>CM053597.1:143890689-143969408 GCA_028646575.1 Pseudocheirus occidentalis | reverse complement strand
GGGGGAGGGATGCTGGATGCTCACACTTCAATAAAGGGACAGGGACAGGGTAGAGAACAGAACAAGGGGGGGAGGGATAGGAAGGAGGGACATATGATCACTGTCACAATATGTCCACTATGAAGATGTCCCGTATAATCACACCTACACCGCCTGTATTGAATTGGTTGTCCTTCCAGCGGGGGTGGGTGGCAAGGGAGGAACTGAAAGAATCTAGAATTTAAAGCTCTGCAATACCTGCAACTAGGAATTAAAATATACAGGGGCTGGGGTAGGGAGAACCTTCCTGCCCTACCTGAAAGTTAGAGAACAGACCAGGGGAGGGGCTCTACAGTGGGATTGCTGTTTTGGGGTTGGGATTGTGGAAAGATGGGGAGAAAACTTGTAATTCAAAATAAATAAATCTTTATTGAAGAAAAACAAAAACAAAAACAAAAACAAAAAAATTTTCCTTTCAAATATGGTTAAAAGTGAATTTAAGAAATACCTTTCTTAATTTGGAATAAACAATGACTCTTCTCTCCTAGTTTGTTCAACAAGAACAAGACAAATGTTTCTTAGTTTTGGTGGGGAGAATCTTTCCCAGAATTTGATCATCTTCTATTCACATTCTATTAGAATGAAATCAGTGATGTCAGGTAGGATACTGTCTTCTTAGCATTAGTACAGAAAGACTGAAATGGATTTTCAGATTTTAAGAAAGATTTCATACTAAAATACTGTCAAAATATTATTTCTTAATATTTCAGAAAATAAAGAGGTCTTGATATTATATGCTCAGACACACACCACACACACACACACACACACACACACACACACACACGAGGAGTCAGGTCAGATTTTATAAAATGAACCAGAAAAAGTAGAAAGCCATTGAGTGGAATAGACTGAAATCACCTTCATTATGTACCTGTGTTATACCATTAAGGAAGACTTGCCACCCCCACCGCCAGGGTTGCCGTTCTCTATTCTCTGTATCCCATGAATCTGAGGACCTCCTAGATCCATCCAAGGCAGCTGAATAGAAAGAAGACATGATACCAATAGGAGCTGTCTTCTTTCTTGCTGTTTGATTCTCACATGGACTATAATGAGATGGATGGGAACCACTTTGTTCCTTCTAGGACATGAAGGCCAATCAGTTCTTAGCATCATCTGTACTATGACCTTATTCAAATCTTTCAGGTCTTACTATACGTTGCCCTGTCTCTTTGTCCCGCGGTCCTAGCCACTATCATCTGATTGATTTATGTAACCTAATCACCTTTGGGCTTTTCTATTTGCCCTGCTGTTAAACTTCTCTTATATGTGCCGTATCCCCTAATTAGAGTGTGAGCTTCTGAGAGCAGGCAGGGTCTTGACTTTTCTGTTTGTATCCCCAACACTTAGCATGGAGCTTTGGGCATAGAAGTGCTTCATAAATGCTTTTAAAATTGTTTTCATTTGTATAATTTTAACTCATATTTGAAAATTTTCAATCAATGGCTTCCCCCAACCTGAAGTATGTACTGAGTTCACAAGTCCCTCTGTAATTGATCTCAGTCTATATTCCCAATCATATTTTCCTTACCTTCCAGCCACTTCCTCATAGCTTACTCATAAACTGGAGCTTCTACACTGAGGTCCTGCTTCCCTTTTCCTCCACTGAGGTGAAGGCCTTGCCTAAACCATTATTTCAGGAAAGCTAGAGCAGGGTTCACTTCACTTCTCTCTTTCTGGCCATGTCATCCTCACCTACTACCTGGTTGTCATGGGGGTCCACTTTTCTGATTAGGGGATGCCTCTCCTGGAACTCTATTTCAGATACACTATGTTTCACTCCCTACTTTCCAGCCTTCTCCAGTTCACTAATCACCTTGTCACTATAGGGGCAGCTAGGTGGTGCAGTGAATAGAGAACCAGCCCTGGAGTCAGGAGGCCCTGAGTTCAAATTAGGCCTCAGACACTTAACACTTAGTAGCCATATGACCTTGGGCAAGTCACTTAACCCCATTTGCCCCTACAAAAAAAAAACAAAACAAAAACAAAACGAAAGAAACAAATAAAAAACTTGTCACTGTACACACTCTTTCCTGAAGTTCTGGATGACATGATCAAATCAATTCTTCCATTGTTCCTGGATGGAGCATGTCAGTCCCTCTCCCTCTTGTCCCACCCACAATCCCAGGAAGTTTCTGGAGCAGTATCTTTCTCTGGCCACTACTTTGCTTTTTGTCTCCCCGTTCCTCTCTCATTGCTGTCTTTGTAAAAGCTCCTTGAAGACAGGGACTCCCTTTGCTTCTGTATTTGAATAGAGTGAACTTGGAGAAGACCTGAATTCATTCCTGTCTCACACATTTACTAGCTGTGTGACCTGGGCAAGTCTTAGCCTCAATTTTTCCTCATCTTTAAAATGGGGATGATAATAGCATCTACCTCAAAGAGTTGTTGTAAAAATCAAATGTGATTGAATATGTAAAATAATTTGCAAAGTTTAAAGTATTATACAAATGCTAGCTATTGTTATTATCATTATTTTCTGTAAAACTTTTCCTGATTATCCCAGCTTCATCCCAACTGAAACAACTTTGTAGTCATTTTGTATATGTATGTACACACACACACACACACACACATCCATCCATCTTCCCTATTAGAATATAAGCTCCTTTTTGGGAGGAAATGTTTTATGTTTTTCTTTCTATCTCTGGCATTTTAGCACAGTGTCTAGTAGGCATTTATTGGATGCTTACCGATTAATTATTTCTTGTGCTTTGATGTAAGACAAAATTATCTCTGCTGCTACCACTTGAGCTAAAACTTTCCTTTTTTTCTGGTTTTCCATACACTAATATATTAGCACTGATACGATTCAATTCCTCTAGTGTTTTGTTCCTTCTGTCTTTGGATGACAGTCTCATATTCAGAGTAACAAATCTTCATTAATGTTGACAAATGATCTAAAAACTGTATGACTCTGGATACTGCCTCTCTTCATCAAGTCAATGCCTTTTTTCTCTACCATATCATACTCTTTATTAATATTGACTGTGTAATCTACTAAAAGTCTGTATTTTTATTTTTTAAAGTTCATTTTTAAAATAAAAACTCCTTACTAGTCATGTTCCCTATTTGGTTACTAGTAAAGTTGATTTTTTGAACCCTAGTAAGATTTTACATTTCCTTCTATTAAGTTTAACTTTATTTATTCTAATATTCTAGCCAATTAAAGTCTTTTTTTAAAATTTCTCTTCCATGTAGTATGTTAGCTGACCCTCTCAAGTTTGTCATTGGTGGCTTGTATCAGTATGCCATTTATGCCTTTCAGAGGAAAAAAGATCACTTTCACCTTGGGGGTAACCCTCCTACAGAGCTCAAGTTAGAGGAAGCATGAAAGTGCCAAAGTTACTCACAAGACACAGTCTTCATGAGTCAAGATAAATTGAACTGACAATTTTTCAGTCATAGGCAATTCTGTTTCATATGTAAAAGTTCAGATTCAATTTATTTCAAATTTCAAATTCAAAATATTCAGCCAAATAGAAGATAAAGAAACAGTGAGCATAGTGAAGAGAAATGTTGAAGTTACATGAAAATGCTAGAAAGCAAAGGGGTAAATATCAGCATAACTATGTTGTCATAATTTAGGTTTTATTGCTCTACAAATAATAATGGAAAAGAACAGCTGGATTTTTTTACTTTGTTCTCCTAATAGAAACTTCTGGTTTAATGGGTATTATTATATTATGCCAAATGCAAAACTTCTCTTTTCTTCAAATTATATAAAATGATAACATGAAAATTTAAGCAAACATGTAAATAGAATGCTTGACTAGTACTTAGAACATGTTTCTAAACTGATTTTTAGTGAAATGAATATTGTAGCATGGTTTATTTGGGGAATAAAGTGGTAATCAATCCAAACTATGACCTTTTATTGCTAAGTATAAATAAATATAAATGCTAAGCATATTTTTAAGTCCTTACTACCAAAGTGCTGCTTTTCAATTATTAGTTGAATTGTTCTTCATCTAAATTATTCCCACACATCATCTTATATAAGGCAAGGTAGAGAAATAAGTAACACAAAATGTTAACTTCTTGAAAATAGAGAATGGGTTTTCAGTTTTGTTTTTGTGTCCTTGTCTCCTAGCACAGTTTTATGTGCACCTAAGAGACATTACAATGTTGTGCATAGAAGCCTAGATTTAGGGTCAGGAAGGCTTGAGGCCAAGTCTTATTTTTGACATATGAAATGTACGATGAAGGGAAAGTCATTTAGATTCTCTGTGCCCCAGGCAATAATCAGATTTATAAAACAGTTGCTCATCTGCATCAGAAGAGGGAGTTTCTGCACTGGGGGTTCCTTATAGTGATGAAATCTCAGGCCTGGACAAAAACAAAAACAAAACAAAAATCCAGAAATAAAAACTACCAACCCAAGGGAGATGCTTAATAACTCCTTCACAACCTGGCTCCAACTTAGATCTCTATCCTTTTTTATTTGTATGCCAAATATTTAGCACACAGTCAAAAATTTAAAACATGAATTGATTGATCTTTCATCTTCATTCATTCATTGGCCCATCCAAACTCTTTTCTTTTTCTCACACATGACATTTGATTTTCCATCCTTATTTTTTTTAATGTTCTTATTGTATGCTTTCTTTTGTATGTAATTTGGTCCCATAACCTCATCCCTTCTCCCTAGATTGCTTCTCTCTGGGTGCAATAACCATTTTATCAAGTTTGAAGATTAGGGATTTCTACATAACAGGATGCAAAGGACTGGACTGATTCTCAGAACAGGTTGCACAACAAGATACCATGGCACATCCTGTTTTGGGTTACTTGCATTGCAAACACTAATGCGAGAGTACAGACAAAATATGTGAACAAAATGGAGTGATCCTCAAAAGAAATGCTCTGGATTCACAGTCACACAGCAAAAAAATAGGACACTTTAGCCAGCTTTGACTTCAGTAAACACTTTTTCTATGAGGAGCTTCTTTCTTTCTGGTGTGTTCAGTACTTTCCTCTCAGAGACTGGTTTCTCCTACAAATTCTTTTAGAATTGTTCATATTTCTGTCCCTTTCTGCGAATAAAACTGTTCACGGTTAAAAGGAGTAGCACTTTGTCTACAGGCTGTCTCTCCTTCTTAAAGATGGGCTCTTTGAGGACAGGGGCTTTCATTTTTGGCTTCCTATTCCCACTGCTTAGCACAGAGTTGGTGCTAAATAAGTGCTTGCTGATTGGTTGGTGACACAACATTGGTTGGTGACAGTTCAACTCACTTTATTTGGGGGGGAAAAGTGCCAGTAGTCAAAAGCAGGCCTGGGTAAGAGTAGAATCGTATACTCTTTTACTTGGTAATCTCATCCAACACATTGATATGCTTTTCCCCGTTAAGCAGACTACTCCCACGTGTATGTCTCCCTTTTCTAAACCCATCTGTTCAATTATGTATTGGCATCTTCACACCTGTACCTCAAACCTAACACATCCAAAATGGGATTTATCTTTTTCTAAAAACTACTTGTCCTCACTTTCTTTTTTTGACACCATCATTCATCTAGCCATGATTTGTTCTCCTTCAGCTATCATTTTAAATAATTTCTCAGATTATCTCTCTTCTTTGTTGTTGTTGTCAAACAGGCAATCACATCACAAGACTTATGTGAAAACCAGGTTTATTGTAAGAAAAATGAACATGCATATGGAACCCAAAGGCTTCACAGTCCTATAGACAGTACAACAGAATGAAGAGGAGAAAACATTTATCTCCACCTAAAGGGTCATGGCATGGGAGGGGAAAGGTGCAGTAAAGGTGACCAAACCCCACCCAAGTGGGAGGAGCAAGGCCATGGCAAAGCCCCATTCTTTTCACTTGTGAATTGCTAGACTATGAAGATACAAAGGTCTGCTAATCTGTAAAGGACCCCAGCTGTACAAGCATTTTCCCAGCCTGAAACAGACTGACTGGCACATGTCTTGCCTCTCAAGGACATACAGGGAATCCAACTCGGTGCACAAAAAACAAATTATGTCAGTGGGGAATGGGAAAGGATCTTCATCTTTGATACATTTGGACTTCCTGCATGGTTCCAGTGTTTCTGGAACATAGGACAATGCAAAAAGACAAATTCAGGGGACCCCATTAACAATCCTTAACATCAACCATTTTTCAGTCATGTCCAACTCTTTGTGACCCCATTGGGGTTTTCTTGGGTAGTTTGCCATTTCCTTCTCCAGCTCATTTTACAGATGAGGAACTGATGTAGACAGACTTAAGTTACACAGCTAGTAGGTATCTGAGGCCAGATTTGAACTGAGGAAGATTAGTCTTCTTAATTCCCAGTTCTCTGTCCATTTTGCCACCTTGCTGCCCCTTCTAAGTCTTTAGTATCTTCCAATTCCATGTACTCCTTTCTAGTCCCGTTTTTACCGCTTTAATCTAGGACCTCATTCTCACCTGCCTCGACTATAGCAATAGATCCTTGCTTTTGTTCCCTAACCTCATCTCAGTTTATCTTTTATCCTTGCCAGATTGAGTAGTCATTTTGCAAAAACAAGCTGAACTCAGCCAGCTTGAATAATTCTTCAGATGCCAGGGTTAAGGTCTTTGTTTTCACTATGAGAATTAAACATTACTTTAGTAAATGATCTAAATCATCAGGGCCTTCCGTCCAGAGTGATGAGTTTCCCTATTCATATGTTTTCATGATTGTTTTCCACAAGTTTCTTCTCACTCTTTCCCATGGTCACTATTGCCTATCATATGAAGTATAAACACCCTGGGCTTACATTCAAGATCCATCAATATGTGACATTTGCCCCAACAAATTTATTTTGTATTTTAGTCAAATAAGACAGCATGCTGGCTCTTGGAACAAAAGTTCAAGGAGGTGAATTTAGAATTGGTTGAATGGCCAGATCCAAAGAATTACCATTAATCCTTCAATATCCCCTTGGAAGGAATGTGTTATGACCAAGAATTTCGGTTTCAGTCAGTTTTGTTCATAATTTTTACCAGTTACAAGTAAAGGCATGTGAAGCACACTTTTTATCATGACTTCTTTGGCTTACCGAATTGGAAATGATATCTTACAAATCTTTGCAACTTCATCAGCACCTAATATAGTGCTCTGTACACAGTGAGAGCTTAATAAATGATATTCTGACAAGTTCATGAAATATTAGAGGTGGGAGTGACCTTAGTGATGAACTATTCCAAACCACTTATTTTTACAGATGGATGATTGAGACCCAAATAGCATAATGACCTGACCAAATCCACGAAACTAATTAGTAGCATAGCTTTCTTTTATTATTAGGACAAAATTTTTATTAGATTTTACAACCACTGTATCACCCATTTCATCTCTTTTCCATTTTTCAACTCTATGGGAAGTGTTATGTTATTAGGCAGAACAATTGTTACATAGACAGTATAATGTTATATCCATATATACTGAAAGTGAAAGAACTGTATGGAGTGTAGCAGAACCAAACAGATGACTGCCTGACATTGAGATTAAAAACTTTGAGTGCAAGGAAAGAAGAAAGGAAGCAAAGGTACACAAAGAAAGTCACCTGACCAATCTCCCACACCAATGTAATGTTAGTCATTTTGTTAAATAGGAGGGACCTTTAAATCTGTCTTTGACTTTTTGAAGTCTTTTGCCCAGTAATGTTTCGATTGTATATGAACAAATTAGTAATATTTCTAGTGTATTCTAAATTATTTTCCAGAGAAAATCCACTAATTTCTAGCTCTGCCTAAAGAGTATTAGAATACCATTCTTACCACAGCTTATCCAACTTTGAATTTTTGTTTTATTTTTTTATCACCTTTATTAGTCTGACGAGTGTGAAGTGAAACCTCAGAATTCTTTTAGAGAATATTTCTCTTACTTTTGGTGATTTGGAGCATTTGTCACATGGTTGTTCATACTTCAAATTTCTTCTTTTAGAATATTTATATCTTCCTGACTGCTATTGAGGAATGGTTTTTAGTTACACACCAAACAGATGTATTTATTAATAAATGTATGCATACAGACACAGGTCAAGTTATCTATATATCTTCAACTTCAGACATTTTGTCACCTGTTTTATTTCAAGTGTTTATATATTTTAATATCAGAATTTTTATCAGAGAAGTTTGATACAAAGATTTTTCTAAGAAATTTTCTTGTACTGCTTGCTTTCTTTTCATAGAATTGAAATTGTTTATTTTGCCTTTTATATGTTCTGTTCTACACTGAATTCTCCCATAAAAAAACAACAGGAAAGATATCTCATGGTTTATATTTTTATGGATATATGTGTTTATGAATATCTGTACATATTATGTAATGTATATAATTTAATGTGTTTTATATATATATGTATATACAACAGGAGTATAATTATATGTTTAATTTGACTTTTATGCTTAGCTCATTTATTTATTTGAAGCTAGTATCAAATGCTGGCCCAAACTTATTTTTTGTTTAAATAATTTCTAGTTTTCCTAATAGTTCTTATCAAATAAGGAATCCTTAACCCAATAGTTTTGGAGTTGCTTTTAGATTCTGCAAATATTGACTGATTGTCTTTGCTTTTTGGACTTTTCTTTTTCTGTTTGTTCCACTGTCCTGTTTCCTAATTTTTAACTATTACTAAACAGTTTCCATGATTATGCTTTACAACATAGTTTGAAATTCTAAATTTCCCATTCTTTCAGATAAATTCTGTTATTTTGTCTGGTTCTTGAAATCCTCTGTTAGTTTAGTACTAGTATCATTTTTATTAATTTGGCATGCATGAAACATAAACAATGAACATTTCTCCAATTATTTCTCTTCTGTTATTGCATGAAGAATGGATGATAATTGTTATTACAAAAGCTTACTCTCACATATTTTATGAATAATGTAGCTATTTTCTGTGGAATTTCTCTTTTTATCATTTCCCCCAGTTTTTTGTAAGTATACATAAAAGTATCAGTAATTTCTATAGATTTCTTTAGCATTCTGAGACATTGCTGAAGCTATTAATCAACTCAAGTAATTTCTTTGCTGATTCTCTGGGGTTTTCTAAGTAATCATATTGATCATGATGTCTACAAATAGGTCTATTTTTTTAACCCTTCTTTGTTAATGTTTATAATTTTAATTTTTCTTGTCTTAGCCCTTCAGAAAATTCCCACCTTTCCTTTTCATTCAAAAAAATTTGCTTTTTGTGTTCAAAATTTAATTATCGTGCATCATCCCTATCTCCTATAGAATTTTGGTCCATGAAATATTATTTGTCTTTCCTTTTAATAGCCATTTTCCCAAAGGTTAAAATGCTTGTCAGCCTATGTTAGAATCTTCATTCCTTCCCTATGATAAATTCTAGGAGGGAGTGATGACTTCTCCCCAGGGTTCTCATCATTTCTACCTCAGAAATCAATCACTCCCTGTAAGTGAGAATAAGATCTAGAATAGAAATTCTACTGATTGGTCCTTCTCCCTTTTATCAGATGAAATCATTCTTAAAGCAAGTCAAGAAATTATTAACTGCTTGGCTTTTGGCACACAAAACTCCAGGATACATCTAGATGATTTAAATCCCTTTATTATTCCCATTCTTCCCCTCTCCCATCATGACTATGTCAAGTGTCTTTTCTAAGCTCACAATCTATTCCAGAAACCTCACAATTATTTCCTCATTTTATCTGGATAATCTGCTGTATATTCCAACGACAAAAATTACTGATGTTATCCCTTCATTGACCTTTAACCAAATACTACTGTTCATCATCCCCTCTCTAACTGTAGGATTTTCTAAACTGGTACTATGACCCCAAATTCCTAAACATGCACACACAGATGCTTCCTCCTTCCCCCCTCCCTCCCTCTCTCCCTCTCCTTCCTTCCTTCCCTCTCTCTTCTATCCTGTTTCTTTTGAATGAAATTTAACTGTACACCACTTATTATAGGCATGAGTTTTGTCCCACCAAGTGTGAATGATATATATGAGGTTAAATTTGTCTCTTTGATTGACGACTTTTTTTTTTCACTTTTCATTTTCACTTCCAAATTGTCTCCTCTCCCTCACCCATTGTGAAGGAAGAAATACAAAACCCATTGTACATAGTAAGTCATGCAGAACATGTTTCCATATCAGCTGTGTCACAAAAAAGCAAGAAAAATAAAGAGAAAAACATGCTTCATTCTGAGCTTAGAATACATCAGTTCTCAATCTAGAAGAAGATTGTATTTTTCATCAAGTCCATTGAAATTGTTATGCTTTATTGTATTGATCAGAGTTGCTGAGTCTTTCACACAGTTGATTTTTTGTTACAAAATTATTCTTAATATGCATATTACTCTTCTGGATCTGCCACCTCACTTACATCAGTTCCTATAAATCTTGCTTGGTTTTTCCAAAACCATCCTTTTCATCATTTCTTACCACATAATAATACTCCATCACAATCATATATGATAACTTGTTCCATCATTCCCCAGTGGATGGGCATCCCCTGAGTTTTCAATTCTTTGATACCACAAAAGAGCTGCTATAAATATTTTTTGCACATGTGCATCCTTTTCCATTTTAAAAAATCTCTATAGGGTATAGACCAAGTAGCAGTATTTCCATGTCAAAGGGCATTATGCATAGTTTCATATCATTTTGGGCATAGTTCCAAAGTGTTCTCCAGTATGGTGAAATAATTCATAATTCCACCAACAGTCCATTAATGGATTTACTTTCCCATATCCCTTCCAGCATTTGTCATTTTCCTTTTCAGTCATTCTAGCCAATCTGATGGGTATGAAGTGGCACCTCAGAGTTCTTTTAACTTGCATTTCTTTAGTTATTAGTGACTTAGAGCATTTTTCATATGACTATTGATAGCTTTGATTTTTTTTCTTCTGAAAACTACCTGTTCGTGTCCTTTGACATTTATCAATTAAAGAATAACCTATGTTTATAAATTTGGCTCAATTCTCCATATTAAGAAATGAGGCCTTTATTAGAGAAACTTTTCCCCAGTTTCCTGCTTTTCCTCAATTTTTTTTGTATTAGTTTTGTTTGTTGAAAAACTTTTAAATTTTATGTAATCAAAATTATTTTTTTACTTCTCTACATTTTGTTTTGTCATAGACTCTTCCTTCATCCATAGATCTGGCAGGTAATTTCTTCCATGTTCCCCTAATTTGTTTATGAAACCTCCCTTTATGTCTATATCATGTCCCCATTTTGAGTTTATCCTGGTACATTTATCTACCTAATTGATTTAATTGATTAACCACTCTATATCTTATTTGGTACCAAACTGTTCTGACAATTACAACTTTGTAGAATAATTTGAGATCTGGTACTGTTGGTCCACCTTCCTTCAGATTTTTTTTATTGATTCCCTTTATATGCTTGATCTTTTGTTCTTCCAGATGAATTTTGTGGTCAAGAAGACCTTTGTTTTACCTTGCCTGTTGCCTAGACTTTGGGGATTTGTGTATACTGTAGATATTTGAGAATAGGTGTTCCTTTCTTGGATTATTTTTAGTGTATATAAAATCTTATGGATGTTCATAGGTGCTATACATCTTTCATTGTAGCTACTCTGAAGCCAGAGAAGAAAGAGAGAAGCAAAGAGACAGAGAGAGGGAAAAGGAAAGAGGAAGAGAGAGAGAGCCAGCCAGCCAGACTACATCCACTTATAAAAGAAGCAATGTATTAAAATCATTCTATTTCTTGTTGAGGGCCCTGGTTCTACTCAGTGCCTTTACATTTATCACATACCAATCCTAAAGCATCTGCCAGTAGCCCCTACATTTCTGTCAGTCCACTCAACTCCTATGCCACATGCCTTCTGGGGCCCCAATACCCCCTTTCCTGGACTGGGATGCAACCCCAAGAAACATGAGCTCTTTAAATTGGTGAAGTTTGTTTCAACTGTTCTGGTACCTTAGGTTTGAAATTTAATGAAATGAAGTGAAATGCTCTAGGAACATTTTGCAGTTAATAAATGGAGGTTTAAAAATACTCAACAAGGATATAGCCTTGCTTCAGTTGAGTTTAGCAGCTTCTCTCACTTTGGGTCCCTTGATGGTCCATGATTAGAGCGTTAAAGTAGCAGAAGGAGCTTCTTATGCTCCTAGTCCTTTATGTATTCAGGTAAAGGGGAATCTACATCAGTGGTCCAAGCAATAAGTCCCTTGGAAATAACATCTTAAGGACAGTTTTGAGTGCATTTTTTTGGGGGAAATAGCCTGAGATTGAATGGAGTAAGTCTTAGGAAAAACTGACCCAGTCTATGGAAGGTAAGAAACATTGATTGTCCATAAAAAGGGGTACTCTTTAGGGAGGAACATCCTTTAAAATTCCCATTCTCTTTCTAATAGAACCTGTTGCAAGGTTCACAGCCCATACCTTCTATTTTAAGGAACACACTTTAATAACCCTAGAGTATTCCTCCTCTGTGGGGAAAAAAAACTCTACTCATATTCCTTCTTGTCCTCCTGCCCTACTTTCCAACAGTCTAGCAACAGGAAGAGAGACCAAGACAAAGAAGGGAAAAAAAACTTAATTCACAGTTCCTTTTACTTTCAAGATGTCTAACTTCTCTCTCTATATGAATGATTTCCCTCTGCTCTTTATTTTTCTGCCTTCCCCTGCCCCTCCTGAAAATTATTTCTTCACTTATAAGGGAATGTAGGCTTTAGTCCAAAATTTTTTAATTTAATTCTGCATGTAGTCAAAATGTTTAAAATTTAATTCTGCATTTTGCTGTCTTCCTGAGTCTTTTACTACCATAAGATCTTTTCCCTTTAAATGTTATTTCCTTATTCTCTTGTTGTCTTTCATAAGAAATCTAGCCCTGGAAGGGTAAAAACCTTGGACTCATTACTATCTCTTTTCTTGTTAATTATAGATATTTACCTTTCTGGTGATTTTCTTACTTGACATATTACATTAAAATATACCATTCAACTCTGATTTCTTATAAAATAAAGACTTCTTGATTTTATTTATTTATTTCCTTCTTTTATTGTAATTATTAACTTTTTCCATTGATGATTGTTTGTATCTGTGCACTATTGGGTACCAACAAAATTCATTTGCTTCTTATGATATATTATCAAAGCTGACTTCTCAAAAATGATAAGTAGATGAGAATTATTCCAGATGATTTTCCATAGCAATGAAAAGTTTTTTATTGACTTTATGCAGTATTTGTTATTTGATATTGAAATTCTGAGGTTTACTATGTTTCTTGGTGAATTACCTAGCAGTATCTGTTTGTATTCTATTATCCTGCGGATTCCATTGATTTATACTTTGCTATTTCTGATATCTCTGGGAAATTTTGATTTATTATTTCATGAATTATTTTTATTTATTGCCTCTCATCTCTGCAGAAGACATCCATCCTTTGCTTGCCTTTTCTTACAATGTTTATTGATGTTATTTGTTTTATGTCACTGTTTTTTGTGAGGTTGAAGTAATGTACAAAAAGTGTTTTGGAAAACTTGAAGTGATATATGTGTTAATGTTATCATGGGGAAATGATTTATTTTTTTCTCCACTTTTGATTTTTATTATTTTATTTCATGAATTTGTCATTATTTTGAGGAGATGAGTAGGAAATTCTAGGTTAAGATGTAACTTCTTACTCCATTTTCTTGTTTGAAGTCCACTCAATAATATTTTAAGGAGAACATGTAGACTATAGGAGCAAGCTAAGTTACTTAGTATGAAATGGAATAAGAATGATGTCAGAAACACTAAAGCTAGTAATGAGTTGGAGCTTACATTTAATGCCAAGGAGAACAAAAATGGTCTTCTGAAACCCTTATTCTGTTTGGAATAAGAAGATCAAAGAAGGTCTATGTTTGTCTTGAGGGGAAAGATAAGACAGTAATAAAAGATGATTTAAAAGAGGCATACATTCTTAGCTCCTGTTTTGCTTATGTTTTCTCTGCAAAGGAGATTAATCTTCAGACTGGGAAGTATAGGGCAAAAATGGTTTACAGGGAGTTAAAATACATTATAAGCCAAGAGAACACTTAACTATCCTCAATAATTTCAAGTCACTAGGCCCAAAACAAAGGACATCAAGGGTACTAGAAAAGCTATCATGCATGATTTCCCAGCCAACACAAGTAATCTTTGAAAACATGCAGAATAGGGAGAAGTTGTTGATTTAGCAAAGATGGAAAAACATTGTATCAGTTTTCTTAAGTGAAAGAAAATAGATTCTTTCATCTATAGACTAATATGCTTAAGGTTTCTTAATCTTCTTTCCCCTCCACCACAATAAGACTGTCTTTAAAAGAGTTATTTGCAAAGACTTACAAAAGAAAGCAGTAGTCATTAGGAACCAATGTAGGTTCACCACATCAAGTCACATCAAGCTCACCTCATTTTTCTTTGACAGGGTTACTATGCTGATAAGTCAGGGAAATGACAGAGGAGGCATAATATAGATCGATTTCAGCCAAGCCAATGACCAAAGACCTCATGATAGTCTTATAAAGTAGATGGATAGTTGAGAAATGTATGATTGTAGAATTGAGTTCAAAACTTGTTGAACAAAGGTATATGTGTTATATGCTCTCAGATTTCCCTTCATGTTAATGAGAAAGAGTCTTATGTGGTTTTCATAGAAGAAATGCACCCTAGGTGGTACCAGGAAAGCCTTTACATCAAAGGTTAGCTTTTACCAGAAGGCTAGCCCTCAGCTCCAAAAGGATCTATCAAATGTAGCCACAACATTAAAAAAAAGTCCAAAAGTAGTGGAAACACAGACACCATATGTGGTTTTCTTGGCCATTTCCCTCTACAAAAACTTCAAAAACAATGAGATGTGTCAAATGACGCAAAAGATCCATAAGAAAAGGGAGAATTAAAAGAAATGCCTGTATGGTAAATTCCCACCAAAAGAGAAAAACAAAGAGGAAAGGTCTCCATAATTAGTCATGCTATTCTATCTGTCCTTCTCCCACCCCCAGTCCACACTAAGGACTGAAGACTAAGGTCTAGGGACTTTGCTTCAAAGACTGAGGGTTCCACACAGTCATTATCAGTTCCTGCTTGCCATCCAAATTCAGGACTTGAGATCTGGATAAGGGTGAAGTTTTCACAAAGCTGGGACTCCAGAAGTTACATAAGCAAGATAAATTAGAAGTAACAGCAAGTAGGGTAAACCTTTGCAGTCATCCTTAATGAAGCTGCCCCTTGGCAGAGATTCAATTAGAAACTTTGCCCACTGTTCACCCAAACTGTCAGTTTAAGATTCCAGGGTATAGATTGTGTTAAAATGAAAAAGTAAAGGAAAACTCCGAATACAATAAAGAAACAATATGGGTTAAGAAAATTCTAGGACAAATCTCTAGAAGATGAAAATAATGCTGCAGTAGCTACAAGTAAGGAATGCATTGGCCACAAAAGCTCTCCAAGTCTTTTTACCTTATTTCCAGTAAATTGCCAGAAAGGATAAATGTTAGAAATAGTCTTTGTAGGAGGCACTGTGGAAAGACACCTACACTTGCTGCAGCATTGGTGTAGCTGTAGTTGGTTTAACAATTATAGAAAGCAATTTGGAATTTGTTAAGAACATGAAGAAAATGTCCATATTTTTTAACCCGAAGATCCCAGTGCTGCACTTATAACTGAAGGAGGTCAATAGATAGAAAATGCCCATATTCTCCAAAATATTCATAACAGCACTTTTTGTAGTAGTAAAGAACTGAAAAATGAGTAGATGCCTATTGAATGGGGAGTGGCTAAACAAATTATACGTGAACATAGTGAAACATTATTGTTCCATAAGAAATTATGAATATGATGAATAATGGGGAACTATGAGGAGACCTACATGAACTGCTGCAAGATGAAAAAGCTGAATCAGGAAATCAGTACACACAATGGACATGATATAAATGGGACTAATAAAAAAAAGACAGAAGTAAACAATGAATAATTGTTGGGTAATGTGGGTATAATGACCAATCTTGGCCCCCAAGAATAGGTGAGAAAATCTACTTTCTTGTGCCCTTTCTGGGTTGAAGGAGGGACTATAGATATGTGATTTCACATATCTTGTCTAACTCACTTGATATGTATTGGATTTGCTGAAATGCTTTAAAAATATTATTTCTCTAGCTTGGGGAGAATTAGAAAGTAACTTTGAAAATTAATATTATGTTAAGACAACCACTACCAATATGTTTTCTAAAAAGAAAAATGAAGCAAAATAGTAGCTGTATTTAATCAGAGCCATTGATGAAAGACCTGAAAAGTATAAGAAACTCAAAACAGAAGCTAGAAACTTTAGTCAAATAGTGGACACCTTGGGGGGGGGGAGGGAAGGACTGAGAAAACAAATTCCAGAAATTAAGTGATACAAAAAGAAATATTAGAATCAGTTCAAAATATATTAAAATTGGAAGACCATGTGAGCAATTTCCTATCAGAAAAAAATGACCTACAAAACCAGGGGCAGAAAGATCATTTAAGAATGAGCAGGCTTTGAGAAAAGTCCAGTGAATCAAAAATCCTGGATACCAAGGTTTGGAATAACACAGGTTCCCACATCACCCAAGGCTCCTAGGAATCTCAGCAGGGTAACCTTCCTCGCAATTTATTTGTATCTTTGTTACTCCTTGTAAGTAATCATCTATGCCTATGAAGCCAAAAGACTTTACCATAGCAGCCAGTCTATCTGTAATCCTTTCATTCTCCTTTTCTACTTCACTACATGCTACCTTCTGAGGCTGGGATAACAGTGTAATACAGCTTAGGATCAAGTACCTTGATGCTTTCTCCTTGCCATGATGCTGATTCTGTCAACTGATATTAGCTTTGCTGCTAGGCCTAGACATGATACTGACAAAAGGGACCGAGAGTTGGGGTGAAATATCAACCTGGAAGGAGATATCTAGAGAGATAACATGAGTCCCTCTGTCCTTGGTGCTGTTCTCTTTAACATTTTTGCAACTGACATGGATATATTTTGTGTTTACCTTAAATATTCACATGCTGTTTTCCAATATAACAAATTCCTTTAGGGCAAGAATTGTTTTTGTCTTTGTTCATCTCAGCACCTATTATATTATGTAACACATACTAGGTACTTAATAAATTCTTATTAATTGATAAGTTGATTGATTGGATAAAGGCATAAATGGCATGTTTATTAAATTTGTGTATAACACAGAGATAGGTGATATAATAAGTACCAAGCAAATCCTCATCAGGCTAGAATAATCTAAACAGATGGAATTTAATAGTGATAAATATAAAGTACTATGTTTGGACTCAAAAAGTCACCTCTGCAAGTTTAGAATGGGAATATTGCATCTAGACAAGAGTTTATGTGACAAAACTTAGGAGTTTTAGTGGATTGAAAGCTCAATATGTAAGAACATAGTGTGTTAACCAGAGAAAGAAGAGCTAATGTGATCTTTCTTTGATCTGTTCATCTTACTGGTATGAGTATCCCTCCAAAGAAATAGATTACAAACATCCATCCTTTTCATCTTACACAGTTCCTAACTATATTCTCTCATAAATCTTTGCCAGGGCTTATCCAAGATATTGGGGATCTTCCTTTAGATCCTTTGACATTGCCAGGACTATTTTTTATCTGAATTTTGGTTTTTATCAGTATAAGAAACTTTTGGTTTAGGTATTATGTAGATTAGAAAACCTTCTCTAATTTACAATCTTAGAAAACAGCTGTGTGTTCTGAAAGCTTAACTGACTTGCAGGAGTCATCTACAGGCAAGACTTCAACCTAGGCCTTCCTGAATCCCAAGAATGAACTTGTATCTGTTTCTTAGGTTGCCTCTCCCTAAAGTTAGTATATCAGCAGAAAATGGGAATTGCTCACCTTTCACTCTAGAGATATCTTTTATGTGACTTCTCTAGAATAATACATTTTGTTGTGTTGCAAACTACAAATTCATTCCATGTCCTTTTACATTGTGCTTTCAATGGACTTTCATTTTAATTCTTCAGAGAATGAAATGTTCCATGATTCCCAACCATGCAGATTCACTAGAAGTATATTGTTGTTAATAAGAAATGAATATTTGTTTTAGAGAGAATATTTTTTGAAAAATTACATGTCCTCTAAATGAAATCCATAAACACTCAAAAGAGTTTGATCCAATCACCACACACACAAAAAAAGCCTTACACAGTTGAATATGTGAACTTGAACAGACATTGAGCCTGGACAATGATCTGAATCCAGAATTGAACAAGAAAAGGAATATGGGCTGCATTAACTTTGGGAAATTTCACAGGATTAATATGATCTCAGACAACATTAATAATATCCAAAGCAATGAGGGTTATAGTTCCACTGCAGTTTGCCCTAATTAGTCACATATGAAGTATTGTGTTCATTTCTGAGAGCTGCATTTTAGAAATGAAAATGACAAGATGGAGCCTGCCCAGAGGAAGTGATGAGGACAGCAAGGGGACGTGAAGCCATGCCGCATCAACATCAGTTAAAGGAACTAGGAATGTTTAGCCTGGAGAACAGAAGATTTCAGGGGGAGCATGATAGCTGTCTTAAAGTATCTGAAGGGCTGTCATGTGGAAGAAGTAAGAGATTTGTTTTGCTTAGAACCAGAAGGGAGAACTAGAAACAATAGTTGGGGGTTGCAGAGAGGCATATTTAAACTTGATATAAGGGATGAATTCCTTATAATCTGAGTTATCCAGAAGTGTCATGGTTTCTCTTCAATAAAGGTCTTTACGTTAGTTTTAGAGAGGATTTTTTTTTCAGATGTGGGTTGGTCTAGGTGGTGGTGTAGATTCTTTCTGAATTTGAGATTCTGTTATTCTGTGATGTAGTGAGGGTATTCATGAAGAAAATATGAGAAAGGAACAGCAGCTTGGTGGCACAGTGGATAGAATGCTGAACTTGGAGTCAAGAAGTCTCATCTTTCTGAATTCAAATCCAGCCTCAGACACTTACCAGCTGTGTGACCCTGGGCAAGTCACTTAGCCCTATTTGCCTCAACTTCTTCATCTATAAAATAAGCTGGAGAAGGAAATAGTAAACTACTTCAGTATCTAGCCAAGACCCCTCCAAAAACTGGACTTACAGAGAGCTGGATGTAATTGAAAAACAACTGAAAAATGTTTGGAAACAGTTTTAAGCAGTAGTCCCATGATTCATTGAAAAATATAGAGAATGCAAGATGCCTATGAATTTATTGTTGGTTACAAAGACAAACCCCAAAATATTTTACTCAGTAGAGCAAAATGTAGCCATTCCACATTTCTGGATACTGTTACAGAGAAAATTTTGTTCAGTAATTCTCACAATAAATACCAAGTAAAATAATAATACAGCAGATTATACACACACACACACACACATACACACACATACACACACACATGAATATGTTTCTAGGTTTGCAAATGCTTTGAATATGTTATACCTTTTGATCCTTACAACAACCCTGTTCACTACATGTTACTTTCCTTGTTAACAGAAGAAATGGGGACTTAGAAAGGCTAAGTGACTTGCCCAAATTCATTACCTATTTGAGTCAGAATTTAACTTCTTATCTCCAAATATGGTACTTTACTATACTAAAAATACAACACAGGAAGGTATAAACTTATTACACGCACTCACCACTGTCATCCAGGGTGTCTTACACTGAATCCAAATGGAGAAGAGATTCTTTGTAGACTGAGAGCTCCTTCAGATGATCCTGCTTGTCAATGAAATTATGTTATTTGCATAAAGTGCAACAATACTATTCAATGAGATTCATGGTCCTCAGTCAAGAATACATACAGGAAAAGCCAAGAGAATGGAAAATGACCATTGCTCAGGTTATTACATGCTGTTGGTGTTGGTTGGATGGGTAGTCTACTGAATTAGTCCATCAGTACATAAATTTCAGACAGGTACAGAAGACAGGCAATGAGCTGTGCCCCCATCTAATCTCCCTTCAGTTCAGTTCAAGAAACATTTATTAAGCACCTACTTTGTGCAAGGCACAGTGTTAGGCATACAAAAACAAATGAAATAGCCCCTGCCCTCAAGGAGCTTACATTCTCGGGTTAGGAGTGGGGGGATTAGTGAAAGCAGA
Organism: Pseudocheirus occidentalis; assembly: GCA_028646575.1. Classification (NCBI taxonomy): domain Eukaryota; kingdom Metazoa; phylum Chordata; class Mammalia; order Diprotodontia; family Pseudocheiridae; genus Pseudocheirus; species Pseudocheirus occidentalis. The sequence goes on along the minus strand of CM053597.1, from coordinate 143,949,320 downwards.
GGATAAAACATATCAGCAGATAGGTACATACCAGATATATACAAAGCAAATACAAAGTAATTTCACTCACAACTGGAGTCATCTACAAAGATTTTGAGTAAGAGTTGGCAACTGAGTTGAGACTTGAGAACCTAGTAGAAAGGATGAAGGAGAGAATTCTGAGCAAGGGGAACAAAAGTGATGCTCAATGGTATGGATTTCTACAATACTAACACAACCTCAGGGAAATATATCCTTTCCATTTTGGAATAGGTATATTCTAGCAAAGGTGGTTATATGGTAAATTTTCTTTAAATTAGCATGAGGCAGCATTGTATAAGACTTGTAACTTGGAGCCAACAAATTCTGCTGGTACAGCTGAAAATTAGAGGAACTTTTAAATAGAATAATCTGATATTATACTACAAAAGATACAATAATCATTCTCTTTGACACAGTAATTCCATTATAGGGAATATATTCTAAGAATGATATTAAAAAGTCTGTTTAAAGATTTATGGCAGCTTTATGGTTTTGAAAAAACCAGAATAGTTCAGTGCCAAAAGAGACAGCGATATCATTATAACTCTAAATAATGAAAGGAGCACTACACTTAAACAAACTCTAAAGACTTGGATTCAAGGCTCAGCTCTGCTGCTTCCTGGTTGTATAACCTTTGGAAGGTTACTTCACCACCCTTTTGTCATTTTCTTTATCTGTAAATAAGGGGTTGGATTAGATAATCTGAAAAGAGCCTTTTAGCTCTAACATCAAATGACTGTGAATTTTAATGCAATTCAGAACAACATTTATGAAAACTACTGAAAATGCATAGGCATATGACCTATATAAAAGTAAAGATATGGTTACAAGCACAGGAATAAAAATGCAAATATAGTAGAAGACAATCGGAGTAAATAATGTCTACTATCTGCATAAGACTGTGCTAGATTCTAAGTGGGATACAAAGGAAATGTAAAAGCCTGATCTCTTCTTTGCCCTATAGGAGCCAACAACCTAGTTAGGAGGACCAGATTTAGAAATCTAAAGTATTTTGGCATATTTACTGCCAACATCAACAGTAGTAGAAGTGCTAATAAATTCCTAGAGACTTAATGAAGATAGGCTTGTCTTTAACACGGAAGAACAGATAGGATTTAGGTAGTCTGAGGAAAGAGAAAATGGTATTTTAGGCAGGATAAATAGTAAGGGCAGAAGTTTGCAATAATTGCCTCTAGAATAAAATGCAAACCCTGCCTCTGTCCCTATACATAGGCTCTCTCTCTTGCTTGGAATGCATTCCTTCTTCACCTTCACCTCTTGAAATCTCTAGCCTTATTTAAAAGCCCAGCTCATTTGCCACAGGGTAGTGTAGGGATTATCTTTATTAAATTTCCCAGTTAGTAATGTTCTGTCCTGCTTCAAATTATGATCTATATCTGTTATAGTTGTAGGTTGTATCCCCTATACCCTATGCATAGAATGTAATCTTCTTGAGGGGAAGACTTTTTTTTTTCATCTCTAGAACCTAACAGTAGTTGTTTTTTAATTGTTTCAGTCATGTCTGACTCTTTATGATCCTGTTTGGGGTTTTCTTGGCAAAGATACTGGAGAGGTTTGCTATTTCCTTCTCCAGCTCATCTTACAGATGAGGAAATTGAGGCAAATAGGTTAAGTGACTTATCCAGTGTTATACCACTATTAAGTGTCTGAGGTTGGATTTGAACTCATGAAGATGAGCCTTCCTGATTCCAAACCTAGTGCTCTATCAACTGCACAGAGTGGGTGCTTAATAAAACTTTATTGGAATATATTGTGTTGGACAGCCCAAGCACAGGCTGAGGAAATAGGAGATGGGCTGTGATTAATGAGTGAAGCTAGAACATGGAATGTGTTATTTCAGTAATAGGAAATAAATATATAAAGGTAGCCTGGAGCAGCATTTTATCTTAGAAGCAATAAGGGCCTACTGAAACATCTTGAATAAGGTAAGCAAGGTTGTATATGAACTTTGGAAAGATTCTGTGGCATGTGTGTGGAGGATGGGTTGGAAGAAGGAGAACTGAGGCTGAATGACTACTTTGGAGGCCATTGCCAAAAGCTAGTGAGGAGTCGTAAGGGTTTGAAAAAAATGGATAAAAAGCATTTATCTTAATACGACAAAAGTATTTATCCTTTACTAGATGCCATGTATTGCGCTAAGTGCTAGTAATACAAATAAAAATGCAAGCCCTTAAAAACTTTACATTCTAATAGGAAAGAGCTAACACATCATAGGTAAGTAATGGCCAGAGAAGTGAGGTTTTTTTTTTCCTGAGGAGTTAAAAAATGGTGAATGGCATCAGAGCATTTTGTTGTCATCTCCATTTAAGAAGCAATGATAGCACTGATTTGCTTACAGTTTTCAGAGTAAGAGACTGAGAGAGGAAGAGGTATACATACGGTGACAAGGTAGATGGTAGGAAGACTTCTGGGGTAGGTGAGGGGCGGGCTGGAGGATGAAGCAACTGGAGTCTGAGTAAGTGGAGTTACTGTGTGAATAGGGATAAAGGGATAGAGAGAAGAGATGGCATGAAGGTTATTCTGACAAGATATAGCAACTTTTGGGATATAGTGAATGAGGGAGAGTGAAGAATCAAAGATGACTAAGACATAAGAAGGTTAGAAGAATGGGAGAAAGAAACTTAGACTTAGGGAGAAAGAAAATGAGTTCAGTTTTGTCTATGTTAAATTTTCCTGTGGGATTTCCAAGTGGAAAAACCCAGCAGCCAGGTTACCCACAGGACTGGATATTGGGAGAGAGTTGGAGTATAGGGATTTCAGACATCTATCTAGAGCTGATGAATCAGTGAGCTAAGGGGATCATTAAGGGAAAGTGTATAGAGACATGATAGAAGAGTGCTGAAGTTAGAACTCTGGGGCACATTGATGCTTAAGGAATACAACACTAAAGATGATCTTATAAAGGTCACTAAGGAGAATCAGTCAGATAGACAGGGAGAGTACCAGGAAAGCAGTGTCACAGAAGCTAAAGGAAGAGAAGATATCAAAGAGGAGAGGATGGTTAACAGTGTCAAAAATATTTTTCCTCCATATGATGGTCCTTCAGATACTTGAAGGGAGCTGTCATGTACCACTTCAGTTTTCTCTAGGTTACACATATCCACATTCTTCAGCCTTTTCTCAAATGACATCATCTCAAGGCCAACCTGGTTGCCATCTTCTGGAAACTCTTTTAACAGTGCCCTTCCTAAAAGCCCAGAACTGATCACAGTAGTCCAGATGGAGTCTAACTAGTTCCTCGTCACCATTGCATCCTTGGATACTATGCCTTTTCTAATGCTGTCTAAGAGTGCATTCAATTTCTTATACTGCTGACTCACATTGAATTTGCAGTACACTAAAGCCCCCAGGACTTTTTATTTTTTAAGTCAATAAGACTTTATTAAGCACCTATAATGTGTCAGGCACTGTACTCTAGGTGCTGAGGATACAAAAGGCAAAAATTAATAAGTCCCTACCCTCAAGGAGCTTACATTCTACCAGGAAAAGAGGAACAACATGTCCACAGATAAGTAAATACAAAATATATACAAAGTAAATACAAAGCTGGGGATAAAAATAAATAAAATAAATCATAAAAACCAAAGCAAATACAAAGTATTTTTGGTCCTCCCATTTTTTTTCAGACTTATTGCTATCTATGTCTCTCCTCTCTTGTACTTGGGGAGCTAACTTTTTAAACCTGATTGTAAGTTTTTATATTTTTCTTTTAAAATTTTATCTTTTTTATCTGAACCAATGTTCTAGCCTGTTAAGGTGTTTTGTTTTGTTTTCCCACAAGTCAGATATATATTTCCTTTAGTCATCTCTCTGTTTTATGTCTTCTGCAAATTTGATGTGAAATCTGCCTTTATTTAAGTCATTTATAAATTATAAATGACTTAAATTCAAAAAAATGTTGAACAGCACTGACCAAGCACTTCTTGGGATACTCCATCAAAGACCATGTAAGTTGAAATTGAACTTTTGATGACTCTGCTTTTGATGACTCTCCCCCTCAAGAAGTTCTAAACCCATTTAATTATGAATACTTCAGGACTATTTTCCCACAAATAGTAAAATATGTACCATATTCTATCCAGGTCATATGACTTTTCTGTTAGAAAAGTTCCAGGGTAGCAGTAGAAAGGGCACATACAAGGCTAAGATTCACACAGTGCTTAGTCTATTAAAAATGAATTTAACTGGAAGTATTCTTAAAGGTGAGATTGTTGTCCAATTACTAATAAATTTATATGCTACTGGAAGGACTGAAGCACATCAATATTGATCTTCTCATAATAAATGAGACCAAAAGATAAAAAGAATTACAGGTGAATGGAAGAATGGATTTCAGGTTCTCCCTGGAGAAGCAATAGATTTGGCAAAGTTGTCCTCATCGTATGCCTAAAGACAATTAAAAAAAATATTTTATGGAATATTTGGTCAACTTGTCTTGCCATACTAAAGATTAGCAAAAGCAAAAAGAGAATCAGGAAGGTAACTTCAGCTGATAATAATTATAGTAGTAATATAGTATTTACATAGTGCTTTAAGATCTTCAAAGCCCTTTATATGTTTGTTCTCATTTGATCAACAAAATAAGCCTTATGTATCAAAATCTATTGCAGAAGATGAAGAGGTAGAAAAATTCTACAATGAACTAGATCCTTCATGACAAAGGTTAGCATAAGGGAAATGGTAAGATAAATAAAATAAAATAAAATAAAATAAAACAAAACAAAAATGGAGTAGGATAATGACTTATGTTTGAGAAATATAAGAGTCCAGTCTTGCAGACTACTCAGAAGCCTTATGCCTTATACCATATCATGAATACTTTAAATCTGATTCAGCAAATATTTATTAAATGCCTATTCTGTGTAAGATATTTTACTAGGTACTGGAAGTAGAGAGATAAAAATCAAAAATGGTCTCTTCTGAAAGAGCTTACACTCTACTGAATGTAGTATGATATGAAAAAAAAAGTCAACTATACACATGAAAATTTGAGGAAGAAGACAGAATTAACAAAGATTTGGAATCATGAAAGACTTCCTGGAGGAGGTGGCACCTGAGCTGAACCTTAATGGAAACTGAGGGCATGAATATGGGACAGTGAATAATTTAGTTTAAGTAGAATTTCAAATGTTTGAAATGAAACCAGAATGTTAGGTTGGTTGCAGATCATGATAGATTTAGGATATTTTATATGCCATAACTAATATGGAGCCACTAAAAGTTTTTGAGGGGGAGGGGATTATTTTAATTGAACAGTGTGTTAGGAAGATTACATGAGCCGTGGTATAAACAATGAATTGAAATAGGACAAGACCAGTTAATAGGCTATTACAGTAGTCCATTTGAAGGTTGATGAGGACCTGAACTGGGGTAGAGGCAGTGGTAGGCACTTAATTAATGTTTGTGGGAACTGAACAGAATCAAATCCATACCAAGAAATCAGGATAAAAACCATGTTGAACACTTCATAAGTTGTAAGAAATGACAGCTACACAAGAACTGGCAGGGTAAAAAAGTCATTACTTGAGTCGACTGTATAATCAAAATTTGTGGCACAGTGAGATGCTTTACAATGGGATTTGGCTGTATTTCTAATAATATTGTCTAGTTCTAAGAATTAAGCACTCAGTTCTCAGATCAAAATCAAAATATTAATAGTGAAATCTCACAGAAAATAGTCATTTTCCATTTGAAGAACTCAACTTTATACTAAGTTCTTTCAACCTGATCTTACTAAAAACAGAACTGCCTCTTTTCTTATTCACATTTTGAAATGCAAATACGAAAGAGATTAGTTTTAAGTGACTAAGTGGTGTTTATCCACATACCATAACAAACAATCATGTCCTCTCAATCATGGTAGTTTTAGTGTTTGAGAATCAATAGCAAAGATTATTTACATTGAAAACAAAAAAAGAAATGAACATTCCTTTTTTGTTTTTTTGACAATATGACTAAAGATCACAGTTCTGTAATAAGAATTGGGAAAAAGAAACACAGTGTTATAGGTAAAGAACACATTTGCTGTTTTTATTGGTGCCTTTAGGGCAGTAATACTGAAAAAGGGGAATGCAAAAAACCAAAAACAAAAACAAACAAAAACAGGATGGTGGCAACCCACATCTTTTTTTTTTTTAAGAGTACATAAACTCCGATTTTCTTTTTATTGTGGCATGAATGATAACATAAAACCAAAAACATGAAAATATACAACTTATATTACACTATGTGTTATGAACAAAATATAAATCTATAACTCTATGTTATATTTACATAATTATTTCTCTTATTAAATTTCAAGTGAGATGGTAGGTTGCACATACTTTGTTTTAAGCTCCAGGCATTTGATTGTCTCTCTCTCTTTTATTCCTTTTCACTTGTAAAATTCAGACTGTAAGAAGGACCAAGAGCTTTAGAGCCAATGGAGCTATATAAATACTGTTTTAGTGAACCAGTGACAGAAACACTGGGGAGGATAGAAATTAATCAGTAGAAAACCCAACATGACATCATTTTCAGTCTGTGAAACTGACAGAAGAAAATTTTAAATGTAAATACTCTAGAAGCCAAGCTAAACACATACCCATGCCCTATAAGATAAAGAGCTACTTGAATTCACTTTAAGTGGACTTATTTTTTCCTTGCAAAACTGTAGTTTTTATTTTGTCAGTAACTTGGTAGACCAATATTTCATAAATCTACACATGTGAATATACTATGTAATTCTTTAGTTACAAGTGGGCAATCCACCTAGTAGAATGGGTGAAAATGTAACTATTTTTGTTATTTTAAAAGTGATATGAGAGGCTTCCTCAGGGACAAATAACTGCTCATGTCTTTGGATTAAGAAAAAAAAAACCTTATGAAAGTGGAATATAAAAAAGGTAAAGACAATTTACTTTCTAATGAAGATTTAAGTACAGAAAAATTCTATGCATAAACCAAATCTTTGAATTTAGGTCATGACAGAAAGACATTCTTTCATATTTATTTGTTGTAAGATGATTTGGTCACCACGCTAATTATATGCTAGAACAATAATTAGTGTTCTTTCTGGGACCTGATTACATTGCTATTAAATGCAGATGCCAAATGTACTTAAAAATTTATTTGATTAACTTAAGGCATGAATGAATTGAGAAAAGGTTTATATTTCATTCCATTGAGGTAACCAGCCAAATTATTAACAGCTTAAATATAAGCAACTTTAATCCACTTTCTCCAGTGCTTGTCTCTTAGATATTCACCAAATGTATTCCATTGAACTGCTGCCATAGGGAGGAGTGTGTGTGGACACAAGAGGAATAGTGAAAGGGACCAAGAATAGAGATGCCAGATTAACTAAGATATAGACTAACACTTTTGTTGTCTGAAAACTACCTTCTTTTCCTCCAGCTTGTCTATCATGGGTACCATGGAGCACAAACAAAAGCAAGGAGAAAAATAAGGCTTTATGACATTACAGTATTGTCAACCAATCAAATGTAGAAAAGGCAATGAGTTAACATAGTAACCTATAAACTTTAAATCATCTTATAAATTAGCATGATTTTTTTAAATAATAAGGGAAAACTGAAATACAAAGTGCCATCCTGTAAGTAAATGGCAGAGGTGAGGAATATGATATAAGGTTGCTGGCTTGCTTTATGCTCCGGACTACACTTGTTTAGTCTTTCTGGCACGCATCTTATTTAATAAAATTTGTGTCTGAGTTTAAAATTAAAGTTTTGTTAAAGTTCACAACGAACAACAACCCAGACTAGAAGATGCGGCCTTCTCCTTCAGGGAGAAGAAAAAAAGTTTTGTCATTTATTCACAAGGGTGTCACAATTGGCTCTAACCATGAATGCCTTGGCGGCACCTACCTGGAGCTAAAACAAAGTATTCTTGTAGCCCAAAGTCACAAAATTAAAACAAACCATATTTCTAACATGGTGGAAAAGAAGCATCCAGCAAACGTGAGAGGTGAACCCACATAAGTCAGAAATAATTTGTTCACAAAGACAGGGAACAAATTTTTAAAAATCTGTTTTCACATTGTACTTAATAATGATATAAAAACAAGTGTCTAGTTATTCCTTATCCAAACAGAGTGCTTAAAAAAAAAAGAAACAAAACAAAACAAAAAATTGGCTCTAGATGACTGTGGTAATTAAATAACTAAAATGAGTGATGAGAGAGCAGAAGTTAATTAAGATTGAACACAACACTCCCATTAATTCACTCCTTCATAATAAACATCAGAACTTGACATCGCTGAGGCCAAAATTTTTTAAAAGGGAGGGAAAAAAGATGTCGGGATAAGTGAGTTTTTTGTATATATATTTTATATATTTATATATATATATATAGTTTTTTTGTACTATATATGTAAAAAGTTGGAGAAGGGAAATTAGTTTTAAATATCTTAACAGCTTTGTTGGCTGTTTTTCCAATTCAGAATAGAATAAAATAGAATAGGGGAAATAAAATAAATTATACATAATTTACTAATCTGGGAACAGCTGACCATCATCATCATCATCATCATCATCACAACACTAGCAAGAAGAGGCAGTTCAACTGAAACATACAGTCATCAAATACAAACAGAAAAACAAAGGAAACAAAATCTCTGACATGCAGGATATGAATAGCTCCTCCAAGCAGAACCCCAGAGCAAGTCTTTTGAGAGAGAGAAAAAATGAAAAGGATATTTTGTTCCTATTCAGAGGTATAAATCCAAATTGGTGGGGGTGGGAGTATAGGTCAGGGAGTGGTAGAGTTGAGTAAAAAGATGGAGTGAATAACATCACACATCCAAATTACTGGTTGGGATACTGTCCTGTTTCATGACCATTGTTGGCAATTTCCTTGGAAAGTCTGCATTTATTTGCAAAGGCCTCACATTTTTAGTGGCCCTTTGGCAAGCAAAAACAAAACAAACAATCATCACCTGTTGTCTCTCTATGTGCACACACCCTGCCTCAGAAGAACATCTTCAGAGGACATTTTTAGCAAAGGCAAGTTCAGCAGACAATGGTGGCTAGAGCTCAGATATTATCAATTTACTTTGGCTATAGTTGCTTTTTAATTGAATCCTGCTGTCTACTATGTGAAAATATTTGTTATTTTCACCATCATGAAATACAAAGAGACTCTATGTCATCACAAAGAAAAATGGGGGAAAGAATTTAACACAACACAACACCTTATAAAAATCAGCAGATCTGATTCCTGGTTAGAACAGAATGGAATGTTGAAGAAAAATGCTTACTCAGTTTCTGCCAAAAGGTCAGACTTACTCAATGTGAAGCATAATCGTACAGGTCAAAGGATCTTAGGAAAAACAAAATGAAACAAAACCCTCAAATAGCCAAAGGTTAGTGAAACTAATCATCAAAGGGAAAAAGGCATCTGCAAACAGGTTGTGTATTGTTAGTGGCTTCCGTGTTATACATGCACACTTCTGTTAAGTAGGACCACCAGATCCATCCAATGAAGATAATATTAGAAGTTTAAAAACATAATTTCTGAGCCCCATACTTGATTAAGTTAAGTTGTCATTTGAAGTGCAAATTAAAGGTCAAAGTTACTTCCAGACCAGTCACTTAGAGGATGTGGGATTTCATCCCCAGATGTGGGTTTTACTCACAATGGTCCAATATTATTCTTATTAGTACCATAAACATACACACATACACACAAAAATCCAAGGTCAGAAAATATTTTTCTCTAAATTTTTTTTATGTCTCTCTTTCTCTCTCTCTCTCTTTTCACCTGAGAACGGCACCTACAGTTTCCAAAAAAAAAAAAAAATTCAAATCTCACCAGCTGCTGGTATATTAGGTTCTTTAAGGGATTGTCTAAGACATAACACTGTCCTAACTGAGAAAGAACAGAAAACAAACCAAAAAAATGAACTAGTTCAACACTTCAGTACAAATTTGGCACTTGCTCAAAGACGCAGTGTGGTGTGCAATAGATGAACCAAGTCCTCGATGAAGAAAATAATTGCCTATTGGGTGTCAGATGGCAGAAAAATAAAAATTAAAAAAAAACAGGCTCTCTTTCCCTCTTCCCCTTTCATACACTTCCACCCCTAAAATATGCAAAGGTATAGAGATGGAGACAGTGGAAGGGAGTAAAGAGAAGTTTATCTTTCTTTTTTTTCTGTCAGGTGCATTACCAAAACAAAAACAAAAAAAATTATTATTTTTTAAACTGTAGCACAAAACAACAAAACACATTCACAAGCCACTTGTTGGCACTGTGTACCTGAGTGAGAATTTCTAGAACATTGTAGAACAAACAGCCATAAAGTTTATTTAAAAAAAAAAAAGAGTTGACGGGTAAGACTTCAGTGCTTGGATATAGCAGCTGAATTACTGGCATTATTTTACCCATAGCTTATTTCAATCTCTTGTTGATATTGTTGCTGTTTTATTTTTTCTCCTTCCAAAGCCTTTTGATGCAGGCTGAGGTCTATTAGTCAGCTGATGTCCCAACTAGTTAAGACTAACAGTTAAAATAACAGTCAGTGTATGAGAAAGTTAATGTGCTTGGCCACTGGTAAGGATGAACCAGCTGGGGCTTCTTTAGGTCCTCTAAGGTCACCACAATTGTTTGACTCTTATCAGTTGGCTTGCCCAGCAATATGGTTTTCACTGTCACTCCCGTAGTCCACGTCTGGGTCATCCTCTTCTTCGTCATACTCGTCATAGATTTCTCCATTGATATCATCAGCCTGCATCTCTTCCTTGATATGTGGCTCCTCTCCTTTTACACCATAAGTGCTTTGGATCACAGGCATCCCAGGTTCTGGGCTGCTGGATACACTTGAATGCTCTGAGGGCAGATGAGGGGAGGGCATTCCTGCCATGGCAATTGCTCCAGGATATACAACACCAGCCGTAGCAATTGGGATCTGTGCTTGTTGCCTATATTTGGAAATATAAAAAGAGAATTTGGGTACTTCAGGAGCTGTAGTAAACTTAGCCATCTCAAACCAATAACATTTTGGTCATCAGTGTCTGATGTCAAGAAACTGTCTTTCAAAAGCCAATGTTATTGTACCTATTATATGCCCTCTTAACAGCAAATTTACTGCCATTTCTGAGCCCATGGTCATATAGACAATAGAGGGCTTGAATCTAAGCCATGATTCAAATACAGAGATGATAGAATTTTGATTGACAAATGTGATTAACGGGGAAGTGGAAAGAACCCCAAATTGAGACTAAAACAATGGAGCTATCCACATTAGAGTCTGGGGGCAATTGTAATGAGAGGGTGTGGTGCCAATGCAATATTAACAGTGCCTATGATCACAATCAAGACTGTGACTATAAATATTGCATGATGTGGGCTTCCTGTGGGCTCTCCTGCAACTTTCGGCAAATTTCCTCCATCACAGGCTCCATGTGATTACATTCAGCTTACTGGGGGAAGAGTTTACTTTCAAAGCAGGGGAAGTCTTCAGACTCCCCTCTATGTCTATTAAGGTGCAGGGAAGATCTTCAAATTCCCATTCTCATTACAGAGGGACAAAGAGATTTACAGTAAGGACAGGAAATAAACAACAGTTTACCCTTGACTTATTCATTCATTTATGCACAACTATTCCATGTATGGCATTTTCCCAGGAACTGGGACATATTAAGCTGGGCACTTCTTTACAGTATTGGAGGCAGTAAGAAGAACCTTTTTTCAAAAGTGGAGGAGTGTAGGGAAGATGTGAAAAGACTTTTTATATCTTGAATTCCAGCCATGATAGGCCCAGGATTTATTGTTCCAAGAAGTCTGAGTGTCCTTAAATCCTCAGTTTTTTAAACATATGCACTTACTATTTCCATATCAGATGAGATGGGATGTATATTCTATTATACTAGTACCATTATAGGCAACACATTGTAATGTCACCATTCTTTTTATCTAGATTCAAAAGTCTTCGCATATGAGACAGAGTTGGAAACTCCTAAAATGAACATCATCTATTAAGAATGGAAATCTTCCCTGTCCCACAGCTTCACTGTTCCTTGAATATAATCCTTATGCTAAATACAAAAATTCTGAAAGACTACATATTTTCTTTGAATCATATGTTACAGTTTATGATTTCCTCTTTTTCATCTAAACATTCACTCTTCACCTAGTCAAGTGTTTCCTTATGCCTGAAAGCAGCTTCATAGCACATTGACCTCAAGCGGACTATTACTTCTTGTTTCAAGAAGTATTGTTATGGAGTCTTATTAAAGATGTAAAGTAACAGAATTTGATTTAATGAACCAAAGGAGCTACTAAAATTTGGAATTTGTTTTATAGACCTAGTGGCTTGTCCTTGTTTTTACAAATTTGAAACATTTTAGTTGAAGATCTTGTTTTTAGAATGTTAAGTATTAATTTCAGTCAAATTTCAGGGTTTAAAGAGTTTGACTTTTCATATGCATTAATTTATTTTAATGAATAAATACTTTGCTAATTTAAAAGTAACATACAAATCTTTGCTATGATTATTAGTAAGAAGGACAGGATCTGTAATTCCATTGGTAAAGGAAGGTCCCAGATGAGGAAACTTCCTTAACTATCTAAAATTGTACATTTTTTGCAATGTACTGTTATCGAGGCTGTAAGAAATAAAAAGACTTGTCCAGGGTCACATAGCCAGTATATACCAGAGGCAGGACTTGAACTCAGGCATTCCTGATTTCAATTATTACTCCATTACTCCATCCAGCCCATTAGTATTTTTAATTTTTTTCACCGTCTCTAGGGGACTTGGTTGGCAGTTTTCAAATATCCTCATCCTGAGGTTGTCTGCATACTTGTGTTAAAATGTTATGTTGTTACTAATCAAGTGAGTTTGGCATACCACTACGTGTATTAAATAGAAAGGCTTTTTCCCAATTTAGAAGAACAAATAATAAATGAACCATACCCAACATTAAAATATTGCCTCATCTCTTGACGTCTGTTCCGCATAATTGCTTTATATTCACCAATTCTCAATTTTTTTCCATCCACAAGGCAGGTTCGCTTTGGCCTGGGCTTATACTTATAGTCAGGATATTTTTCCAGGTGCTGCTTGCTAAGTCGAGCCTGTTCTTCATAGTATGGCTGTTTTTCTAGGTTTGTCATTGCTTTCCAACGAGAGCCTATAAAAAAAGCAGAGTTAGCATTGTAACGTGGGCATCTGAAAACATCCTAAAAATGAAACATATTCAGAAAAAAACGGTAAACCTGGGGCTACAATCTTGGTCAAAATCTGGTTATTAATAAATGGGTTTGACTTGCAGACATAAAGTGTAAATCCTCATACTTTAAGAAGAAAGGCTTTGACTGAATTTGTGGTATGCTACAGATGTGATGATACTTAATTTATAGTCCTATTTTTTGCTTATTTCACATCAGTAATTAAATCAAATTCCCCAGCAAAATATTAAAACTCTGATGTGCTCTTATAATCACACAATTAATCTGAATAGAAACATGCTTCATTTTGACATTGAATTCTGATATAATGTAAAAATCCTTTTATGTTTGATCATGCATTTTGATTGAATAGTCCAAAGGACTAATTATTCCTTCCTTTATCTATTATACTAAGTTTACAGGCTGTATGAGACAAGAAGGAAACAAGGAGGAATAACATGTGATCCCTGCTTTCAAGAAGCTTCCATTCTAGTGAGGAAAAAAATGGCATGTGCCCAAACAAATAAAAGACAAAGAAGAGGGCAATAAGTAAAGGCACAAAGCAGATTTAGAGGAAGGAGACATCACGTTTTACCTGGGGAGATAATGCAAGACATCGTGGGGAAAAAAATGATGTTGACTCTTGAAGAACAGGTAAGATTTAGATAGTAAGGGGGAAAGATGGTGCAAGAAAAAAGACATTCAAGGTGTAAGGAATAGTCTAAACAAAGGTAAGGAGATAGAGCATTCCAGGAAATGTTGGGAAATTAATTGTCCAGTTAGATAAAGCATAGCTACATGAAGGGAAGAAACATCAGATAAGTCTATAATGGTATCTCTTGGCACCTCAGAGATTGAAGTCTTCATCATCATTGAGCTGCCTATTATATTTTTAGACAGTTGTGACTTTTAGGAAATCTCCCTTCAAGTTGAACTAAAATCTGTTACCCATTGGTCCCAGTTCTGCTCTCTAGAGCTACGAAGCATATATTTTCAACATGTTAATCTTTCAAATATTTGAATGGAGACATATTATCTCTTTTAAGTCTTCTCTTTTCAAAGGGAAATACTCCAAATGTGATCCAAATGTAATAAGATACTGGCCAGTGAAAGTCCAGTCCTTATGAGATGTGCAATCGCTCTGCCTAGTATAAATCACCATGTGGACTTTGGTGCATGTGCAGGTATGCTGTGACGAGTTCTTGTAAAATTACTGTGGGTCAGAGAGAAGCCTTTTGATTAATCACAGCCTAAGAAGAAAGGAGACAAAGGCTTCTTTCCTTACCCAGAGAACGTATAGTATTTCATCCTCTTTACTTGAATGCAGCCAAGGAGAGAGAGGGACTGATATGGCTGGTAATTGTCTTATGTATGTATGTACCCTGAATTTTGGTCTAGTAGCCAATCAAAAGTTCCCTCTTTGCCACAGAGTAAACAGAAAACAATCACAGAATATCTGTACATGTTCCAAAGTCCACATCACATATCTCATCAAGAAAATCATGCCATGCCAGCTTATAAGGACAGGGCACTTTTATTGTATGGTCCTGTGGGATAAACAAAAATTCACTAAATATTAAGCACCTACAATGTGCAAAAATTACTGTTGTTTCTTTAAACTCCATGAGTCACTTTTAAGTTCCCCAGCCAAGGGGCTGAGACTCCTTGGGATCTGCTCTATCTTGTTAAAGCACATCCAGAACTCTAGATGTGATCTGAGGAAAACAGAGCAATAATCTCCATCATTTTATGCCTTCTCATCCCATTAACATAGGCCAAATTAGCATTAAAAGAACAATAGAGAAGCTTGTTATAGTCGTTTCTTCAGAGTCAGGAAGCTCTGGATTCCAACCCTTGGGCAATATTTTTCCCCCCAGAATTTATTTATTTATTTCTGGCTTTGAACATTCATTTCAACAAGATTTTGAACTCCAAAATTTTGCCCCATCTCATCCCTACCCCCCACCCCAAGATGGCAAACATACCAATTACTCCTTCCCCCAGTCTTCCTTCTGATATGTTCCCCCGCCCCATTCCTCCCCTTATCTCCTTCTCCCTTACTTTCTTATAGAGCAAAATGAATTTCTATACTGCACTGCCTGTATATCTTATTTTGGGGCTACTTCCTAATCTAAGTCTTTACATTGCAGTTTGTGCTGATCTTCATTGATGAAGGGAGTTTCACCACTAGAAGTTCCCAATACCAATAAGAACACAAATTTGGTCCAAAAAAGGGATAGCATTACTGTTTTTGAGAGTTATGCCATAATGAGCCTACTTAACAGCTGTAGGTTCTTTTCACATACATTTCTTTCTAGCTATGTGTGTTGTTCATTCAGTTTTCAGTCATGTCCAACTCTCTGTGACCCCATTTGGGGTTTTCTTGGCAAAGATGCTGGAATGGTTTGCCATTTCCTTCTCCAGTTCTTTTTATAGATGAGGAAATTGAGGCAAACAAGGTAAAGTGACTTGCCCAGGGTCACTGCATGTTCTAAGTAGCTGAGACCAGATTTGAACTTAGATCTTGCTGACTCCAGAACCGTTGCTTCCTAGCTGACCAGTTGGGGAACCAAAACCTCACACAGGGTCATGGAAAGTTGGAGATAACTGAACACTACTGAACAACCACATGTGCCAACAGTGTGCTAAATAATGAAGAAACAAAGAAGGTAAAAGACAATCCTGTCCTTTAGGAATTCACATCTAGTGGAGGACAGAGCATGTAAGCATTCTGTACAAACAAGCTCTGCGTGGGATAAATATGAAAAAAAAATCAACAGAAGGAAGGCAATAAAATTAAAGCTCAGGAAAGGCTTCCAGAAAAAAGTAGAATTTTAGTTGGTACTTGAAGGTAGCCACAAGGCAGAGATGAGGAGGGAAAGCATTCTGGGCAGTAGGAATGGGCACTGAGAATGTATTTTTTTCCAGGAACAATAAAGAAGTCAGTGTTACTGGATCAAAAATATATGGGGGGAAGGGGTGTCCAACATATGAGTCTGGGTTCAGCCAGTCAGATATACAAAATATCTAGTACTGCCATCTAAAATGTATATATAGTTACACACACACACACACACACACACACACACCCCTATAGCCATTGTTTCAATTAAATACGCCTACTTTCCTTCTCAAAGTTCTGCTCCTCTATCTGATATGTATGGTATATATATATTTCTGTGAGATATGAGAAGTACAGGCTTTGACAAGGTCTATGGTACTGGGATTACTTTGAGTGAGCAACCAGCAATAGTCTATGGTACTGGGATTACTTTGAGTGAGCAACCAGCAATAGGACTCCCCCATCTTGCTGATGACAGAGAAGTTTCTCATCATTAGTCTGCCCACTTGTTGGTTAATTCTTTGGTTGTGGTAATCCAGGAAACAATGAAAAAAATGCCTCTTCATAAAAGGACACTGCATAGATTGGGCAGACATGAATAAGCTGTAATTTATTAACAGGAAAATGATGAGATCACAAGTCTATTTGAATACTGGATTATGCCTACATTAAAAATTCTTTTTAAATATTAACCCATTTATAAATTATAGGCATTGCTAATATATTTATTATAATAAATATATATCACTGAATATATTTCTGTACAATATACATTAATTATGTACTTATAACAATAAATGTATATTATATGCAATAAATAAAAAAATATTTATTATGCAACAATGACTAAATAAAAACTGAGAAATGAGCATGATGGGGTGTGGGGGGCGGGGTTTGGTCATTTTTCAGTCACATCTGACTCTTTATGACAGCATTTGGGGTTTTCTTGACAAAGACACAGGAGTGGTTTGCCATTTCCTTCTACAGATATATAATTTAATAATTTTTATTAATTTTGAAGTAAAATTTCAACTTCAGTTAGCATATAATAATGGAAATAGGGACTGCACCTGTGATATCATGGGCATAAGGAACTTCCAAATGAGGAAACTTCCTCCAGGTGGCAGCATCAGGAGTTCTCCTCTCTGGAACACAAACCCCAGTTCCCAGGTGCCTCTGCTGAATTCTAAGATGAACTAGCTAGCTAGAGCAATCAGAAAATATTTTCTGGCCCCTAACCCCCTTTCCTTCAGTGTCCCATCTCCCTTCCCCTTTTCCTCCAAATCAGTTCTACTTTGGATAAAACAAAAAACAAACAAGCAAACTTCTTGGGAGTTTTTATTTTTTTCTTGTGAAATCATTTCAGTCAATTCTCCATGCAAGTTATATTTCTTGATTCTGCTGATACTATTATGTTTATATTATAGCTCATATGGGGGAATCAGCTCATTTGCAGACAGGCATACCTATCTGCAAGTGATTAGCGTAGCCCAGCACAAATTTGAAAAAACCATTTAGGGTATTTTAAAACCATTAGGTATATTAGCTTGGAAGAGATAAACAGAATAAACCAAAGAAAAGCCCAGCCCACCTAGGAACTAATACTGTTGCTTTTGTTTGGCTTCCAGAGTCATCAAAGCAAAGTTCATAAAGCTTGTTTATTCTGCTTATCTCAAGTGATAGGCAACCTCACTTTTTATTGTTAATAGCCATCTTTCCAAGGTGCCTGTTTGTAAATGGGTACATTTAGTCTAGGTAATATGGCCTGAAACCATGGGGAGAAAAAGAAAATACCTATCTCCTTACTATAATTTCATGTTAGAAATATATATATATATATATATATATGTATAGTTCTGATTTAGAAAAACTCCATAAAACCCAGCCTCATAGCATGAAAGCTTATGCCTGAAAGAGAATGCATTTCTTTTATTCTTTCTACAGTTAAAAATCCAAGTAACTGTTAAATAGCATACTTCTTGATTTATTATTGCTTTCATATATCTATTGCTACAAGTATTATCAATATGAATCCTGCTGGTTAGGTCATATTATCTGGATAGCTAATGCTAAACTCTTAAAGTCTCATTATCTAGCTCAATCATGGAGTATTCTCCAGATAAGGACAAAAAAAAATGTTCTCATGATAATCTTCAAACCTAGTACTACATGGATACCAATCTATAAAATACTTTTGGAATAAGTCTACTTTGTTTGGAATTTTTTGTGCAAGGATCCTAGTATTTTGAAATGTTATAATTGTAAGGGTTTATACAGATTTGGTTCAATATTGGGTCCACCTCAAATCCTCCTGATAGTACCCTGTTTCCCCTTCCCCGCCCCCCCCCAAAACCCTCAACAACAACAAGAAAAATGTTTACCCAAAACAATAAGCTATAGAGTATCTTTTGTGGTAACAAAGAATAGATAGCAAAGTAAATGTCCATCGGTCTGGGGATGGCAAAAAACCTGATATATGTACAGCATGTTTGTGCAGTGAAAGATTACTGTGGGTGCTTAATAAATGACTTGACTACTTGACTGTTATAAAAGTCAAAATTCAGGTTTAAGTTCTGTTCCCTGCTAAAGTGGAGGTGATGAAGACACTATTAAAATAATTATTGTACAGCAACTTTGCTGTCCCCAATGTAATGTAAACAACGACCTCACAGCCACTGAATCTAAAAGAAATCATACTATGCCTATAGAAAATCAGGCTTTGGGTATGGAAGAAATGTAACCTACTGTGTTTCCACTACATTCCCTATTAATTTGGTTTTCCTTGGAATGTGCTCAAACTTTTCTGTCAAATTTAAATCTTAAAAGTAAATCCTTAGTTTTATTCTTAATGAAGGTACCTGCATTACCAGCATGTTTGTTCACCTCAAGACAAACAGATGTTGCATATAGTCTGGGTCATGACACTTAACTAAAAAATTCAAAACTATGGGTTTTTTAAAAAAAACTCATTACTATAAGGATTTTTTTTTAAATAGGAAGATTTCTGTGAGCTTGGAGTAAAAAAAAGAGAACTATAAGAATATACAGTTGATGACTACAACAATGAAAAAATGAAAAAATACTTAAAGGGAAGCTTTAATAATTGGAAAACGATCGATGGTTCTAAAGAACAGACAACAAAACCTCTCTCCTTCACAGCAGAGATATAAAGGGCTGCTAGGGCAGAAGCTTCCCTCTTAGTAAATTCATCTTCTCACAGTTCTAGTTATTGTAAAGTTAGACTAGATCCAGTATTTCTTAGGACTGTGGTGCTGAAGTATCTGATACAGAAATTCCAAGTTCTTGTTCTTGGTGGATAACCCAATTAGAGAAGTTGACAATCCAGTTTTCAAGAGGAGACATTACTTTGCATAATTACTTTGGCTCTAGAAGTAAAGATTAGCAAACAAAATGTGTCTCATGCATATTTTATTCATGACATGGCATGATTAATGAATATGTCCATTATAAATAGGAGTATGTTTGATAGATAAACCCAAGAACTTTTGTATTTTTAATTCAGAGTACATATTGAAAATTTTATTTGCTAAAGCAGTAGACATGACTTCCAAAAAGTCATCCAGAAAGAAATTAAAGAAACTGCGAAGGAATTAGAAGTTTAAAAATTAAATATGGAGATCATAGAACTTCTTGACCTGAAATCAGGGTTGTGTTCAAGATCTGGCTCTGATACTTTTTAGCTATGTGATCATGGGAAATTCAGGTAAGCCTTCCTAACTTTAATGCTCTAGAATGCAAAAATGAGGGTAATAATGTTGGTACTATCTGCCTCACAGGGTTGTTATAAAGAAAGTTTTACAAACGTTAAACACTGAGGTAATATCATTGCTGTTATCTTCTGTGGAATGTTTCATATTTAATTGTCTAATTTCATAGTTTACAAATTCATCGGGTTTTTATGATATCTCCCACAAGAATGATGTGGTAATTATTGTCTACTGATGATGACTTTACTCCATCCCAAGCACTGTATTTTCCAGCCACGCTGGCCTCTTCACTTTCCCACACAACAGTGTTTTCTGCCTCTGTCCTTCTGAACAAGCTATTTTCCCTCAGATCTTACCTCAAGGATCAAATCCTACAGGAGACCTTTAACAACTTCTCCCATGGTTAGTGCTTTTTCCAGACTCCTTTGAAAGAGTTATTTTGTATTACTCTACACATGCCTTACATAAGTATCTCTTTCTCTATATGTTCCTGCTAATGGAATGTAAATTCCTTAAGTGAAGAGACTTTTTCCCTTTTTTAGGTCCTTGCATATATTTCCATTAATATAGTAGGTGCACAATAAATGCTTTTTGAATTGAACTGAATTATTAGTGGTAGTAAATGCCTATTATATTAATTTCTTTTTTTGGACTGGATGTACAGTCTTATGGACAGCTTACACGGTGTGATTATCTCCACTTTATACATGTGAAATGATTTTTTTCAAAAGACATTGTTGATACTATGGCAAAAATTCAAGATTTTCTGACAGTCTGGTCTATGTTTACTCCATTAGAATAGACTGGTACTAAATGTTTTATTCTAAGTTCTTTAAGGAAACTTCAAAAGCAAGTATCATCATTTCAGCATGTTCTTTCCTTTGATTTCTCTTGTTAAAAATAGCATTTGTCATATTGTAAAGAAACATGTTTTGCTTTAGAAGCCCAATACTTGTAAAAATAAAAAGGTTGATTATCATTGATAGGTATTTCAATATTATTTTTATGATAGATATAAAATAGAAAAAGTCATCTTTTAATGTATTTAACACAGAATAACTAGAGAGTAGATTTTTTTTCCCCTGGATGTTTTCATAGCAGAGTAGATTTCCTTAGTCTGGATATACAACAAGCCAACTCATTCTAAGTAGATTTTTTTTGGTGTTATTTACATGATACCATCAGAGTAAAAATTAGGGTATGTATCTGTAGATTAATTGATAAAAAATAGAGTCTTCAGAAATATATTACTTCAATGTAGCATCTATGTAGAACAGTACATGACTGAAAATTTGAGAGGTTATTATTCCAGTAACTAAAAAATTGCAAGGCAACACAATTAATCAAGGTACAGTAAAGTGCACATAAAGAAAAGCATATTATACTGAAAAATAATCATTATAATGCAAACAGATTTGTAATCATAACCTACTGGTTATTATTTCTACTAAATTTCATTAGATCCTCATAGTGAGCTTGCTAGTTGGGCAGGAAGGTCTTATAATCACCAATTTACAGATGATGAAAAAGGTTTTGAGAAATTCTGACTTTCCTGAGGAAACACAACTATTAAATAGCAGGAGCTTGAAGAGGAACCTTTCTTCTGACTCTTAGTCCAGTAATCTTTCTATATCTACTGCATATAATTGTCCTACATATAACTGTACTTAGGAAGTTTCAAAATGTTTATTGTCTAACCATCAGGCAATCTCTAAAATGCGTATGTAGTTCAGTTTCATTACTTACAAAAAATATTTAAAATCTTTTTTCTCTGTCCCATAAGATTACTGTAAGATATTTGAATATTTTAATTATTGATCATAAATTAAAATATGAGAAATACCCTTTGGAGAAAGGTGATTGCACAAAGAAATTGCTATCTTCCAAGTACAAACTTCATTTATAAAGAAAACTAAAATCACAAACTTTTAGAACAACAACAAAAAAGGATTGTCAATATCAGCTATTGAGAAATTATTCAAACAATGCTAGGCACCTTTGAAATATCCCAGGAAGCATGTTGCTTTACGTTTAGATGTAATTTGTATATTGGGGGAAAATAGAAGAACAAAATTACTTGATAATGACAAGTACAACTTTTGTCACCTTCTTGGCATCCTAGGATATAGTCTTAGTAACCAACCACATTGACAACATGCCTTGGTGCCAGCAAATGATTCCTGGGAATTTTTATGTATATGACTTGTCCCAAAGTACTTTAAATATAAGTAGGAAATATATGCAGACATTTTCAAAATCACATACTATAATGGGGTAAATTTCTGCTAACTATATAAGTCATTTCTGGTTTTTTGGTCACGCTATACTTCATATTTTCTAAATATCCCTTGAAAAATATTGACCCATTCCCAGCTATTTTCAGAGGAAACAAAATTCCTGTGACCCCTGCACAAAGCTGTGGTACGATTCCCTCCAAACAAACCTAGAATGGATGGTGAAAAAACCATTTTAGATACCTCACAAAGAGATGAAAATGCCTACTTGATCTGGGAGTCTCTAGTTACTCACCCTGGGCCAGTTAAGAGGGACCTGCTGATTTCAAAAGACTGGTCTTTTGCAATCAAAAGGAGACCTTTGAAATATGTTTGTCAAGGAGGACATTCAGGTATTTCTCTTGATTGCAAAGGAAGAAGGTTCAAACCAGAAAATAATATTTGATGTTCAAAATAAAGGAAACATCTCACATTGTCTTAAAGAGCTCCCTTTTCCTTCTAAAGCTGATAACAAAACAAGGAAGAGCTTGGACTGAGCTACACTGTCTGTCACCTCTATGGGGTCTGTAATGAATTTGCACATTTCACTCCAACTACTGTATATCTAATCAAAAAAAGATGTCCCCGTATTCCCCTGATCTAGCGCCAAACAGTAAAAGGTGATTCCTTATGTTAACAATTTCAGCAGAATGGCTTATTAAAACCAGATTTTAGGGTATTATAAAATGCTTAGAAGCCCTTTAAAATGTCAACTAGGATCCCCAGAGACCACGTAAAATGTCAACCCAGCTCAAGCGCCTGTTTTAAGCAGAATGAATTAGCAGCGTGCTGTCGGAGGTTGTTATCCAAAACAATCAAGCTCTCTTTGTACTTTCTATACGAAATGGGCCACTCACTCAGAATAATCTTGTAGATTTCAATAGATGACTTATTTATTTAGGACTAAATATTGAGGCCATCCCCTCTATAGAGACCCTTGTTAATCTGCTTTGTATATAAATGGTATCTCTCTAATTAACCCTCAAAAACTACTACATTTAGGCAATATCCTTATTCTATGAGAGGATACCTGACATGACTAAACTATACTACTGGAATTATAGTATGCTCTATTTTAAAAATGCATAGTGTTATCTTGTTTCATGTAGGGATTTTGGAACATTTCACAAAACATCATTTTGTTTCATCAATACTGTAGTACCCCCTATTCTAAGTATCATACAATCTCAGACGTCACCAAGTACAACCTATACTTGAATAAGGAATCCACTCTGTAAAACAACTGACAAATGATTATCTAGCCTTTGCTGGAAACCTTGCAGGGAGAGAGAAGTTATCATCAATTGATTAGACATCTCCAGGTGTTAGAAAGTTTTACCTTAAAACAAGCTTAATTTGAGTCTTTGTACCTTCCAACCTTTTCTCTAATTTTGTCCTGAGCCAAGCATGGTAAGTATAACTCCTCTTCAATATGACTGGCCCTTCAACTACTGGAAACCATTTATCATTCAACCTCATAACAAAGTCTCCTGTTTTTGAGTAAGCATCCTGAAATGATCTTATCCTCATCTACTATGACTCTAGGGCACTTTACAATCTTCATTGCTTAATTTTACAATTTAACAGCCCTTCCTAAAAAAATTGGTGCCCCAAATTGAAGATAATTCAGACATGGTCTGACCAGAGAGAATAAGACATTGGATCTTTGGGATCTCCTTAGGCCTGGAAACTATGCCTCTCTTTGACTTCCATAATGCATTGTTGACTCATATCAATCTTCTAGCCCACTAAACTACCAAACAAACCATTATCTTGATCTTTCTTTTTATGGTACTTATGAAGTTGGTTTTATGAACCCAGGTATATGGCTGCACATTTGTCCTTATAAACTTTAAAGAATTTCTTTGAATAAATACTCTGTTACACATTGTCTTAGATACCCTTCCCAGCTTTATGTTGACTACAGACTTCATAAGCATTCCATCTGCTGCCTTATCCAAGCTACAGAGGATCAACCACAGATAACTATAGGGTCCTCCATTGGCTTCCTCTTTCCAAGGTGACATTAAAACACTAATGACTACTTTTTGGTTCTGGTTATTTAGCCAATTACGAATCTATATACATATATATATTTTTCTATCCCATATCTCTTCCTATTTTTCACAGGGAAAGAATGAGGGATTTTGTCAAATGTATTGTTAAAATTAATGTTATATTTACAATCTAATAACTATTTAAAAATGAAATTAGAATACAATGAATTGTTCTTTCTGAAGTCATGCTGGTTCTTCGTGATCCTCACTTAATTTTCTATTTTAGACGTTCTAGAGTTTTGGCAGCAATTGAAGTCAAATTCGCTGGCCTATAGTCTGCATAATCTATTCTCTTTTAGAAAAAGTTGGGAAATCTGGTTTTCTCTAGCCCCATATTCCCTTCATTACTTGTAATTTCTAATTCAACAAAAATTATTTTAATTAAAAATACAATAAAAATTGGAAATGGGCCACATATATATATATATATATATACATATATATATATACACATGCATATGTATACACATATACATAAATATACACACATATTCACAATGTGTTAATTTATGTTTCTAATCATTTCATTTATTGTTCAATAAATCTATTTTTACCTGAACCAGAGTTCTTTTATATAGAAAAAGGGATTTGTAAAAGACCTCAAAATATTTTACATACACATGTAACCTTACCCCCCTCCCCCCATACTTAGATGCAGTGACAGAGATTATAAACTCATGGAGGGCAAAAGCATTTGTTCAATGTCTGCTGCCTGGAACCTTATTTAACAATATGGCTTAACAATTGATATTTAATGGCAACTACATTAGCATCATATTCCTTTCTCAACCAGAAGCCTATGTAAGGACCCTTTCTTTATATACTTACTATGTGTAATACTTATTACTTTGCAGCCTTGAGAGATGTTAATTGCTTGCTATTTATTTTCCAAATAGTAATTTATTGGTATAGTATAATGCTTATTTTCTGTTTTCATGATGAGCTCTTAGAAGACTGAAATATATTTGTTTAACTTGTTCATGATGAATATTTTATGATAACATTGATGGCAGTGATAGAAAGAAAGGGTATGGAGGCAAAAACTAGGGAAGTAGAAAGATTTCTCTCTTGTTTTCCTGGGACTTCAACAGAGATCTTAACTTAAACAGCTTTCTTTAAAAAGTGGTGGATTTCCTATTTCTTTCTGTATACATATGTGTGAATGTACCTTTGTTTCTGTTGTTTTCATGTTACTCTGAAAGGTGCAAAGGTCAAAAAAGGTGTTTTTTAAAAAATAATTCTGCAAAAATGCTCAAGGCTAGAAAGAAGTAATAGTGTACTTTATATACACATAATTTATGTAGATATATATGTCTCTGTATATCTACATACATCACTGAAACTGGTGGAGAACAAGAACCAAATTAGTTATGGAAGCAATTTTCTTCTCACTGCTCAAATTTTAGTATAAAATACATTATCACAGAAAAAAAAAACCCAGTATTGATGTGTACTCTATATTAGCAGGCAACCTGATTTATTCTGGCCTGCAAATCTTTTTACAAACTTTAAAAATTGCAAATTAAAAGTATGCTCATTTTAGCTATTAATAATCTACCTCTTACCTAGTATCTTGCTGATGTTGGAATTGTGCATGTCAGGAAAGGCTTGAAGGATTTTCCTCCGTTCATCTTTAGCCCATACCATGAAAGCATTCATGGGACGCTTGATGTGAGGTTCGTTGCTCCCACGCCCTCTGGATTCCCGATAAATTCTAGACTCTGAGACCCCAGCACTTCCTAAAAGAAACAAACAAAACCACACACACACACGCACACACACACACACACACAGTGCAAATTATTCCAGGTTGTCATTTACATTTCAGGAACTCTTCTGTGAATTTGGAGAACTTTTTAAAGTATGAACCCCTTCTCTATTAAAAAAATTTTTAGGTTTGGGTGACAGGTTTTAATGTTTTGTATCATATTGTAACATTTCCTCCTTAAATGAACCTTGTGCTACTCCCCCATTTACTTCTATGATCATATAATAGTTGTCTATATGATTTCTTCTCTGAGTTGGTTGTGATGCCTTTGGATTGGGACTAGCAAACCACAATTAGTGCATCAGAAATAATGAGAAAGTTAAAAGTCCTTTTTTTCTAGCATGAAAAATACAAATCTAGGGGCGGCTAGGTGGCACAGTGAATAGAGTGCCGGCCCTGGAGTCAGGAGGACCTGAATTCAAATCTGACCTCAGACATTTTACACACTTACTAGCCATATGACTTTGGGCAAGTCACTTAACCCCAATTGCCCTCCAAAAAGCAAAAAAGAAAAAAAAAGGAAAATACAAATATAGTCAGTTTTGAGTGAAATGTAATTATGGAAGAGGAAATTACAGGGGAACTTAAAAGGTTGCTATGTACCTAAGAGTACATGTAACTTGTTTCTTTAAAATATAGTTACCAGTAGATGAAAATTTGAAAACAAAATGCAAGAGGTCTTAGCTAATAAGTGACAAACACACATCTTTGCTGTGTGTTTGAATTTCATTTATTTATTTGAAATAGCATGCTTGTAAATGCACAAAATGGCATAGTAATGATAGACTATAAAGTGAAATAGACATCTGAAAGTGATAGGGAAAAGAGCAAATGCATTAGCATGCAGTTACATATGCAAAATACATAACCATAGCTTCGAAATATATAAAACTATTCACTTAAGTAGTTTTCTCTCCTATCCGTTGAATTAATCTGAAGAAATTGTATAAAATAAGCATTTCTTCAGAGCAACTCAATTGGTAGAGATTTAGTAAGCCAGATTTTACCATTGTTAACTCAACCTTACAATGTTAGGTACCTTTGGAAGTCACATTAACACCTTTAGGTACTGAAGTACTATTGCATATTAGTACTCATTAAGTTACTGTTTCATTATACTGATGGTCTCATATAAGTTAATACAGCTTCCAGGGGTGCCTAACTTAGGTGATGAATATAAAGAAAGAAAACTTGAATAGTGCTTAAAATACCATGCAACTGGTTCTCAATGGCTACATTTACAACATATGCATCAGATCTACCACTTTCTTGATCTATGGGAATAACAGAGTGAAGTTTGGTAGATTCTAATACTTTGGTTAGTCATAAATTAATTTCTTGCATTTCTTTACATTTTCCCCAAAGAAACTACTATAATTCACTGAGACCAGAAGATCACTGCAGCAACACATCTAGAAAGAAGTATTTTTGAGGTCAAAGGATCCATACTTATTAACTAGACCTAGGCCAAATAGGAATTTTTCATTTTCTTTTATGTACAGCTGGTTTATATTCATAATGTGATCTCTGACTTCATGAAAGTTTGAGGGCATATAAACATACCTGAATGTTTTTTAAGAGAAGAAAAATCCTTTTGATGTTTTAAAACTGAGTGGTTATAGAATTTAAATTTACAAAATACAATAAAAATAAGCAATCTTCTTTTTAGTGACAAAAATAAGTGCATCTTTTACAAGTGGTTTTGGTTGTGGTGCTCTTCGTGTGTACTTATAGTACTATTTATAGTCCTTATAGTGCTACTGATTTATTAGTTTCTTCTTAGGGAAGTAAGGCTAAGTAATGGATCAATCTATAATTACAATCACCATTGACAATATGTTGAAACTGAAAGTGCGACTATGTTTTGGAATATTCTTTTCATATTAAGTATCCTTTTTATATGCTAAAAATGTTGGACTTTTTCTTTTAACTTTTGAAAAAAAGGCTTGAATCATGCCCCTATCTCCTCCATCCCTGCTTCCCCCCCAAGCCAAATACTCTCAAGATACAAATAATTTCTTCCAAGATTATTCATCCACTTAATTTAGTAGTACCTTAACTGGTCAAACTGCCCACCCAGTGTCATAGTTGCCTCCCAAGGTCATGGAATATTATCTCTTTCTGAGGCTAATTATGAAGAGCTATCTATCATAGGTTTCTGTCCCGACAACAAAACCCCTATATGTGAGGCCAAAGGAACAATCATAAACTCACTAAACATTATATATGAACTCAATTACCTGTGATTTGGCTAGTTAGCACCCCTCAGCCTCCAAGCTTAAACATGAGACATGATCTGTTGAGATCTATATCACAAGTAGAGATTTTTCTCTATATATTAGTGAATCATCCTCAGATCCTATTCTTGCTGAGAACATGTAACCCTCATGTAGATGCTGGTGCTTATATTGGTGTGTGGAAGGCTGGTGAAAAATAAGAAAGTAGGTAGGCCTGGGAAACATACCCCACAGCTTTATCATTCCCTGGACCCACATTCAACTTGAAAGCTGGTAAGTTATAAAATATTTTTCAACAAACTCTACTGTAATATATTGTTGAATATATTCTACTGGAATTAATTGTGCACTGAGTTGTGCTTTCCCCTTCTAATGGCATAGAGCTAACATTTACCACCTATCTATTCTCCTAGTGTAATGTTGGGAAATGGCCTAGAAAGCCTAATCGTCCTTCTGACCTTTGGAATTAACCCCATGAACCTAGAAAGGTCTCTCACTGGAAAAATGTTATATGCACATCTTCCTTACTTGTTCTTACACCTCTATAGCCGCATAAAAATAGAAAATAATATTAACTGTTTTTCATCAAATCTATAAAAGTGCCTCAATACTTGAGTCAGGCTTGCATTAGCCAAATGTAGTTTTAAAAAAATGAGCCAACTATATGGATGAATTCAAGCCCCAAATAAACATTATGTATGAAACAACCAGTTAAGTAAAACTTTTTTTCCCCTCAATCAGCCATAAAATTACTTGGGTTCTACTTTTAATTGGTTAGTGTAGACTTGTTCTTAGAGCAGGATTAGACAAAAGCAAAAAAAAAAAAAGTGACCAATGGGTATAATGTGAGGGCTGCTGCAAAGTCTTGTCTGACTTAAACTCTCTTCCTTACTGGCTTGCTATGGTGCTTGCTCCCTTGCTACCTGGCCTTTCTATTATTCTAAGGCATCATTTTAGGGCAGACAATATGGACAGGGGCAATGTCTCCAGAAAGACAGTTAAAGTGTACATATATTGCATGATACAGAAGATAGGTTCCTAGTCATAAGTGTAGCATAAGTGGAATTGACTTCTTCCTTTGCTAATGAGTGTTTCTGATTTGACTACTTGTCACCTCGGAGAGCTTAAAAAGTACAGAGGGCTTGGTAGAAGATACAGGACAGGGGAGTTTCAACATGAGTTATGGAGAACATAAACCTGAATAGCTGCTGTACAGCTTGGGCAAAGGAACAAGAAGATGGTGGTTGCTCAAAGTATAGGATGGTGTTAAAATACAAACAGAATCTTCAAACTTAGGAAGAGAAGTTCCTAAAGATAAATTTTGATAACTGACAGCCTTTACTTAGTGTGTGTTTATCACAGATGTTGTGTTAATATAGCAAAAATTCATTTGTATGACCTCATTTATTTCATAGACTGATGGACTCTTAGAGCAGGCAGGTACTTTAGTTAGACAACATTGAATCTAATGTCCTTATTCTACAGAAGAGAAAACAATTTGGCTAAGGTCAGATAGTGAGTTAATGGTACAGCTGGCACTAGAAACCAAATCGCCTGCCTTTCAGTCTAATACTCTTTCCATTACTTCCTTATTTGTTTGGTTTTGACTTGTCATTTTTGTAATTGAAAATGTATCCCGGTCAGGCATTGTTCTGGGTAAAAGACATGCATAAGGCACAAAAATAAGCCATGGCTATAAAACTCTGGAAAATGTATTGTAGAAATAAGGAACGTAGGAATAAGATGATCCTTATTGTTTAAAAAAAAAGTATTTGCATTTGGTTGTAATAAGTAGACCCCATCTGTACATGACTAGGAAGAAATAATTTTTCACCAACCATCAGAATCTCCACTCATATTGAAATCCATCATGGCATGGCTGAATTTTCCTTCTTCATTCTGTTTCACTGCTAGTTGCTGAGTCAGACTCTCTAGTGTTGTTTTGTCCTGAAAAACAATAATGATGACATAAATATAGTTGTGAGGAATGTTCAGAAGCAAAATAATCAGGCCATCTACCAGATGGGGAGAACGAGGGTAAATGATCCAGGTGATTTCTCAAGGAATTTCAGGTTGTACAAACTCTTATGGAGGTTTGGAATTTATGTTTGGTATGACTAAGGATTACAAACGTTTGGCTCATTGGATCCAAACTTCCCAAATCACAAAATGCGCATAGAAATCTCATGGAAGCAACCTGCTTTTTGACATTTCAAATGTCTGCTTCATTTCCAGCCAGACTGTTGAAGTATAGATGTGGCATTGGGCCCAAAGAGAGTCCTCCAATAGTCAGGTGACTAAATAATAGAAACATAATTCACAGTAGTGCCCTCTGTTGCCATCTCCCTAAATGCCATCTGCATTCTTCATGCAAGGGTAATGAAGATGCTTAAATATTCATTGCTAATTGCTTGTCAAGTCTCTGTACATCAAATGTGAATGCCTAGTACTTGGACCACAATTTGATTTGGACTGCTAAGCCAAAATATTGAATTGGCGAATTGTTTGAGACACAAATATACAAAAATTAGATCTGTAAAAACTTCAAGTCATTTAAAAGCATACAGATTATGATTTGCATTCATGTAGAACATGCCACTACAAGCTATCCTTTTAAATTTTTTGTTAAGAAAAATGTTATATCTTAAATTTATTTATGTTGAACATGGCACTATATCAGATTAGGGAAGTGGTTTATTTTAAGGACACTAGAAGCCTACAATGGTCAATTTAAATCTTTTCCTTATCTCCTCAGTCTTATTCAAAGGGTGGTAGATTTCCATTATAATTCTAAGACACAAATTAAGTCTCATTCAATTTGGGGCAATGTTTTTTTTTCTTTTTCTGATGGTTAACTCCACTTTCTGAAGAATATTTGTATATAGTCTGTGCATGTGAACTGCATGCATTATATTCTATTCTTGTACATTAACAAAGTCACTTATAAATGGAGATCTCCTATGAGAAATCTCCTAAGATAATTTATTTTGCATGTAAAAGATCTAACCAAAATCCCCACTAAGAACAAATGAGAACAGTTTTTTGAATCCCTAATACATTGGTTGAATTTCCCTTAAGAAAACTCATAACTACACAATTGCTGAATAAAGACATTTTAAAACAATAACATTATGTCCTCTTCATCCCTGATAT
Organism: Pseudocheirus occidentalis; assembly: GCA_028646575.1. Lineage (NCBI taxonomy): Eukaryota > Metazoa > Chordata > Mammalia > Diprotodontia > Pseudocheiridae > Pseudocheirus > Pseudocheirus occidentalis. The sequence continues at coordinate 143,918,050 of CM053597.1, read as the reverse complement.
TTACTTAGCATGCAGTAAGAATTTTTAATAGTTCTAAAGAAACTTAGTTGTAAGACTAAAAGTAGAAAGTAGTTTAACTTAACTTGATTGATCTAGAACTGTCAGAGTTAAAACAGATTAACCAATTTCTAATATAAAGAGTCGATCTAAAAAGGATTTCTTTGACACTGGAATTTTCAACTTCTTGATATGCTTAAAGTTTCCTTTTGGTTGGGAGGGCTGGATACTAATGAGTTGATTTCAACAGTACCAAGCCCACTAGCTGAAAAGATGTCCTTTTGCAGTAAATGCAGCTTTTAAGCTAGAAAGCAGCTATATCCAAAAGCACATTCCATCAATATGATAGGATAGTCCCTGGGTCAATGAATACTGTTCGGTTCTATCTATGGAAAACACACTGAGTATGGATCATCCATCAGATTCTGATTTAACAGTCTATAGGGCTTTTAATGTTACATATTTTCTAGAGAGTTTCCCATTCTGAAGGGCAGTTTTTCAGAACACTGAAGAAAAATGAAGGAAGTAAGAGTAGAAGAAAGAAACGTCAGGCAAATACTGAGATTCTGAGCTCAGCTCTATGGGTTTTGTTCTGTCTTAACAAAAAGCTGGAATGAGCAAGTGATCAGAGGGGGAAAGTCACACTTAGTTTTTAGCAACAAGGTGACCTCTAACCTACCACTACTAAAACATGCAGTATAATGAAATAATTCAATTAGTCACTGTAAAGTGGAAGTTAAGATAATTCTCAGAGGATGTCACTGTGAAACAGTAGATGTCAAAACAGTCAGCTGTGCTTTTCTTCTGCCCCTTTGCGCTGTGACTTTAGTTAACCCTCGGGCACACAGAAAGGGAAATGGAGGGAGGAGGAGGTGGAGAACATGCCATGTGCCTTTAATTATGATACATTACAACAACACGTGAATCTGAATGGTAAGGTTGCCAGACTTCAGCAAATACTAGCTGAGATTAAAAGAAGAAGACAGCTATGTTTTGGTATAAGGGTGAAACAGTTTCTTAACCCAAGTAGAGAATAATTATATAATTCCACATGAAAACTGTCACTATACTGAAAGTTTGAAAAAAAATTATAAATGAGAGACTGGGTGATGTGTGAACAGCCAGAAGAGAGAGCTGACTTTACAACAGCCCTGAAGGATTTAAACTTAAATGAGATATGAGGTGAGAGGAAAGGAAGTGAGTTGATTACAATGTCATGTGAAGTCTATGGTTATTTATTGAAATACAAATGAAAACCAGGACTGGCTTAATGAGTAGGCAGCACAAGTGTACTGAGAAGGCCCCTGCTCTCCCCCAACCAGGTGCCACTGTACTTGAAATTACATCACTGTAGATTCAGCCTTTTGGCCTCTCTCGATCACAGTAAATAGGGTGGAGAAAGAAAAGTCTTCCTTCTAAGGTACTGACATCCAGGGTAGGAGTAAAGCCACCAAAGGATATGGTACTGCAGATCTGCCAATATTATTTAGAATCTCAATTTACATCAACATTTGTCCTGAATAATTTTGAGATAAACTAGCCAGATAGGTGATGCAGTGAATTAAGTGCTACACCTGGAGTCAGGAAGACTCTTCTTCCTGAGTTCACATGTGGCCTCAGACACTTAATAGCTGTGTTAGTCCAGGCAAGTCACCTAACACTGTTTGCCTCAGTTCCTCATCTTTAAAGTGAGCTGGAGAAGGAAATGGCAAATCACTCCAATATCTTTGCCAAGAAAACCCCAAATGGTGTCATGAAGACTCTGACATAACTGACAAACAAGTAAACAACAGCCAAAGATGGTCACTGCCTCATAATATCAAGTGTGATAAATTCAGCCACTAAATTTAGGAAAACTAAATTCATTTATATAAATATATAAAGTTTTTTTAGCAAAATAATTGTCCTATAAACAAGTTCATTATAAATTCTGAAAGAACATCTCTAATCATGGTGCTGGTTTCCCTGATCAGAAAACAGAACTAGTGTTTTCTGGGAAAAAATGTAAGTATTAATAAGTTACTATATTAGAGATGAGATCTCTGTCATTGCTTTGCCATTTACTTAGATGAATAAACCTAGAAATGATACTTAAAATATGTGCTGCAGTTGTCCCTTCTCTAAAATGGTTATAGACTATGTTCTATATTTGTATGACTTTACACATGTATCCATACATCCATATATACACACATGCGTGTGCACATATTTTAAATATTCTTTCTATATTATAAATCCTTATGCAGCATTCTATATTTGTGTGGGTATGTAAAGATATACAACTATAGATTACACATATGAGGAAAGATACATTCATCTACTTGAAAAAAGAACTACATAATTTCAAGATATGTTATTTATTAATGTCCATAGTTATATTTCAAATGAATTTAAGGTGGAAAATTGTACATAGGAGTTTTTATTTTCCAAGAGATAATTTTCTTACATAAGTGTCAAAGTTTTCCCTGAGGCTCAATGATCATGTTTGTGGCTTATCTGCTCTCTTGATTCGAGGCCTCTTCCTCTTTTCTCCTCCAGAAAATTTGCTTATGAGCACTAGGTGAATATGTATATGTTGTATTAGGCACAGAGTAGACACTCAATAAATACTATGTCCTACCTATCTTTGTATCCCTCTTAATTTCTTGAATAGAGTCACTTCCTGGTAAATGTTTTCTGAAGTTAAAAATAATTTACATAAATAATACAAAATGATCTATATTTGTAGGCATGCATGTACAGAGAGAAATATTGAGAACTGTTCTTCTTTAGAAGAATATGGTCCTTCTTGTCAGTGTTCATACAACTATATTGATCAGTTACCTAATGGAGTTGGGGGAAGCCCTTCTTAGAAAACTTGGAGGTAGTTTCTGACAAAAACAAAGAAAAGAGCTAGTGTTGGGTTCTAAACCACATAAGGACCTGGCAAGCTTGAACACAGAATGTCTTTCTTTCTGCTTTTATTTGTATCCCCAGTGCATCGCACTGTGACCTGCATATAGTAAGTGCTTAATAAATGTTTATTGCCTGCCTGGCACAAAGAAACAATAAAGCACTACAAGAGGAAACCCATGTGTACTGAGGAGCAGTGAAACACAGTGGCAGGATATGAGAGAGCAAAGTTATAGGAAGAAGGCAGTATATTCCATTTGGGACATAATGAATTTGAAAGAGATTTTGGTCTCTGAACATGCACTATAATTTACCGCCTGCATACCTTTGTTCATAGTATTCTCTCTGTTCCTCCATCTTTTCAATTATTGAATTAATATATGTTTTTTTAAATCCAAGTAATATATCTCTAGGAAGTCTCTGATCCTTATAGTCTGTCCTCCTAAACCCTTTACCCACAACCGCATGGTTTTGTAACAGCCTTACTTATCAGTTTTCACAGAGTAAGTTTCTAATGAATTTATTATGTAATATCAACCATTATTGTTACCTGTGTTGCTCTTAACCTTTTGCTAAACTATGAGCTCCCTGTCTTATTTAATTAAACTTTGCATATCTTTCAGTGTCTATTACAGTGCTCATACAGCACTTAAAAATGTTTGTTGAATAAATCAATATTTTTAAATGCTAAGTTCTGTGCAGTGGATTAACTATGAGCATTATGGGAATCGATAGAACAGGAATGCCATAGATGACAGGAATATTCCAAGAAGACTGTATTGAAAAGGTAGTGTTTGACCAGACTTTATAGAGATGCTAAGGATCTGGATGGGTGGGTAGGAAAAGGTAGAGATTACTGATGAGACAGACCTTGTAGACAAAGCCCCAAGGGGTGTGTGCAGGGATCTGTGGGATGACAAGAAGGTTTTGTTAGTGTAGAGAATGTGAGTTTGGAAACATTATGCAGTGCTGGGCAAAAATAATAGATTGTTTGTAGTAGGTCTTAATAAACATGTTGAATTGAATTAATACAGAATGAAATAGGAAGCGAGTGAAGGTTCTGAGCAGGAGAGAAAACATTATTTAAGGAAACTTACTCTGGCAGCTCCAAGTAGGGAGATTTCAAGAGGGGAGATAAATTTATTAGCTAGGATACTGTTAGAATAATCCTGTTTTGAGATGGTAGGGGTTTGGACTAGGGTAGTAGCAGTCTGAATGGAAAGGAAGGTGACGAATGTGACATCCTTAGTAAAATTAGGAAGAATTTCTAATGAATGGATAGAGAGCAAAAAAAAGAAATCAAAGAAGTTTTTAAACCTATGTAAATAGGACTATGAAGTCCATTAATGAAAATTCAAAAACGAGGAAGAACACACATTAATTATTTGCTTGTTTGTGTTAGGTGGGGAAATGGAGTTCATTTATTCCATTTGTGTGCCCTATTTTCTCAAGTCTCTCTACACTCCAATTCATCTTCTTTACCTCTGCCAAAGTGATTTTCCTAAAACATAAGTCTAACTATGTTACTCCTCTACTCAACATATTCCCTATTACATCAAGGATGAAATACAAAATATTTTGTTTGGCCTTGGTATCTCTTCATAACCTGGATCTTTCCTGCCTTTCCATTCTTCTTACACTTTATTTCCCTCACCTCTTACTCTCAGAATACCTGGCTTCCTTCAGGATTCAGATAAAATGCCATCTTTTCTGGGAGGCCTTTTCTGGTCATCTCAGCTGGAGAAATTTCCCTGTTAAAGTGATCTTCCGTCTATTCTATTTGTATCCTGTATGTACCTATTTTATACTCCCTGTTAAGAGTATGAGTTCCTTGAGAGTGAGGATTGTTTATATCTTTTCTTTTAATCTCAGTGTATATATAACACAATATTTATTACAAAGTTAGTGCTTAAAAATGTTTGTTAATTTATTGATTATTGAGTATGAAGTAATAGAAGGATATCCAAGCAAGAAATTGAGCAAGTTCTTAGAAATTTATGTTTGGAGCTTATGGTGGGGGAAAAAGTAAATAGTTAAGAATATAAATTTTATTTCTTCTCTTCCAAAAAACACATACACCTTCACTATGTTTACTTTTTTTTTATAGGTCATTGGGCCTCCACATAATGACAAGAGTTGAAATTGTGGTAATGATTTATTTGCACCAGTTAATAAGAAAGCCTCAGACTTCCTGTGTCAATATTCTAAAAAGTAGGCAAAAAGGAAGATTATTCAAGGGAAGGAGACTTCCCTTACTTAAATAATACTAAATTAGATCGTGCATCAATAAATGATTCCTCTATTATTCCCTGAAATTGGGATTCTTGTTGATAATAAGCATTCACATATATATACATGCACAAGGAAAAAAGGTTGGCTGTGGATCAGCTATCATAATGGATTGTACTTAAATAATGCTCACAAAGCCATAAAAAGCACATGCATGAAAATGTTAGAATAGAATAAACTCATGAAATGTTAACTCAGTAACTAAGTCTCTTTTCGTTGTACTTTTTTAAAAAAAATAGTCTCCCACTATACTGATGATAAGGGAAGAAAGAATACAAAAAGGTTTTTAACCCTCTAGTTATGTGAACTTCCCAGACCACCAAAGAAGATGAAAGATTATTTATAATGTCATAATGATTTATCAGATGGAATTTTGCTTTGTATCAGAGCAAGTAAAATATGAAGAAACAATGAATTTGTCCACCCACTCAACCCTTTAGTTTCAGACTTACTTATCTGGGATCTCCATTTTCTACAGAATAACAATCTACCCACTAACAGAACAAATTAAGTGTGGAGGAGAAGAATTTTTTTTTCCATCTTCACTAGGGTTTAAAATATGTATTCTTAAAAAGAAAAACAAATCTCAATCATATTGTCTTGCTTGAGATTAAATGACTCCTATCAAAGAAACTGGCTCCAACGAACCTGTCCAAGTATTGTCAGCCTTTTCCAAGAGTTTCTGGATAATTTTTGTATGGTAAAGGAGCCATCCTGTAGCAAGGTCCACAGCAGTAAACATTTCTTCTAGGATTTACCATCATCATTTGAACCATCTCTTTTAAGCACAGTTATATACCATTGGAGTGAGACAACCCTCAAAACCATATATTCTAAAAGCTTTCAAGGCTTCTATACTCTAAGCTTACCCATAATAGTCTATACTGGGAGTGGAGAAACTGTGGCTTCAAGGCCACATATGGCCCTCTAGGTCTTCAAGTGCAGCCCTTTGACCTAATCTAAACTTCACAGAACAAATCCTCTTAATTAAAGGATCTGTTCCATAAAACTTGGACTCGGTCAAAAGGCCATATCCAAGGAACTACAAGCCATATATGGCCTCAAGGCTGCAGGTTCCCCACCTGTGGATGTGGTCTTTGAGGACGGGGACTGTTTGGTTTGTTTTTCTCTTGGCATTTTCACCATGAAAGCATGTAGCCTAGCATTTAATAAATCCTTGTTAGAAAGTTACTATGAAAAATATATGTATATATATTTCATTATAGCATCCAATTTGCTGGCTCAGATTTAGAGGGAGTTAGGTGGTATAGTGAATAGAGTACTGGGCCTAGAATAAGAAAAATGCAAATTTAAATCTAACCTAATACACTTAATATCTCTGTGAGCCTGGGTAAGTTACTTAAGCACTATTTGTCTCAGTTTCCTCAGCTGTAAAATGGGGATAATAATAATGTCCTCTATCTCACAGGGCTGATGTGAGGGTCAAACTCAATAACAACATTTGTAAAGCACTTAAAGGCACAGTGTCAGCAGTCACATAACAGCTGTTATGTAAATGCTTAAACTCTTCCTCCCAAATCTCATAATGAGTAATTTTAAGTGGTTGACAACACATAGCTCTCTGCTTCATTCAATCAGACTGAAGAAACTGAAACCTGTTAATTGATAGCTTATTGTGTCTTGAGAGCAAAGCTAAAGCCCTTAAAAGAAAGTTTATAAGGTTATTTGCCCTTTTATGTTCTTCTTATCCACAAACCATTAACCTACTCAAGGAACAAGGTGATAGTTGGTTCCGGCTTAAATCTATTCCATAAATGCTTAGGAGGGTGACAGATTTTTCCCAACTAATTTCCGTAGGTTCAAAAAAAAAAGTAAAAGTTGATAGGAATTTCCCTTGTGGATAAGGTCATGATCACTGCCTCACAGGATTACTCACTTTGTAAAAGACAGGCTTGTAGCCACAAATACAAAATTTCCATTCAGTTTCCAATAAGCATAGGAAAAGATCTATGTGTGAAATCTGAAGTCATTGAGGTCAATAGTTTATAATTTATAAAGTTACCTCTCAAAGGAATTAATAGACACCAGGCCATTCACAGAGGAGGAATATTTGAATTACTTTTGTAATAAATATTGTTTTTGTAGTTGTTTTTCTCATTTGTCTCAGTTAATGATGTGTTGGGAATGGGGGAAACGTGTGGAAAAGAGGGGGAAAAAGTAGGAAAGAAGACTCAATAGTTATAATGTAGAGAAGACAGAATTGCCTAGCTAGCTTACATTTGACCAGCTTGGTCAGAATTTTGTCATAGAATCCTATTGCTTAAATTACGGTTGATTTTTTTTTTAAATGTCTGAGGTCCTTACCAATTCTTAAATTCTGTGTTTCTTTGGTAACCTAAATAAATCATTTATAGACAACCAGAATCCAGTGACCATTGCAGAAAATATTTTGCTAATTTCCAACTAGGATCTAATAATCAACCAGAGGGAAGAGTACAGTCAGAGGGAAGATTGAGGTAAAGCATATGGATTAATGTAGAAAAAGCTAAGAGTCCTTCCCATCCCCCAAAGAATAATGGGAAAAATTCACAACCCACAAAGGATGTCTAGTGAGTGGGAGAGTCTGCACATATGTAAACATAAAAATCAGAATTATCATTTGCTGGCAATTGTTCCATAAACATTTGTGGACTTAGTAACTAGACAGCAAACAAATGTATAGTGATGATTTTTTTCCCTGTCTTTTTATACAAAATGGAAGTACAAAGTCATTAGATGTCTGCTTCAATTCCAGTAGATCTTGCTGCTGAATAAAAATACTTGGTTTTTCTTAAAGTACAATAATGCCAATTCTTTCAATATGCTACAGGCATATTAAGATTGCAGTAAATTCTTGATTATCCATGGTCACGGGAGACAGGGTTAATCCACATATAATCAAAATCTTTGTCCTAGTCCAAACTTTCATTTCCTCCCACCCCCTTACCAAAGCTTTATAAGAACTGCTAACAGTGAACAAACCTGATAAATCTGAGTTTCATTTTTTAATATCTTCCCTCTCGGGTGGAGATGCTAATGAATGATAAAGTAGAAAGAAGTAAAAACAAAGATTTTGGAAAAGGCAAAAAAAAAAAAGCTAGTATTTATCCTTGATGTAACTGTAATTTGAATGAAATTTCTTTGGATAAGAAAGCTATACACGTCCATAATCAAGGAGACAGCTGACTAATGTCAGATTACACAAACAGGCTGGCCTCAATTCTTAGGTCTACTTCCTGTCCAATTCAAATGATGTATAAGTGTAAGGCATTGTACTAAGCTCTGGGAATACAAAGATGAAACGACATTTTTAGTTATTTCACTCAGTAAGTTTTCAATCTAACATGGAGGGTTAAACATTCATCTAAGTAAGATTATAGGGTATAGTTCTAACGGAAATTTTAGGCTGGAGACGTCACTTCTATCAGTGCAGAATGAGAGGATGCTTTATGGAGATGGTGATACCTGAATTACATCTAAAAGGAAGGGAGAGATTTCAAAAGGCAAATAATAGGGGTAGATCCCCTTCCAAGCACATGGAACAGCATGAACAAATCTTTTTCCTCTCTTCTTATTTGTAAAAGAGTTACCAAATACCTAATTTGTAAAACAATAATAGTTTTAGATAAAAGTGTAAAATGTGTAATATTCTTCTGATAATTTTCCTAAATTTAGCATTGGTGAAATAGTTGTTTGTTGTTGTGGCTTGTCCTTCATTCTAGAGGAGGACATCAGAAAGGTTACGCCATGACTTAAAAGTGAAAGGGGTTTAAGTGAAGGAGGACTGTGCAAAGTCACCAGCCTCACTTTCTCCTCCAGAGCCATCTGGGTCTAGTAGCAAGATTAGAGGACTTGGTGAATTGATGAAATAGACTTATAAAGTGAAATATAAACTATTAGGAAAATAATAACAGTAGCATTTATGTAGTGCTTAAAAGATTTGCAAAATGCTCTTCAAATATTTCATTTTATTGTCACAACAACGTCTGGGAGCTAGGTGCTATTACTCTCTCCATTTTACAGATGAGGAAACTGAAACATCAGAAGTTAAGTGGTTTGCCCCATGTCATACAGCTAACCAGTGTCTAAGGCTGTGTGAACTCATATCTTCATGATTCCAAGCCTAGTCACCTCACTGACTGGTTTTGATGGAGATTCCTGTTAAACCAGAAGAAATCATACAGAGGATGAGAAGGTCATGGACCTTATGGGGGAAGTTTTCTTCCTTTTAATCATCTTTAAGCCTGTGGAAATCTATCTGAAAAGGCAATTTGGCATGTCCCATGCATCTTGTTTTATTGGACAATCCTGAACAAGCCTCCCTACTAGAACGATGTAAAGAACACAAGACTCTCTGTTTGAAAACATGCACAGCTTTTCCAGGCTTGGAAATTAAACCATAAAAAGTTTACTAAAAAAAAAAAAACCCAACCACCTTTAAAAAGCTCTACAAAAAGCTCACACCATAAATGCTCCCCACCAAGCGTGGGCACTTGCTAGCTGCAAGTAGTGGCACTGTGACAAATGTAGCAAAACAGAAAGCAGACTATACTAAGAGAAAGAAAAAGTCTTCTACTGGCCATCTGTGAAAATAAGGCATGTAGCCATTAAATGCAGAGGCTGTAAATATACACAAACTCCATGAAGCAAATGGCAAAAAGGGACGAAACTTAAAGCTCAAACAATTCAAAATGTTTAATGTATAGTTAGCACTGCTGGATGAAAACAGCTCTGATCTTTGCAGTCTGCAAACTCGGCATGTATTTCAATTAAATGCAAAAAAAGAATAAAAGAGAAGAGAAAAGGAAAGGCAAAGAAAAGGAAAAAGAAAGGAAAGGAAAGAAAAGAGAAGGAAAAAAGAGCCACCTGGAACAAGAAGCTAGAATCAGTCTGTACTTGCTTTCTGGAAACAAACAGCCCCTTTAACTTGCAAAATCCCACCGAGAACATGGACTGGAATTATTGAAAAGGCTGACACATAGAGTGACGGATGTGTGATGACATAATACCTATTTGCTTTTTTGTCCTGGTCTTTGAAAACTGGCTGCTCTCTGCTGATAATATTCACTAAGGGGCTTTCCCCTCCTCTCCTGTCCCACAAGAAGTGTTCCTCAGCTTAGACACTCAGCTGAACAGAATTAAGGTTTTATGAATGAAAAACAAAAGAAAGAAAACCTAAGGATCAAATGCCAACTATTGTGTAAAAGGCTGATCCAAATTGTCTAATAATCAATTGTCTCAAAAACATCCCATTTTCATACTGTATAATAATTCTTCAAAGCAGAGAGGTGCCTGCAACTCAAAAGGTAAAAATACTGCAGTTTAGGCTTCAAGTATGTCTTCTGTTCCAAAAACAAAGCTTAAATACCATGTGTAAATGGATGTATTTTAAGTGAAAACCATACACACATAAATACATAGTTTTGAAAAGAAAAAATATTCATCACTAATGCTGTCCCAATTTTTCTAGTCCAGTTTTAATAACATTTTAGAGGCGGAACACTTTAACTTCCATAAACAATTTTACATCAAGCTCTAGCTATTGTCAAATACCACAATGACCTCACTTTTGCAAACTGACTGACATTTTAGCCCCACCCTCCCTCATTTCTCTGCTCAAGATCTGCTTATTCAACCTTTAAAGCATAATTTAATTACAGATCCATTTTAACTAAAAGAATCACCCACCCCAAATAAACAAATCAGTATTCACAATATCTTTCACTAAATGACTTTAACTTCCATATCTGACTGTTCCAAAACAGAATTTGAATTCAGACTCACTGGGCTAGATAGACTGCTTCAGATTTTGAAGAGTTAACACCCCTAGTTCAGTACATCAGGTGACTAGTGAAGCATCAGAAAAGAATGACTGATGTAAAATTATTACAGGGCTGCCACCCAATACACTTCTATTTGTAACTAACACTGGAACAAATGCACTTTTTTTTCATTATTAAACATCCACCTTAAGTCAACACTGGGGTTGCAGGTGACAGGAGACAAAAGGTGGTGCTGGGAAATAAGAAACTCAGAATTTCACATAGCAAGAAAATAAAATGAGGTATAACTTCTAGTTTAACACACAATCTCTGTCCTTAAGGACACTGCTGGATAAGGCACCCATTAGAGAAACTGGAGGTCATTCACCAAGCTGCATTTGTCTCCATGTGTAATTCCTATTAATCTTTGAGGAGCTTATGGCATACTATAGAACATGAAAGTGAGATAAAGAACTCTTACACAGATGTTGCTATATAAAGTTATGGATGAATGAGTTCATTGTGTGTGTGAATATGTATATAAATTGATATAAGAATTATGTATATCAAAATATGCATACACAATTTTTTTTGCAATAATAAACTTGTAAGTAGTTCTCACTTTTTTGTATGGGCATACATAAAAATTAGTTTGTATATAGATACTTTCATAATATTATTCTTTAATATGAATATAGTTATATAAACATATTTGTAATGTATAAAATAGTAGACGCATTTGTATATTTAAAGGTAGAAGGGTATTTAAAACCTTTTGGAAGCTTTTTAAAAATTGGTTAGATGCAAACCTGCCTATGGTGGTCACATCTGGGGGAAGAAATAGAAGTACAATTCTGAAAATCTCTTTTATCCAAATGTTTCTGCATTTTGTTCCTGTATTCTGGGCTCTGCACCCCTGAGTTTGAAAATATATAAAAGATCAGATGTGTGAGTGTGAGTGTGTATATACACATGATTGATAGGCATCAGTGAATTAATTTTACAAATGGAAGATTGATGAAATATGGTTACATACAACAACTGTTCTGAATTAGTAGGAAACTCAATTTGGTCTGTCCTGTGAGGGGCATTGCTTCCAGGAATAAAAAGGTGATAGTCCCACTGTACTCTGCCCTCATCAGACCCCATCTGTAGTACTGTGTCCAGTTCTAGGCACTACAGTTTAAGAACACTGCTTAATTGAAGAGTGTCTAGGAGTTCAACCAAGATCATGAAGGGCCTTGAATCCATATCATATGAAGATCCATTGAAGAAACTAGGCATGTTTAACCTGGAGGAGAGAAGAATTAGGGGTAGGCAAGGGCATGATAACTATCTGCAAGTATCTGAATACCTGTCACATGGAGAATGGATTAGTCCATTTTTCTTTTTGGTCCCACAGGCCCAAACCAGGAGAAATGGGCTGCAAAGAAGCAAGTTTAAACTTGATGCCACGAAAAGTTTCCTAATAAATAGAGTTATTCCCAAGTAGAATGGTCTTCGGTTCCCTTTTGTTGGAAGTTTTAAACAAAGGCTAACAGCCACTTCTCATGTATGTTACAGTGGAGATTCCTTTTTAGTATGGTTTGGATGCCGAGGTCCCTCTCAACTCTTATGTAGCTACTTGCACAATTAAATATATACCACGTGGACTGAAATGTATCAGGCAGTGATTTTTCATTTTTTTCCAGAAGAAATAACTTTCTTCTTCTTTTTCCTACCTGATGGGCTTGCTTATTCCCTCTGAATGCAAATCTGCAATCTCAGAGCAACGTGGTAAAAGGTAACAATACCTGAATGCACAATCAAGCTGTAATTAACTATAGATGACAATTATAAATTAGACTGTGTCCCAGAGTTTCCAAGAAATCTGATATACAGAGTTCTTGGGTATGGTGAAACACTTTCTAGAAAAGTAAAATAATAAGGAATCTTTGAATCCACAATTAAAATGTATTTTTGTAAAAATGAATTTCATTATGTATTTTGATCTATATTATTGAAAAGCAAGGTTTTCTGCATTCATTCAGATTGTGTTTATTCAGCCCAATTACTACTTTTGAAACTAAACTCTCTTAACTGGGACAACATGGTTATTTATATGAAATGTAGAATTTGCAACATTCATCCTGGTAGTTTAATTGTTGATTTCTTATTAACTTTCCTATTTCAGAGTAACTGCAAAACGTAATTCTTTTGTCATATACTATTACAATAAAAAAGTTCATATTGTTTTCTCAAGTATGCAAGACTTCTTTAACCTCACCTAATTAGCAAGAATATGAGGCACAAAAGAGTCTGTTGGAGCCTGCCACATGAGTCTAGTAGAGGGAGCAGGCAAACATATGCCCTACATTATCTGTGCTAATGATATGGATAATATAGGGTGGTGATAATTCATAAATCATTTATATTTTAACATGGATGTGTCTGATGTTCTGGAAGTTCACATTTCAAAAGAATGGTGAAAATATTCTGTGAAGACCTAAGAAAGCTAGAAATGATGCAGCTTCTCAATTCTGTCTTCTTTCTATGATTATTGAATTTTCCATTTTAGCTTGGAGATCACCCTTTATACTCTTTGAAGTTATCCTGAACTGAGCTTTTTTTCTCTCTCATCTTACCATTTCCCTGGGTTGTAAAAATTGTCTTGGTTTAAAAAAAATCAAAGGTTGTCCTCAGGGGAAAGGAAAATTAATAGTGTCATACAATAGGGTCCTAGTAAATTGTGGCCAACCTTGCATTTAGGAAGATCTGGGTTCACTTCCTGCTTCTCAAACATACAAGCTATTTGACAATGGCTAAGTCATTGAACCTCTCAATGATTCAAGCAACTTTCTAAGAACCCAAATTACAGACTGCTGATCTGAATGGAGAGGGGAAGTACTTCTATGCTTGGGCTTATCTAGGCTAACACAATCACAGGTTCAATCCCCTTGTCTTCAGTTCCTCCTCCCATCCCCCCACCCCACAAGGAAATAAACCATACTCATCATGTACGGTGCTTAATTCAATAGATAATATTAAATCAAGAGTTGCCAGAGACAAAAACCATCGTATTCATAATCTGGCTAAGGATTCAGGTAATTGACTATTAAATCCTAAAGGGAAGAATTTAGGAAGACACCTCACCATGTGATTCACAGCCTGCATGTTAATGTTTCTGTGTATGAAAGTATTAGCACACTAACCTACTTCTCCCCAGAAATATAGCTATTCTACTATGATTTGTAAGATGGGCATTTTCTGTTAAATTCTTTTGTGTATATAAGCATACATGTAGTCTGACACAGAATTCCAAACATTTTTAAAATCTCTGAAAAGTCTCAATGATAATTTTGATCATTAAAAATATTGTGAATTAAATAGTTATGTCTTATTCTCAAAGACAGGATAGGATCAGCCTGATAACTGAGGCTATATAGAAAAAGAGCCTCATGAAAGAGAGCTCAAGGAAGACTTATAGAAACTTCTTCACGGGTAAGAGCATCAGTACTTCTAATGCTGCTCAAGGCTAGTGAAGATGGAAATGAAGGACAGGCCACAGAAATTTGAACTCAGAACATACCTGAAAATACAATATAACTTTAAAAACCACATTTATGGGAAGGAGGATGGATGGAAGCATACCTAAGAATACAGTCCAGAATCAGCCAGTAAGTTTTTTTTTTTGGCAGATAGCATATTGAAAAGAAGTCACATACGATTGTTTTATATAATAAAGTGCTAATCAGAGGAGGAAAAAATAAGCTATTACTTTGGGTGGGGGTGGAGGGAAAGAAGAAGAAATTAGTTTACCCCCATAATGGGCAAGTAACAGAATAAAACGAATGCAGATGGTTCCACTCCTGTTACTTAATCAAAAGGCTGTGCAGAGTCACTGGAGCCGGCATAAAGTCATGTGTTAGAACAACAGCTGATTTGTATTAAAGAAGATTAACTTCCAGTGCCATGGTGGAGGGCCCAGGATTATTTTATGTACTTCCATTGCCTTACAAGCCGTCAACACAATTACTGCCCTCCGATGTGAATGACTGATCTGTAACCACAGTTAAACAGCATGTTGCTTAGGGGCCTAGGCGCTTCACGAAGATGAATTTCCATACCATCAAAGTGCTTTTAATGGGCTCCCCAATCCAACCACAAGGTCTGCTTTGCAAGTATATAGAACTCAGGATGAAGGCTTCCTGTCCAAAAGGATTTGGTCGGTTGTCACTTGACAATTCCCAGCCAGCACAGGGGAGGAGAAGGGGGGAGATAGGTAGAGTTGTCTCTGCTTTGGAGGATTAAAAAAAAAAAAAGGGTACAGATGCTTTGTGAATGCAACCAACTGCTGTATCCACAGCTGAATTCAATGCGCTTAACAAATAACAGCAATTTAGCTATGCTTGCGAGGAATAGCTTGAGTCACTTTGCATTAGCATCTGGCTGAGTGTTAAACTCATTTCTACATGGGGAGCAGAGAAAAGGAATTTCTGTTCAAGCATCCTTTCAAGAATGTTTAAATATTTGAACATGAATTCCTTTATGCTTGTGATCATTTCTTCTTATAGCTGACACTTTCCTTTTCCCCTTCCCTTTTGGTATTCTCCTATGTTAAACAGCATCAAGTCCCTCTGCCACTCCTCTTTATTATTTTAGGTACTGCCACACATGGAGTGATACACTGACCCCTGCCTTAATCTCTTCCCTAAGGAGTGAATAAAATTGGAACTGTTTCTATGTCCTTGACACCCATATAAGGATTGGTGAAAAAAAAAATACATTAGTGATAGAATCATACATACAATTCACATTCTTAATGCAGTCTGCTGGCTTCTCAGAGCTTATTGATCAAACTCCATATAAAACCTAGGGAAACTGGAAAGCTATCCAAATTAGCAATCTGCTCATTCTGGACAATACTGTTTGATTCATAAGCTTCCCATGATGATTAACTTTCAAGTTAGTGCTAAGTAGCTGATCATTTTTTTTTTACTCTTACTGACTTGGTGAACTATCTGCCTATATAATATTAAAAAATCACTGCAGCATAAGTCAAATAACACCAGATATAGACACATATAATTTTGAACATTGTGGAGCAATATCTTATGATAATACTTGGGAAAAAAAGCAACTCTCTCCCTAGAAAATGGTTTTATTAAGAACCTAAAGCTAATTCAGAGCTACAGAATAGTAGACTCAACAACACTTGTTTTGAAGTGCTGCAAAAATTATGTGGTGTTCTTGCAAATGATTATGTCTCCCAGTTTCATACTCATCTAACATAACTCGACAGGTCTCTACCGGAAAAATACAGCATCATACATGCCAACCTCACAAGCCTAGATGCCTCGAAGATGAGCTTGTGTATCATCAGCTCACAGCTTATGCTACTTAAAGAGGCTTCAGCATTTTAAAATCCTGCTCAATCCACACACAAGCCACGTGAACATTTCCATAAAGTAACATCTTTACACAGGCCCACATATTTCAAAGACAATTTAATTTTGCTGTAATTCATATTGACACATGAAACAGAGAATTAGTTGTTACCAATTGTCAAGCATCTAGGGAAGGATTTAAGTATAATTTATTCTTCACTGAGTCTTGGTGAAACTTATTTCAGGGAGTATAGGTTCCATAAAGATGGAGGGAAAGGAAGAGTAGGATTACTATGAAGAAAGTGAGTTTGTGAAGAGATGCTAAGAAAAAAAAATTCAAGTGTGTGTATACATGTGTGTATGTATAAAAATATCCATGTCATGTTCATGTAGTGTATAAGTTTAGGAACTAACCTTTTCTGTTCTGCAGTTATTGAGGCCCAGACTATTCACAACAGCCACCTTCCCATCAAGCACCTGTTGTTCCCGCCGAAGTTGCTCCTTCATCTGTCGAGCTTCTTGGATTGCCTTGGTAACAGCATCATGGTCATTTAAATAACCTGACATGATAGAAGAAAGTGCATCATTTTATACAGTTAAGGATAAAATCAATTGCCCTGTAAAAACTCCTTCATATTTTCTTTAAGCACTTAATTAATTAAAGGAAAAAGCCAGTGAAAATATCACACACGTCAGCAGTGGCAATGACGACAGAACATCTGAATGAAACTGGGGAGAAAAAAGTTGTTTTTTAAAAGGTTGCTTCTAAGTATCTAGATGCTTGGCATCAAAAAAGAGATTTTGAACTACGTTTTTATCTGAATGTTTGACATCGCATTTGCTTTGCAATTAAAATTTTCTAATAAAATTGACAGTTGTATGAGAACCCTAGGAAACATATACTGATAACACTCCAATACCTGATTTAATTTCAACATTCGCTTAATATTAGACAGACAACTTGTGGCTTTTGGACAGCAGGACTGAATTTTCTAGGGACAGAGAGAATAGATCTTGAACCCATTGAAAAAAGGTCATTTCTCCCCTAAACCTAGATATATTAAAATAAACCACAGGTGGCAAGTGTTTTGTTGTGGATATAAAACTCATAATGGTTGAGATAATAAATCTCATGCTATGAATGTTACCAAGTGATTGTCATTAAATGTTTAGTAAGAAAGTGTGGCTATCATAACTATGTTACACTTAATTCATGCTGCTAATAAAAGGTCAGATGTCTAATTTAAGGTTGCTGCTCCACAGTCTAAAATTTAGACAATATATTGCTGAATTATTTCTTTTGAAACATAGACATCAGAATCACATCTACTAATACTACTTAATTTAAAATGTGACACTTTGTCATCTTTTTCTTTAGTGTAGATTATACTTATTATAATCTGCAAGTGATTCATAGGATGGAATGCTGATAGGAGACTTTAAGTCCTTGTCTATTTTTCAAATATTCTAAGGGAAGCTAATATCTATCATCCCTCTCTCTCCCTCTCTCTTTCTCTCTCTCTTTTAACTAGGGCATAAAAATGGCATAAAATGAATCTATAATATGAAATTGCCCAGAAAAGGGACTTGTTTGTGACATGAGGCTAAATCTAACCAGATCCATTGGTGAATTGTGACAGATGGAGGGACTGTGAGACAGAAGGCAGGCACTAATCACACATAAAATGACCGGCTTGCCTCAACATGTTCCATGGATTCCAGCAAACTTTACACCCTAATCCATTTTTAGAACAAAAAACATCTGGGCCATAAATCCTCTAATCTGCCAAAACACGCTATTAAATCCCATGATTTGTTGAAAAACACTAAGATTAAAGAAAGGAAATATAAAATGGCTAACTGCCGTGTTAGGAAAGTGTTATTAATACTCTTTCTTTGTCTCAATTATGAATGTTCTGTTCCTAAAGAGCCTCATCTAATCATGTCAGATTACAATACACATCCTCGTTGTATTGCTAGAGACTCTTCTATCTGATCTGCTGATTGCCAAAAAATGCAGAATATTATCTTGCTGCTTAAAACATTTCTATTGAAGAAACTGATGTCAGATTAGTTCATTGTTTCACTGCTAGTAGGTTTCTAAATGATCCATGTTTTTTTATTATGCACAGACTGGACCTGGTGTTCTGATCTCCCTTAACGGGTTGAAAGAAAAGTTTCAGATGGGGGATGGGAAAAAGGTCTAGAGGGTCTAATAAGTATCCTGCTGAAAACACTGACATTATTTCTAGAAATAATTTGATCCCTAACTCCTTGTAATGAGAAAAAAACTGGCAACAACACTTTAAATGGGTTTAAAAAAAAGTTTAAATTTAAATCTACTATTAAAAGACAGTTGTACTGAATATTTTATAACTCTTACTCTCTTTACTCTATACTCTCTGTCTAAATCTCATTCCTGAAACATGACTATGCAATCTAATTGAAAACAACAACAATACTATAGCTCATAAAAAATGAGTGTTTGTCTTAGAAAACAGTTCCATTAATAAGTACTAAGGTTTGCCTCATAATTTTACGTATTAACCTGAGTTTGCCTATGAACCTGAAAGAATGATATTCTGTGAACTACTTGGTTTCTGCAGAATACAAATATACTTGAAAAGGTTTGGCACATAGCAGTGAATAAAAGCATGAACTCCTTATGTTTTTTGGTGGCTGCCAAGATGCTGGTGTGCAAGAAAAATGATTAATCTAGATGCAAAGAGAATTTAGATTATTACAGAGGGGGTGAACTATTGACAGAAAGTAGAACTCAAATAAATAAAATGAAATCTGAAGTATATGTGTATATATTTCTAATTTGGTGTGTGAAAAAGAAAAAATAAGTTTCCAATTTAAAATAAACATTCTTGGGTTGGGAGACATAGACTTTAATTAATATATTATATGAAACCCTGACATTTGTGACTTTCTGTGTTAAACTGGAGAATTATTTACATACTAGGCAGTTGAATCTAAAAGAGACTTTATTCAGGATTTTTAGTTATTATATGTTTGCCCGTCACTATCATATTTCTGTGTTGAAGTAAAATATGTGTGCTTTGTTAAAGACATATTGACCAATGATGTACTCATATTTTCTTAGTATATATAGTTTACATATATATATATATATATATATATATATATATATATATATATATATATACACGTGTATATACGTATATATACATTTACAAATGAGGAACCTGAGGCAAACTTGGTTAAGTGACTTACCCAGAGTCACACAACTCATAGATGTCTGAGGCCAGATCTGAAGTCAGAAAGATAAGTCTTCCTGATTCCAGGTCCAAGCACTCTATATCCACTGTACCATCTAGCTACCCCAAACGAAAGAATATATAATGCTAAGGATGTATTTACCTAACTAATATTACAATATCTGCATATTGTGATCACTCTAAAAGTTTATATATATACATATATATATGTGTGTGTGTGTGTGTATCTACACACACACATATATACACATATATACATATACACACACACATATATATACATATATATACATACACACACATATATCACTGTTGTCTATTGAGGTCGGTTCAGCTACCATAAAATGCAAGAAAAAGATAACAGATATTGCAAATGATTTGTAATAAATGTTAATTTTCACAAAAATTTTAGGTCAATGATAATGGCCCCAAAGCCTTGTGCACAAATAAACCTCTATTTATATTCCCAAAACCTTTTGTACAAGTAAAGGAATTTCACTATATTCTTTCCCATATTTACATCTGAACATTACACTTCTCACGTCAAATTGTGAAAAAATGAGAAACATAATTTCTCAGGAATAGAGTTAATGTTTTTCCCCATTTCATATCAGAATATTTGGTTTGTTTTACAACTTGTTAAAAGCACACTGGACTTACATCATGGGGGGGCACTTAAGTTTCTCAGAGTTTAGAGTTCCAGGTCTGAAGTTTGGAAGATTAACCTTCCTGAGTTCAAATATAGCCTCAGAAACTTAGTAGGTAATTCTGGGCAAATCACTGAACCCCTTTTGCCTCAGTTTCCTCATCTGTAAAATGAATTGGAAAAGGAAATTGCAAACCACTCCAGTATCTCTGCCAAGAAAACTCCAAACAGAGTTACGAAGAGTTTGACATAACTAAAACAACTGAGCAACAACAACATCATTTTATAGGATTATAGATTTATAACTGAGGGGCAACTTAGTAGGCCAACCCTCTCATTTTACAGGCGAGGAAACTAAAGCACAATGAGGTGATTTTTTTAGGGAAACAGTAAGTGTCTTGGGCAGGATTTGAACTCACATTTTCCTCACTAAACACAGATTATTCTGTACATCAAGCTATCTTTACATACCATTTTGTCAGTGGGTACATTGTTCTAGATATTGTGAGATACTCTACTATAAAACTTATAGTGGTAGGTCAGTTTTCATAATGTACCAAATTTCATAGACAAAATAGCTGGGAATGGGATAAATTAATTCAGATTCTGTACTCACCAATAAACTATGGCCAAATACAAAGAATTGGACTGAGAAACTGGAGACCTGTCTTGTAGGCCTAACTTTAACACTTCTCAAGGATCAACATCTTGGCCACAGGTTTTGAAACTGTCACTCTTCCATGAAATTCACATTTCTTAAGGACTCTACTTTTGGGCAGCTTTATCCATTTGTTCACCATTTCAAACCATTACTTCTTATATTTTACACAGTAACATTGTTCTGCAACATCAAAAAAATCACTTTCTATACTTCTAGTTAGCAGATATATAGCAAAGAGCCCCATGCCATTAATGATAACTTAAGTATGTTATCTTTTGGTCCACAGTTTTCCATGGTTTATTAATGGTCTAACACATTAATTCTTCTTTCAAGAGTGACCTTTACAGCTCCATTAATCCTCACAGCTTTTATCCAGCTACATTATTACTCATTACAGGTACATACAGCTTTTCAACATCTGCATTTTGTTGAAAGGAGAAAAGCAAATTGTAGAGGTCTAAAATCTATGAAAAAATGAGATGTGGGTGGGGAAAAGATTTTTCATGGAAAACCAAGAGGAATTTTACTACTGAAAAATACCAGTTAAATGCTAAATATGTAGTAATAGACACTATTCATTATTCCCGGGAACAATTTTTAAACATGACAGATGGTTAAGTGCAAAAAAAATTGATAATAAAAATGCAAATATATTATTTACCCAGCTAGTTAAATAATGTAGTTCTAATAACATCACTTAGTAAGTCACAAGCTAAACAATGTGGTATTTATAACTCAGTTACATATTTGATGGACTTAGATCATTCATATATGCCAAATAAAATATTTTCCCTCTTTGGACACTTTTATTTTAGAGTCTTTGGACATGAAAATAAGCCTTTTCTTCATTTTTACCAATTAGACCAGTCACTACTCATTGTTAGATCCGAACAAAAGAATTTATGTTGTCCGGTTGTTTTTCAGTCATCTCTGTCTCTCTGTGACCTATTTGGATTTATTTTTTTTTGGGGGGGGGGAAGATACTGGAGTGGTTTGCCAGGTCCTTCTCCAGCTCATTTACAAATGAGGAAGCCGAGGCAAATTGGGTTAAGTGACTTACCCAGGGTCACACAACTTGTAGGTGTCTGAGGCCAGATCTGAGCTCAGAAAGATAAGTCTTCCTGACTCCAGGTCCAAGCACTCTATATCCAATGTACTACCTAGCTAACCCAAATAAAAGAATACATAATGCTAAAAATATGTCTGGAGTTAAATATCAACCACAGTTATTAAACACTGTATGCAAATATATACTTTGTTTTAAATGAATAATATTGTGTTATGTAATACAATATGATGAAAAAGAGCCTGGACTAATGAGTGAATGGATAAAGCTACAGTCAAAAAGACTTCAAGTCCTACCTCTGAGATATGAAATGTGTGGTGATGAGTTTCACTGTCTGAGGAAACTCTTTAAGACTGTAAGTTATAGATTAAGTGTGTTGTTGATTTAGTCTTTGGAAGGAGTTTTTGTATTTCCTCATATAGATGAAATTATAGGTCCAGATACTTCTCCCATTCTTCCTAAAAGGCAGCAGCAATCAAGTTGGCTGGAGCATTTTAAAAGTCTGACCATATGTGCCTGCAATTTCTGTACTAGAATGACAGTTGTGAAGGGCAGAAGATAAGAACCATGCATGGCTTTAATTTGCATATGATACAGCAAAATCCAGGCAGGACTGAATTGTACATCAGTGACATTGTCTGGTGGTTATTTACCATGGCAGATAAATTTTATCTTTACATACACTTCATTGTAGGGCTATGCATGTTACAAAAATAGCAAATTCAGCGCAGAAGGTAGTAATGAAACAGGCTATGCACTGAGTCTTCTGGAAGGATCAGCCAGTCCTAGCCTGATCTCTGTTGTTTTGGCTTCTAGATAATTCACACACTACAGCCACCACCTCTTATAGCTAAGAGTTATGTAGTGTGTTAGCTTTTCTCATTTGATTATCATGGCAACCTTGTGAATTCAGTATTACTATTATGTCCATTTTATAGATAAAGAAATTGAAGTTGATCAGATTAAATGATCACATAGCTGAGGTACGGTTCTAACTTAGGTCTTCCTGACTTTAAATCCCGTTCTCTACTATAAAGAGAGAATATGCAATCAATCATGACTAGGAGCAATTAATAAACAGATTCTTTAATGGGGCTTCATATCTTTAGTTTCAGTTTAAAAGTAGTTATGTGGTTTAGACTGACTACATAGTTCATTGAACTGCATTGAATTTGCATTGCATTGAATCAGAATCATATATAAAACACAAACGCATATAGAACACCAGCTATAAAGTTAAAAAAAAAAAGAAAATTAACTTACCTATTGTGCTAACTCTAGCTGATGGACTGGCTAATGCTGCTGGGACAGAGGCTTTAAGAGAGCTTGCCCCACTGTTTATTCTCAGAGCTGGCATATGGGGAGAGGTGGGTGATGTGGGTGATTTCCCATCAGAGGTCTTGGGTTTAGCAGACAAGTTCAGTGGTTGTGCCACTTCATCCTGCAGTAATTGACAGAACATAAACTATGATAAGATCTCAAGCGTCTAGAGAAATACAAGTATGTAGCCCAATACTATTGTCTCATCACATGTCTATCAATTAGTGACCTTTATTGCTTATATACCACACAGAATTGAAGTTTGGTGTCATGACTATGTATCAGTAGATATCAAAATGATAGTTACAACCTATTCTGTGATATTAAAGCTATTGTTATCTTTAGTAACAGTAATCAATCAATAATAATTTATTAAATAACTACCACTTGCTACATATTGAGCTAGGTGCTGATGATAAAAATCCAAAAGTGATGCAACCACAGTCCTCAAGGAGCTTATTATATTTTACTGTTACAATGTATTCTAATGATAATAGTACTTTTCATTTATATAGCCCTTCATAATATGTTGACAGACATTATGTCATTTGAACCATACCACAATTCCAGGAAGGTATCATTAGTCTCATTTATGAATGAGCAAATTGAGGCTTTTGTAGGTTAAGTAACTTGCCTAATTTTTTTTACTATATTTTCTTTCATTAAATATTTCCCAATTACAAATAAAATTTTTAAACATTTTTTGAATTCCAAATTCTTTCCTTCCTTCTTGACCCTCCCCCACCCTCAAGAATGTAAGCAATAAGATAGCAATTGTACACGTAAAGTCATTGCCTAATAAATATATTAGAGAAAATCAGTGGCAGAGCTGCAACTAGAACTGAAATGCCTAGACTTCCAGTCTAATCCTTTTCTACTGTGGCATGCTACCTCTGAATGTATGAGAAAGTATAATGAAACATGCATACAGCTTTGAGACGAGTTATGTAATGTAGGTGAGATATGCTTTACCATTCTTGTGTGTGTGTATTTATATGTTCATATAAAAATCATTGCCCTAGTCCCCTAACAAACAGAAGAAACCTTTGTCAAGGTTGAAAAACATTAGGTAATCTTTTCCCCCAGATTTCAAAGAATTGCCTCTGGATTTGACCCAGACTAAAACCAACTAAACGTCATAAAGGAAAGTATCTTTTTGCTATTATACTATTGATCCATCCAGAGACAGAAATCCTTTTTATTTTCCAAAATCTTAGAGTATCTATGAATTCATACCATACACCAATCAGTTAAAGGAACTGGAGAATACCTGCGTATAAGTGACTGCTGACGTCAAATATATGAAGAAGACTAGAAGTAGATGTAGTTGGATTCTGTATCTGAAACAGACTGATTTAAGCATAGCAAGGTTTCTAAATATGTATGATACATTACACAATGGCAATGGAAAATTGAGCATGACTAGTTCAGAAATTTTGGTAATGTCCAATTCTGGTGTGATATGTTGGCATTAGAATACATTAGAATATGTATCTTAATGAACATTCAACTTCATACTTGGCTCATTCACTGGATTCTCTGGTGTAATTGACACTGGTTGCATAAAGACAACATAGCTTCATTTTAAGGTCTGCCATTTTTGTTGTAAAACTTTTATTTTAACTACCCTTTCTCATTTCCTGACCTATAAAATTGGATTCATTGTATAAAACTTCTTTTTGAAATAATGTTTGGGGGTGGCTAGGTGGTACAGTGACTAGAGCACCGGCCCTGGAGTCAGGAGGACCTGAGTTCAAATTTGACCTCAGACACTTAACACACACACACAAAAACCTAGCCATGTGACCTTGGGCAAGTCACTTAACCCCAATTGCCCTACCTTCCCCCCTCCAAAAAGCAAAAACAAACAAACGACAACAACAAAAGAAATAATGTTTGAACAAAGCACTTTATAGCATATAGGTAAATATTTTCAAAATATGTTTTAGCTTTGATATGAAATAATTTCTAAAAACCCATAGAAACAGAATTTCATATTTGGAAGTGGGCTAGTAGCTACATAGGCTAATCCATATCCCAAAAAGAATCTTTACCATGATACATGTGAGAAGTGGAAGGCCAGGCTCTGCCTTCAGGAAAAGGGAACTCACTACCTCTGGAGGGACCTCATCTCCCTTTTAGATAGTTCTAATATTTAAGAAGTATAAAAAATGTGCTGCTTTGAAATTCAAAACATATACAATTCCTCTTCTTCACAACAATCTTTCATGTATTGGAAGACAGCTATTATGGATTGAAAAGCACGTAGGAAAGAGTATAAAAAGACTACAAAGCTAGGAGAGCGTAGGTTATGAAGGATTTAGAATGCCAAACTGAGCACTTTGTATTTGCTCCTGGAGAAAGCAGTGACATGATCTTTGTTTTACTTTTTTCTTTTTTTGGAGGGCAGTTGGGGTTAAGTGACTTGCCCAAGGTCACACAGCTAGTTTTTGCGTTAAGTGTCTGAGGTCGGATTTGAACTCAGGTCCTTCTGACTCCAAGGCTGGTGCTCTATTGACTGCCCCACCTAGCCGCCCCTCATGATCTTTGTTTTAGGAAAAGCACTTTAATGGCTGAATGGAAGATGGATTGGAGTGGGAGAAAATCGAGGCAGGTGGACCTACCAGTAGGCCACTGCACTAGTCTAGGCATGATGTGAGAAGTCTGCATTGGGGTAGTAGTAGTTTTAGAGAGAAGGGGGTATATTTGAGAGAAGAAACAGGAGTTGACAACACATTGGATATGCGGGTGAGGGATAGTGAGGAATCTAGGATGATGCCTAGGTTTTGAGCCCAAGGGACTGGGGGGTGGGATGGTATCATCCTCTACAGTAACAGGGAAGGTAGATTTGAGTGAGGGTTTAAGGGGAAGGATAATTATCCCTATATGCAATAGCACAATAACATACTTAGAAAATCCTTGGGAAGCAGCAAAGAAACTAATTGAGACAATTAATTATTCTCAATAAAGTTACAGGGTATAAAATAAACTCACAACACTCCCACAAAATTTCAATATAGCAACAAAAAAATTCAGGAGGCAATAAGGGGAAGTTCTGTTAGAAATAACCATAGTAAAGTGAAGTGCCCATATTTGTAAAAGTGCAAAACACCCCTTAAATAAAAAAGAAACTTAAATAACTGGAGGGATATTAATTGTTCATGTCTGTATAGCACAAGTATAATAAAATGGTAATGGTGAAATTAATTTTCAAATTTAGAGTTATGACAAACTATCAAAAGATTTTTTTTTGTAGAGCTAGATGAAAATTAATTTGGAGGAGCAGAGGATCATTTGGAAAAGCAAAAGATCTGGACTATCTAGGGGAATAAAGAAAATGATAGAAATGAAGGGGGAATAGCACTTGCAAGTCTTAAAGCAATGCTTACCAAAACTATTTGGTTCTGGTTAATGAATATAGACAAGTAGCTCAATAGAAGAGTTTAGTCAAAGAAGAAACAGAAATAATTGAATTCAACAACCAAGTGTTTGATGAACCTAAAAACGTAAATTTCTTAGGAAAGAACTCCCTATTTGGCCATAATCACTGTTCAAATGTGATGGAAAATTACTGGGGGAAAAAGTCTCGTAGAAATCAGATTAAGATAAATAATTTGTACCACATACCACAACGAACTCAAAATAAATATAATACCTGAATATTAAATAACATACCATAAAACAGATTATAACCAGGTATCTTTCACAGGTATGGTTAAGGGGTGGATTGTTAACCAGATTAAAAAGGACAAAATAGATAATCTAGTTAGAGCTGGGTGTGCATATAAAAGAAATAAATGGACAAACCCCTAGGTGTAGAGCAAAGCAACAACTATTGTGGGTCTCTGGGTGGGGGAGGAAATGCATCAAGAAATAAGCATGATCAAAAATGAAAGACAAATAAAATTTTTGAGAAAAAGTTAATGATGGAAAAAATAGTTTTAGTTGAATGATGAGGTTGAAAGATAGTTTTGAGATTTTATAACAGGGCAAATAGGAAACTGGAGACTAATAGCCTCAATTTTCTTAGCTGTCAATTTGGAGTGGACCCAGTCAGTACATTTTTCTAGCACTCTTCAAAGGTGAGTAAAAAGAGAGAAGGGGGGGGGGGGGGCGG
>CM053597.1:143737830-143890189 GCA_028646575.1 Pseudocheirus occidentalis | reverse complement strand
TGGCCAGTCTATTAATTGCTTAGTTTTTTAGCTCTGTGAAACTCTGCTTCCTGGAGGGGGAAAGCTCTGTCCCAAATTGCTGGGGCCCTCACAGCTGCTGGAGCTCTTAGTGCGGTGCTGCAGCCCCACCTCCCAGCCTTGGCTCACTGAAAGCGCACCCCAGGACCACCACTCAAGACCATGATCCTGATCCAGGCCACTCAACGCAAGAGCCCTTGGCCCCACTGCTATCTGCAGGCCGAGGGCTCTGAAGCAGCCCAGGCGGGGCCGCTGCGGCTCTCAGCCGTTCCTGCTGCTACAACCGCCTCCCCCTGCTTCCTTGCCCTGGGAGCAGTCTGGCCGGACCTGCTCTTCTCCCCAGTTAGCAAAATCCACTGACCTTTCTCTTATCCTTTTTGTCTTCTGACCTGATAGATGTGGTAGCTGTGCCTCCAGTGCAGGCAATCTGCTCTCCTATAGCTGCGTTCCCTGCCCGATGCCCCAGGGCCTGAGCCGGCTGTGGTTTTGGCCTCGGGTCCCAGACTGCTGCGAAGAGCCCCACCTGTTGCGCTGCCTGTAACAACAGATGTGCTTTCTGTCTTTTGGAGAGTTTTGGAGCTTGAAAATCTCTTTAGCGTCCCATTTTATGAGTTTTTTAGCATGTTTGTGTGGGAGCTGTGGTGCTTTGCTGCTTCTGTGCCGCCATCTTGGCTCTGCCCCCCCTGGTGAACATTTGTTTTGGATTCTGTACCATACCTAGTTAATCAGCACTGGGAAATGTTTATCTAAAACAAATAATACATATGGGTAAGATCTATATTATTATAACAGAAAAAGGTCAAATTAACTGAAGTTATCAAAAACAAAAGTATTCTCTTGAATGCTAGAAGGATAATTCTGTTTCCCACTCTTTAATCTTCAATTTCTTTAAGTTTCAGTGTTACTTCTCCACTTATCTAAGCTGTCAGAGTTTGGACCAACAAAGGATTCTTACCGAATACAGAGATAACAAAAATGATACTATGTCTTTTGAATTTTATTACCTAATAAAGAATGTGAAATCATTATTTTTTCCCTAACTCAACTGACAGAGATCACCTCAAAGTACATCATGCTCTTAGACCTCCATACAATACTTGAATGGATCTGTCTTCTCACTGCTGTGGGTACTCCTTCCATTAATGAAATCACAGTCCATTCACTTCCTGTTTTCCTCTATTCTCTCATGGATCCTCCACAGAGGATACACTCAAAGTGCTAAAGACCTTGTTGTCACTTTTAAAAAATGTATAACATTTACATGTGCTAGCATTGCACTTGGGCTGTCCATCTTCTGCTTACCATTATGCTTTACCTCAATCATGTTTCTCACATCTTGCCTGCACGTAGGCCACAATGAAAATGTACGAGAGCCTATTTGTGCCAAATATGTGGTCCTTCCTTGCCCTTCGGATCAGTGTTTTATTATGAATTGTGCTGGTCAACTTGTAGGACACATGGAAGGGGAGGGCAGAGTAGGATGAGGCCTTGGGAGTGATCTACATGACATGGATAAGCACAAGGAACATGTACCTAGGCAGCCTATGACTCCAGATCACTTGGAATTCTCAGGGGAGAACAAAGTGTGTTAGCCATGGGGTAGTAAATCATCACATCTTCTATATCTTTCCCAGTAGGTATAGTAGCTGAGCTCTAGAGTTCAGAGTTTATTTGATTACCTGTTCCTAAGTAATAGGTAAAAAGGCAAGCAAGACAAGATTGCAAGAGGCCAGTAACTGGGACCTGGTCCTGGTCTGGTACCCAGGTTGCCTCATCATGAAGGGAGTAAAGGTCAGAGACAGGATAGAAAGAAAAAAAACACCCACCTTGTTTGAGCCCTACCCTATTTAAAGAGGCATACAGGTAGCTGCTTTGATTTCAACATCCTTGCATTAGTGAAAAGTTTTGATAAGTACGTCTCCCTGACTTTCATTTCACTTTAATAATCAGAAATGAACAGAATGAGCCATGATGATGGGCATTAATTATGGCTCACTCTCCTACCTCTTTCATGTAGTTCAGTGTCTGTCTGTCTATCAGTAAACATTTATTAAGTGTTTACTATGCACTGATCATAGTCCTGGGTGAGGAGGAAACAAAGATGGTGAAATGGTCCCTACCCTCAAGCAGCTTACAAACTTCCTGGAGAAGGCATGCAGAGGTGAATACAAAATATTTATAAATTTAATGCAAGGAAGAGGCCTTTGATTAAATCCAAACTTCACAGAACAAATTTGCTCCATTTTGGGGGTAATGTCAATGAGTATTGCCATTTCCATGTGACTTCTCACATCCTGCTTTCCCAATCCCTCAACCGTATCTTTTATGAATTATATCCTCCTTTCACCTCACATATCACACAAGGTAGTCACATCCCAATTTCTTTCCATTATCTATAAATGAGTCACATCTATGATTTTGAACTCTGCATTTTTTTCTTACTGTAATTGTGTTTCCTCTTATTGTTCTCCCTATGTCTCAGTCTGCTTTTACTTTGTCTACACTACATTATTTGCTTCTTAGATACTTTTCTATTTTCTGAGTCAACCATCCCTTCTCTGGTCTCAATTTTCTTCTTTCACAGACCTGATCCAGGTCCTGGGGAAGATTTTGAACTATAACAAAATGAAGAAAGGACCTCTAAGCTGTGCAAAGCTTAGGAGACAATACTAAGTTTCACACATTTGAAATAGGACTCTTGGCTTCCAGTCTCCCCCATGTACCACTGACACATCACATAACTGTGTGTTTGATTGTGTTATGCCTTTTTGAATGACAAGCTTCAATTGCTTCCTCTTACCCTTAGGACAAGCTACAAACGCCTCAGCTTGCAGTTTAAGGGTGTAGTCCAGCCTACCTTTCCATCTTTGATGCAGAAAGTTAAAATAGTTTGACACTGAAAAGAGTGAGAGCTAACATGAAGATGGTAAATACTAATCGCCATTACTACAATCACCACCACCACCACCATCTTCAGAAATAATGACCTTCCAAACTTCCCTCTGCTTATTGCCCAAAGGTCAGTAGATGTGATGCCTTGTTAATTATGTTTAAAGATTTTCATATTTTAAAGGAACCTCCAAAGCCATCTAGTCCAAGTCTTAACTAGACAAGCTTCTCTTTTAAAACATACTTGACAAGTGTCCAACCTTGGTAGACGTGGAAGAAACCCCTACTTCCTGAGGTTGTTATCTCTGGCTAACTCTGCTTGTTAGGAATTTGTTCTTAGATCAGGTACAGATCTACCATTTTTTTTCCCAACCTTTACTCATTGTTTCTAGTTCTTCATTCTCTGTTTAAGCAGACCAAATCTAACCGTCTTCCGCAGGATATACATTAACTACTTGAATATATCTTACATGTCCCTCCAATGTCTTCTACCTGTGAAAAATCTCTAATTCCTTCAACTGTTCCTCACATGCCATAATATCAAGACCCTTCACTACAGTGGGGATATTCTGAAAAAGGAAATGTAATGGGTTTGAAGAAAAGCATTCACAAGTTGTTAAATTCCAGCCGCAGAGCATTCTCTCCATGGGACTTAGTTACTGTAAGAAATTCATTAGATCATGGAACCTTTGCCAATATATAATGTCATTCTTACGATGAATGGGTAAATTTAGAGATTATGTCCATAAGACTTCATTTCTCACAATGTTTTGGGTTGCAATAACTGATCAATACAAAATATTCCCTGGAATACATTTCCCCAGACACTTGGGCTATGTATACATGAACCCAATACATGGTGAAGTCTTAGGGCAAGGACTCTGACAAGAGGTAGTCTACCAGGGAGGAAATGTATAAGGTGAAGCAGAAAGCATGGGAAGGTTGGGCAGAGTGCGGAGGTTGTGAAGATACTAATAGGAAAGGAAAGATTAGAAGCTAAGATCAAGGAGAGAGAGAAAAGATGATGTCACATAGCAGTGTAGCCATGGTGATCTGAAACTCTGATGTTACATTTGGCTCATGATCATTTCAGGCTTAAAGAGAGAGTTTTTAGATGTTTCCTAGGATGACTCCAAAGAATCCTAGAACGAGGGGCGGCTAGGTGGCACAGTGAACAGAGCACCAGCCCTGGAGTCAAAAGGACTTGAGATCAAATCCAGCCTCATACACTTGACACATTTACTAGCCATGTGACCCTGGGCAAGTCACTTCACCCCAATTGCCCAAAAATCCCCCCTCCAAAAAAAGCAAAAAAAAATTCTAAAACATATATTGCAAGAGGCAGATAATTTTACACTCTGGGATTTTAAGATCTTAAGTTGTAACCTCTTGCTATGCTGGGAAGTCAGAAGATTTAAAGGAGAATTCAAGTATAATTCTACTGGATATGTAGTCATATGTCATGCCATAATTAAATGTTCTTGCTACTGGATTTATGTGTTTCTGGTTGGTACTAGCAATACAGTAACACAAAGAATAGAGTCTCATGTTTTTGTTCGGATACTTATTATCCCCCAAATAGCCATAAAGAACTTGGAATATAGCTAAGTGGTGCTACACAAAAGGAAAAATTTAGAGAAGCCCATGGGGGAAGTTTATTAGGGTGTTTTGTTCTCTTTTTTTTGGTAACATGTTTATGATAGAAAAGAAGAATTCAACTTTTCTTTCTTAGTATTCTGAAGACAGAAGGGAGTAGAGTAAGAAGTCTTCTAACCAAGGAATCCCAAAATCACTTTTTTGAAGAGAAAATATTAACTCTCCCTTCCACCCAAGTTAATTGATATGATGATGCTTATCAGCACCAAAGTTACCATTGTGGAGGTTCTCTGAAAAAAAAAATATACTGAAGGACTTCAATAATCTTACTCATCTTTTCTCACCTCTTTCAGCTGTCTTCTGACTAAAGAATAAGAATTACGAATCTATGAGAAGATACAAAGCAATGTATCTTTATATTCTTTCTATAAAGTACTTAGCTGGGAAAAGTCATAGAAGCCTTGAGAGGTCAATCAAAGTGATATCATAGAAATATCTACCCCAACCCCAAATCTATACTGGCAACACCTAAGAATTAGGAGTCTTTCCCATCTCCTTTCCCAACTCCATATTTAATTGGTAGGTTCCATGGGACCTCAAACCAAAGCTGTTGTCTTTCACATTATCTCATCCCGAAGTCCCCTTAATGATCAGATGCTTATTTTTAGATTCACAAATTGCAAGATACCCTGTTAGCTAGGCAGGAAGAGCTCCAGGAATTCTATGATAGGTGTTAATGCTTCCATTAGTTTTGATTGCTACTTAAATACAAGTCTTTAGCTGAGGGTAATAAATTCTAGTTTCTAATTTGACTTCTTTGCTCTGCCAGTTTATATTTTTTGCTTAATGTGCAAGTTCTTAGTTTTGAAAAGATACCAGTAGGGCAGTAGGAACCATTTGTTTTGGCATAGTAGCAGTACATGGTTTAAAATTTCTCTTCTCTGATCATTTACTTGTATTTTCTGTTATTGAAACCAAATTTAGCATGTCTTTGCTGTTTCAAATACTATTTTACCCAGATATCTCTCACACTTTTTACATTCTGGGTTTCCTAGTTGTGCTCATTTAATTTCTCAAAGTGAGAGGCTATATCATGTACTAGGCAGAGAGCTAGCCTCAAAGCCAGAAAGACCTTGTACAAGTCCCATCTGATATCTATTAGACCCTCAGGAATTCACTTGCCTTCTAAATGCTGTGGGCAATTCTGTAAGACTGACCATAAGCTACTGAATTACATTGGGAATTTCCTTACCAGGATGGGAGTTCTCTAAACCAGGTAAATCCTAGATCCAGTTCCATTCCCTATAAAATCATGAAACAAAGCGCAGATAACTCATGACACTGCACATAGGGACACTGCACGAATTTTATTCTTCAAAAATTCCAATACCAAATTAGCTAAATTTTTTCTCTATAATCAGACCTCTGTCTTCTCTTAACAATACCCTCAAAGGTAGCTAATTGCATATTGTGTGCTCTTTTCATCTTTGTAAAAAGTTTGCCAAAGATGCTTTTTACTACCTGGGAAAATTTTTGTTTTCCTTTCTTCATCTTTGATATTCAGCTAACTTTCAAGGGTCTTTTCCATTTTTTTTATCATTTGAAATGATTACAATAATTATCACTCATTGGAGGATGAATTTTATGTTGTTATTCAGTTCTCTCATTTTACAGATAAGGAAACTGAGACCCAGAAGGGTAAGATAATTTGTTCATTATAACATAATTAATAAAGGGAAGTAATGAAATTCAAAGTTCAGTCCTACAATTCTAATTCCAGAATACTTTTGCCTATACAATGCTGACTTGGTACCAATCAATGCTTTTTTCTTCTTATGTACTCTCTCCTGAGCTTTTCCATTTAACAGTCTCTGATTATTTTCCTCAAGCTTATTCCTTTCTGATTTAATTCTTAAGTTCTAGGTCTAGGACACAAGGACAGTAGGTGTTAGTACAATAGACAGTGGCATATTTTGGGGGATAGACAAAAATGAAAGGGAATGCAATATCACAGCACTTTCTCCATCATTTCTTTCCTTTACTTCTTGAAATGCTCTGGTAGGTGAGAGGTCCTATTCCAGAAGCAAATCCTCATTCAGAACTCCTCAGTATAAACGTTTTGCATTTTATTAGACAGTGGACAGAACAGGATGTGATAATAGTCAATAAAATCCTGAGCCTATGTTTCATTACTTAGCACCTTGCCGCTCGCTCACAAAGGACACATAGCCTGATGATAAGAACAAGCACAGCGTGCTCCAGTGTCATAAGGTTTACTTGTTATTTGAAGCTTATCTCCACTTTGTTTCACATCTGGTCCCTTGACAACTTCTAATTCCTAATAATAAAGACATTGTCCAATTGCATTCCTCACATCTGGGCCATAGCTATTTTATTTTAATACTACTGAATTCTCCATAAAGAGGTTCTGTTAGCTGTTAAACAGGAGGGGGAAAAGTGTTTTAACAACAGATCAGTAGGGAATGACATAAATAACCATGCAAGTCCTTCCCTTGAAAATATCATCCTTTAACAATTAAATAGAATAACTCTCCAAACATGACAATCTTTAGAGAAATGACACAGTAGGTCACTCACTACTCCTCAAAGAACACTTTTCCAAGGAACCCGAGGAGGAATCTGCAACATACCTATACATGAAAAATAGTTTCAAAAACCAAAGTCTTTGATTTTTTTTTTACAAATGTCACAAAAAACATAACTATCACTACTGCTTTTCTGCTAGATAGGGATAAGAACTGTGAAAGAAAAATAATAAAGGAGAACAAAACAAGAACCCTTCAAAAGATGGGATGGGCTTGGGAAGAAATAAGATAGGAGCTCTCGTATAAAGCTCCGAAGCTACACAAGTACTACAAAACTGGCACATTTGAGATGAACAGGAAGAAGACAGACGGTTCCCTGATCAAAGCCTAGCCTACCGCCTCCTCTCTGTATTAGGGATGGAGCTTTTGCTAGAAGCCCACTAGCACCTCCAAAAAGAATTACTATAAAAAGGATGTCAGACCAAAGCAAACCATATCAAAACAAATTAGCAGCAGCCCCCTTGTTCCACAGGGGTCATATAGAGGAGAGGTAAAAGTGTTGTTGCATAGAAGCAGAGAGAGTCAAATAGACAAGAGAAAGCTACTGCTGAAAACTTTAAAGGAACAAGTCAAAATACCTTTAAAGAAAACAAAAATCAAATAGTTTGGAAGCCATCAGAAGACTAAGGATCTCCTTTTCAATAGCACACCTGCAACTCTGCACCTTTTCTCATTCTAGGCTCTATGGAGAAGTTTGGTCAAAGCATATCGAAAAGATAGGCATTCCATAGATGGTCAGAATGGGAGGAAGGGGAGAAAAATTAAAGCATATCTACATTTTACACACAAATGTGAGAGAAACAGAATGACAAAGAAGAAAGATCATTGAATTTGGGAGACAGAAGACCCAGGTTTGACTTCTAACAGAAGCCATACGCTAGTTGTGTGACTACAGGCAAATCTCTAATCCTTTCTGACCCATGGATTCCTTATGTGTAAAATGTTCATAACAACAACAATAATACTCGCACCACCTACATTACAGGGCTTTCACAAAGAAAGCATTTTGTCAAATTCCACAAAATGTGAGCTTTGGAGATACGCAAATAAAATGTCT
Source organism: Pseudocheirus occidentalis (assembly GCA_028646575.1). Lineage (NCBI taxonomy): Eukaryota > Metazoa > Chordata > Mammalia > Diprotodontia > Pseudocheiridae > Pseudocheirus > Pseudocheirus occidentalis. The sequence goes on along the minus strand of CM053597.1, from coordinate 143,882,023 downwards.
AAAATATCAATAGGGCAGTTAGGTGGCTCAGTGGATAGAGTGCTGGGCTTGGCGTCAGGAATACCAAATTCTGATCTGGCCTCAAACACTTACTAGTGTTGTGACCCTGGTCAAGTCAATCCTGTTGGCTTTTATTTCTTCATCTGTAAAATAAGCTAGAGAAGAAAATGGCAAGTCACTAGTATCTTTGTCAAGAAAACCCCAAATAGGGTCACAAAGAGTCAGATACTACTAAAACGAGTGCACAACTACAATCAAGTGTCAATAGCCCTTGTTGAACCAGAGATTCCATTACTGTGCTTATAGAGAGCTATCAATAAGAAAAATTCTCATATACACCAAAGTACTATGGTAGCACTTTGGGTGGTAGCATTGATATAGGACATCCCTTATGCCTGAAGAATATTCCTTCTGCCTCTGTCTGTGGACATCATCCTCCTTCAAGGCACAGGTCACCTTATCTAGAAGGCCTGCCACAAGCCCCCCATCCAAAAATGGTCTCTCTTCATCGTATTTCTTTAAGAATGGTGTCTAGGCTGTTCCCCTATATCACATGTAATATTTTACCTGTTATCCCTTCTATTAGATTGTAGGCTCTTTGAGGATAGGTACAGTCAGAGATAAAACTAGAGGAAACACAGCTTTGAACTAAAGAGCCCAAATTTCTAGATTGCTGACATTTGCAGTCCTTTAGCAGCACAGAACAAACTGATCTGAGTACTTAGCCAGCAATGTTAAAATACAAAAATAAAACAAAACAACCACCCCAGGGGATTTTCTCTCTAGTTGAGCCCCTGCTTCCCTACCCCCACAAAAAGAATGGAGAATAGTAGGTGAAAATGGAAGGGACAGATTGAAGCTTCACATGTAGAAAACAACAAAATTTGTAACAATTAGCACTCTCAATAAATGCAATATGCTGTTCCTGGGGCAGTGGGTTTCTTCCTCACTGAAGTTCTTCAAAAAGAGGTTGGATGACCACTTTCTAGGGAATACTATATATAGGACATTTTTCCAGGTATGTGTTGAATGAAATAATTTTTGAGGTCTTTCTCTCTCTCTAAAAGGCCATTTAGACCACTGTGATTTTCCTATTGTAGTGTAATAGATTTTCTTTTCTCGTTCAATAAAACTTTAGTGCTTGCAATTGAGTCAAAGTGGTGTTACCTACCAGTTTATTAAAAGGGAGTCATTTCCCCAGATTTCTAATTAGGGTAAAAAGAAGTATGACATTCCTGAAATGGCATCTTGGCCTTCATAACATGTGCATCATTCAGTCAATAAATATTTATTAAGTGTCTGCTCTGTGCAAGGCACAGTTCTAAGTACTATAGATACAAATGTCAAAAATAAAGACAGTTCCTGCCCTCAAGTAGCTTACAATCTGATGGAGGAAGACATTATACAAGAGCAGGATGGGTGAGGGATAGGGATGTCATCGAGATTAAGGGCAGGATGGAGAATTCCAAAGTATTAAGAGATGGTTGTTCTGGATAACTCACTTATGTGGGCATTCTAGGAGTAACTCTCCTCACTGATCTCTAATCAGAGGGGCTCTGGGACAGAGGGCACTGATGTAGTATGAGTATCAAGACCCTTGTGATCTTGAAGGATGATGAGATTCATTGGGGGCATGATGGAGAAGTCCAAAGCAGTGTGAGAAATAAAGAGATGTCTGGCCTGGATACCCTTCTTACAATATAGGCTTGTGGGATCAAGGTTATATTTATGTAAGTGTAAAGACAGATGATAAAAAAGGATGTTTTTAGGCATCAACAAACAGTACATGCCAGAGAGAAAATTTTCTGCTGTAGACAAAACCGTAAAGTCAACTTTGGTTTTTCTCCTCGTGCCTTTCAAACTATTTTTCTCTAACTCTTGAGAGTAAGGTCAACTAAATCTAGCTAAGGTTTTATATATTTTAAGGGTACTTAGAGAGAAAGTGCCCTTAAGATTCAAAAGAATGAAATTACAGGGTAGATTTTTTTCTTTGAAGGAGTGGTTTGTGGTGGTAGTGGTAACCATTTGTCTGCAGGACTGACTGATCATTGGGCAAGGCAGCAAATAAGCATTTATTAAGCATCTATTGTATGCCAAGCACTGTAGAAAGGGCTTTCCCAATATTACCTTATTTAATCCTCACAACAATTCCAGGAGGTGGGTGCTATTAGCCTCATTTTGCAGATGAGAAAACCGAGATAGAAAGGTTAAGTGACTTGACCAGAGTCACCCAGCTAGCAAATGGCTGAAGCTGGATTTAAACTCAAGTCTTCCAGATTTTAGACCCAGTGCTCAATCCACTGGGTCATGTAGCTGACACAAATGCCCTATTGTCTTGCTCATTTATTTTTTCTTTCCTATTATCAATCTCACTTGACCAGAGATCTTGGTGACTTTTAAGGAAATTAATCAAGCAGTCACAATTTAACAGGTCCTACAACAATGTTCATATTAAATGTCATTTAATTTAACAAGCCTTTAATAAGTATCTACTACCTTCCAGGCAAATACTGGGCACTTAAGACACAAAGACAAAGCTTAAAACAGTGCCTGTCTTTAAGGATTATACATTCTGCTATGAAAACAATATGTTGTTCTTGTCAAGTCATTTTTCAGTTGTGTTTGACTAATCTTCATGACCCCATTTGGGTTTTTTTTTGGCAGAGATTCTTGAGTGCCATTTCCTTCTCCAGTTCATTTTACAGATAAAGAAACTGAGGCAAACAGAGTTAAATGACTTGCCCAAGGTCACACATCTAGGAAGTGTCTAAGGCTAGATCTGAATTCAGGAAGATAAGTTTCCCTGACACCATTCCTGACACTCTGTCTACTTTGCCATCTAACTGCCCCAAAACTATTGTTGTTCAATAGTACATGAACATCTGACTATTTGTGACCCTATGGATTATAGCACACCAATGCTGTCCATGATTTTTTTTTTTTGGCAAAGATAGTGAAGTGGTTTGCCATTTCCTTCCTTAGTGAATTGAAGCAAACAGAAGTTAATGACTTGCCTAGGGTCACACAGTTAGGAAAAATAGATTTGAACTCAGGTCTTCCTGACTCCAGACCCAGCATTCTATTCATTGAGTCTCCTACCTGCCTCCAACTAAGAATGATATGTACACAGTAAATCATTCAACTATATTCACAAAGTAAATATACAGCCAGTTTTTTTAGGGGAACATTATAATACTTGACAGAGATAAGGAAAGGCTTCATGTAAGAGGTGACATTTCAGCTGAGTATTAAACAGAGCTAGGGTTTAAAAGAGGCAGAGTTAAAGAGGGAAAGCAATGTAGGAGAAGCTAAGAGTTGGAGACAAGAGATGGAACATTGTGTGCAGGAGACTGTTTACCTGACATATAACAGTATGATGAGTAATGTAACATGTCTAGAAAGAGATATTAGAGCCAGATTGTAGAGGTCTTTAAATGACAAAGAGAGGAGTTTTCACCTCATTATAGAGGCAACAGAGAACCACTGAAGCTTTATAAACATTAGAGTAACATGTCAGACCTACATCTTGGGAATATCAACTTGGTAGATGTGTGGCTGACATATTAGAGAAAGGAGAGAACGGAGGCAGGGGAGTTCATGTAGGAGGTGATGAGAACCTGAATTACATACTTTACAATGTCCCTGACTTTTCTGCCAGTGATTTTATCCAAACACTGATATATATTTTGGTGGGGAATGTGAGGAAGAAAAGAAATAAGATGGTAACCTCTGGCCCCCATTAACTCCTTCTGTTTAAAAAAAAGATCCATTTTATGTCACTTTTGAAATGTGGACAGCTGAACTAAATTTAATACTTTATGAATGCAAACAAGTGAGATAAATAAGTTAATGAACATGACCTTCAATTCACAGATAGGCTGGTTTTTAGTATAGTTTCTCTTTGTTGATCATAGGTTTACATTCCCTCTTTGATGTATGTTTTAAGTCTCCATAAATTTATTTTTAGTTCTCTGCTGCCTAGCCAATATCCCTATGGAAACTTAGACTTTATCTTACCTGGCTTACCCCATCCCTCTAACCCTGCTGTTAAAGTTACAGAATTTCACTGTTCTCTACAATTGGTCACATTGCTAGTTCTATCCTCACCCTTACCCCAATGCCCATGTTATCAGTTACACAGAATTACAGAAAGGTAGGACTGGAAGGGTTCTTGCAGTTCATAAAACCCAACCAGTTCATTTCACAGATTTGAAACATGAGGCATGAAAGAAAATTCTCCTGACTATAGAAGTCATTTCATTTTCTTTCATTTTCTTATGCATGTTTGTACTGATTGATAGCTTTCACAGGATGCCATAAGAAACTTCCATTTTAACTCACCAATAAATTTCAGTCAAGCTTCAGAACTTCAACACTAAACATCAACTTTTATAAGCAATAAGGAGGAAACCCTTCACATAGCAAAGGAAAATGACTAAAGAAAATACTTCATGGAAAGTGAACAATAACATTCCTGCTTTAGGGATGTGTGCCCCTGTCATGAATCTGTGGCATCACTGATATATATGGTTACTCCCTGTAATGGGGCACTTTGCAATCGATCAGTGTGACTCATGTTTATGTAGTCACATAAATCCTCTATATAGGGGTCCTAACAACTGAGAGCTTTTCTTTAGATCTTTTGACACTTCATGGATACCAATGAAGCATACAGCCTTTGCATCAGTAATTGCTAGGTGATAAGACCACCTTTTGTTCCAGTCATAGATTTCTCCAGTAATATATTTTATTCCACTCTTCCTGATAATATGTAGTAAACTACTCATATTCACCATCTAATTTGATCCAACCAAATTCAATTCAATATGTGTTTATTAAGTACCCAGAGTTAAGTACAATGCCTGGGAATGAATCAAACAACATTTATTAAGTGCCTACTATGGTGCTAAGCACTGGAGACACAAAAAGTGTTGAGGGCCTGCACTAGAATAGGGGCAGTGTCAGAGGAGAGAAGGGGTGTTTCCCAGTCAGATGAGAGAGAGTGAAGAATCCAGAATGATTCGTAGGTTGCAAACCTGAAGCGTGGGGAGGATGCTGTTGTCCTCTACACTAAAATAGGAAGGTAGGAGGTAAGGAGAATTTAGAGGGGAAGATGAGCTCTGTTTTTGCCATATTGAGTTTAAGACATCTTCTGAACATCCGGTTTGAGATATCTGAAAGGCAGCTGGAGATTAGAGATTAACAGAGAATTTGGGGCAGGATAGATAGATTTGAGAATAATCAGCGCAGAGATTGGAATGAAATCTCTGGGCACTAATGAGATTACCAAGTGAATTAATAGAGTGGAAGAAGAGTAGAGAGGCCATGATGGAACACTGAAGGACACCTAAAGTAACAAAGTAAGTTATGAATAAATGCCTCTTGTCTTATCAAGTCAATAAATGGTAGATAAATGACAAATGCTTGTTGAACCACTGTGTGCATAGCACTGAGATTGGCAGTGGGAATAAAAAGGCAAATACAAAACTGTCTCTATTCTCAAGGAATTTATACACAGAGAAACAACAAGTATGTGGATAAGTATAAATATGGTCATTTAGGAAGAAAAGATAAAGCACTAACAATTAGGACAATGAGGAAAGGCTTGCCTTAGGACATAGCAGGTCACTAAACCTTGAAGGAAGCCAGGGATTCTGAGACATGTACTTTCTTTTAGTTATTTCCTATTTGTCCTATATATAGCTCAAATTGTATATATTTCTTTGCATGTTATCTCTCCCATTAGGTTGTAAGCTCCCTGAGGGCAGGGACTATTTTTTGTCTCTTTCTGTATTCCTAGCACAGGTTCTAGAACATAGTAGGTGCTTAATAAATGTTTACTGATTGAGTGAGGAGGCACTATATTCCAGGCATTGGGGATAGACTTTGCAAAGCATAAAGGCTGAAAACAGAAAGTAGGTTTCAGGGAATGGGCAATAGGTGACAGATTAGTTTTGTGGGAAAATGCCAAAAACCTGGCAAGCCAGCTGATGCCAGTGCCAGCGTATAAAGGATTTTAAACGTCAAGCTGAGGAGGTTGTAGGTTCTTGATCAGATTTATGCACCTATCAATTACCATTTGGGAGAAATTCAATTTTAATTCTTTAGAGACGGATATTTCATGACTCCAAAGTATGCAACATCCTGAAAAAAATACTGATGTTAAAAGAATAGCCCATTATTTCAGAGAGAAACTTGGCATTACTAAAAATACAGATAAATTTCCCAAAGGCAATATAATTCCTGTTCCTCCTCTTTTTCAATTCTGGGACTTATTGTACACATGCGGCCTCAGTCCGAAATCTTTATGGTACTGAGGACTTCTGGTGAGCTAGTGCAGTGAATGTCTGCACCTTATCAGTTCTTCACCATCAAAAATGAGGTATATAGAAAAAAAAAGTAAAAAAGAAATTTTCAAAAGATAACACTTGAAGGAGAAAAGGGGGAAAAATGAATGGATGAGAACTATACTATCTGGCCCTATGATTTATTTTTTGCAGCCACGTGGCAGAGATAAGAGCTCTGGGTCTGGACTCAAGAATACCTGAGTTTATTTAAATGTAGCCTCAGACACTTACAAGCTGTGTTACTTTGGGAAAGTCACTTAACCTCTCTATACTTCATTTTCCTGAAATGTAAAATGGGGATAATAATAGCACTTAATTTACAGGGTTGTTGTGAGGATCAAATCAGAAAATATTTTGTAAAGGGCTCAGCACAGTAGTAGGCATATTGTAGGTACCATATAAATATTATTCCCTTCCCCCGCTTCTTGCATGTAGTTCTACTACTTTATATTAGGTTCCTATGTTGTCTTCCATGGATCACAGACTACAAAGAAAAGACAAAGCTGAGAATAAAAGTAAGGTCTCTATCAAAGACCTGCCCTTTACACTTGATAATAGCTCCCTCAGCTCCATTTTATATTCTGCTTGCCTGCCCCAGCCCCACTACAAAATCCTGTTTTATAGGCTCTTCTTGGTGGGAACTGCAGCATGGAAATAGGGACGGAGCACTGGGTCTTTGAAACCTCCCTCTGACATTTGCAATTTGAGTAACTTTGAGGAAGTCAATTCAGTTCCTAGAGTTTCAGTTTTATTGTTTGTGACTGGGATTTGAACTCCATGACCTCTGAGGTCCCTTTAAGCTCTTGATCTATGCTCCTATAATCCTATGATTTCTGGACCTAAGAGTATCTGAGATGAACCTCCATAACACATCTTCACCAGCCATCTCAGCATCTACTAGTAACATAATAGAGTTTTATCTCATAGCAGGATTCAATCAAAGTCCTTTATTCCTCAATATGGGAAAGTTTAGAAGCTATGCCCTTATGGGACTGATACATATTACACATGTATATTGTTGAGGATATGAACAATTAAATGAGATAACATATGTAAAGTGTTTTACAAATCTTAAAATATAATAAATGTATTGGAACCAGAAGGCAAAGTGCTGACTCATAGATTCAACAGGTTTGCTGTTAGAGGGAAATACCAGATATAAAACACTGAGTAATATGACAACCAATTCCCAGAACTCTTAGGTTGAGTGAAAAAAAATTTTTTCAAGAAGATAGAAAGAGACATATCATATGACCCAGAATATAACTCAGTAATAAAGATGATTAAGCATCAACAAGGAAACAAAAAGATTGGAATATGAAATACTGAACAACTGTCTTATACACAGATACAACTTATATGACAAAATTAAGAATTTCAAGGGGGAAAATGGATTTAAGGAAAAGAAAAATAAGCATGGGGCGGCTAGGTGGCGCAGTGAATAAAGCACTGGCCCTGGAGTCAGGAGGACCAGAGTTCAAATCTGGCCTCAGACACTTGACACAAAAACTAGCCATGTTACTTTGGGCAAGTCACTTAACCTCAACTGCCCTCCCCCCCCCAAAAATAAATAAATAAATAAATAAATAAATAAAACTATTTAAAAAAAAAAGAAAGAAAAATAAGCATGCTTGACCAATTTGAACCTAACTAAGCAATTCTTTGGAAAGGTAAAGAAAGACTCTTAAGTTCTACACTGTTAAAATGTCAATGATGAAACAAGGAAAATGCTAAATAAATTACAGGAAGTTATAGATAGAAAGGCAATCATTTTTAGGGATTTCAGCATGTCTTTCAGATTTAGAATTTATAGAAAGAAAAATAATAAAAAATTAATAATAATAAAAAAGCAAAATAACAAACACAAAATCACAATTTTACAGGTAATACATAAAATAATAACAATATAAAATACATAAAAATAAATGCATAAATTAAATAACAAAAACATAAAACTATGGCATTAGAAAGGTGCTCAAAAGATAATCTTAAATAGAAAATAAATGATGTTATGCTCAAGTTACTTAAAGTAAATTTTACAGAAATAACAAATGTATTTAAAATATAATCTTGGGGCAGCTAGGTGGTGCAGTGAATAGAGCACTGGCCCTGGAGTCAGGAGGACCTGAGTTCAAATCCGGCCTCAGACACTTAACACAAAAACTAGCCGTGTGACCTTGGGCAAGTCACTTAACCCCAACTGCCCTCCAAAAAGCAAAAAAAAATATATATATTTATAATCTCACCACTGGGCATATACTCCAAGAAAGTTAGTGACAGAAGAAAACATTACAAACAAAAGAGTAACACTTGAGTAGTAGCAAAAAGTTAAAAACAAAACTGTTATATATTGAAAAGGGAATGACTAGAGAAACTTTAATTTTAATATAAAGGAATTATCACTGTATTATAAGACATGAAAAATATAAAGAATTTATTTTTTAAAGTATATGGAGACATTTGAGGGAACTGATCTAGAGTCAAGAAATAAGAATTAGAAGAGAAAAGAATACAATGATTTGAATAAGATCAATGAAAATAACACTAAAAGACATGCAGAGAACTGAAAACACTTCCCTGTTCTCCAGAGTGGTAGAAGACTATAGGTAGAGAATGTTGTACACATTTCAGCCAAATAAATTAAGTAGCCCATAATGTTATAGATCTTGTCTTTGAATTATGATAAAAACCAGTTCTATTAACCCCTTCATCTAAGTCTCCAAAGAGAGTTCCATTTAGCTGAAAGGGCTTTGTTCTTCTAATTTTGTTAATAGTGAAAATGGTAACATTTATATATGATTCAGGTGTTCATTAGTCTTTCCACTAACTGGTTATTGGACAAATAGCTCACATTTGGAATAGCTATGTCTAAGTTAACGTTTATGCCAATCTGTCAGTGGTACTTGATTTCATTGTAGTGGTAACTCCTTTCCTCAATGCATTTCACAAAGTGTAATTTAGTTGATAAGTCAGAACATTTCCTAAGACTTAGGGAAATTAAGTGACTTGCAGGTATGTGGACAGGAAGGTCATCCAGAGAGTAAGGATCAGAAGGAGCATTTGAACCCAAGCTTTCCTACTGACTCTGAAGTTAAAATTTATAGGCAATCTAAATCCTTTGTAATTTTAAGCATTCTCTGCTTCCTTTTGTATCATTCTGCTTCCATCAGTGCAGAAGTGAAAAGGTCTGCAAAGGACTAAAGGCCATTTTATCTTTGAAAAAGAACTTCTTTGTCTTTATAGGTTGCAACAGCCAAAAAAAAAAAAGATCATTAATAAGTGGTCAGCAAACTGGAATTCTAGGTTTAGGTAGAACACATGAAGGAATTAAGGCATATCACCCTCTGTATTGGTGAATTTCTTCTTAAAAAATTTTGGCAACTCTCAAGTAGATACAAAGAAAGTTTGTTTGATATGATTAACCAGTCTAACATCATAGGTTATTATAAAAACTGAAACAATTGCGTATCAGGTGAATCTGATGGATAAATTTTCTGCCTTTTCTGCTGCATGCCAGTATGTATGGTCCTTGATCACATTTTAGGAATGATATATAGGGATATAATACAGGGAAACAGTATTGTTACTACTGATCAAGATGAAAATCATACTATCAGCTTGAACTATTAAACTACTTTTGTATTTTCAAGACATTTCCATTATCGCATTCTAACATCTATACAGGAAAAGATGATCTACTGTCATTCGGTTAATTCAGTTCATTATTAATTCAGTTAATAATTTTCATATAGAAAAGTTACAAACTTTATTTTTATATAACAAATGTAAACTGATTACAAATGATACTCAGGTATATAATTCACAAATTATATGGTAGAAAACTTTAAGATCTTCAATGAGACTAGTCAGATGTACCAATTATGTACTTAAAAAAAGGTTAAATTCTCAACATTGCAAATGATTTCGACAATCTGAAACCTGAAAGAGCTCATTTCAAATCCTTCCCCTTCTTACTCTCCACATGACCACTTACCATCTTCCTTCCTATATATATATATATATATACACATAGTTTCATAACCTCTCTGAGGTTAATGTACTTTATGAATGTATACCAAAGCATTTCAGACACTCAGGAAAAAAAAAGTTGGCTTCAGAAACTAACATAGTAAATGAACTCAAAGAAAAAGAAAACCTCTAGTCCACCTACTGCCTGGAACAAAAGGTTTGAATTTGTCTCTGGCTTATTTCAAGGGAGCTGTGTCAAAGGTTACCCACAGGCCATTTGTAGTGATTTATAGCTGTTGTCTGTAGATCTCCTTTTATTTTAATGATAAACTCAATAGAGTCATTAAGGCAGTCTTTGTCTTCATGGCAGTGACCAGGAGCATACTTATGTCTTTAAAGAATTCTGAGGGGTGATGGACACTATTTATATATATTGTCAGTTGAGAGCAGTATTTATGTTGTGCCTTGAAGACAAAAATTGTTCTTTCCCAACGCACTGAAGATGTCAGACTCGATCTTTTACTCTGGCTATCATTGTTATAATGTTGACTCAAAGGTATGTGAAAAAGGAAGACTAAGATAAAGAGAAAAGACTTAGAGATAATCAGTCAATTGAGGGCATTATTTAATGTGATTAAAATTTATATTAAATCTTTCCCTGCATATTCTAAAATACTTCCATTGAGCTAAATAAATTTAATCCATATGGCAAGTTAAATTTTATTTATCAGTTGTTCATTTTAGAAAAATTCAATTAAAATAGTTCATAGTCAATTGATGTTAAAATGAACATTTCCATTTTTTAAAATCTATCATACTAAAAGGATAAAGGATTTTTCCAAAATTTAAATTGGATGGCATTTTACACTTTCTGCATGATTAGCAGGAACATTTCAGAAAGGCTGTAATCCTACCTCTGAACCAATCAGTATCCATAAAGGAGACCGAGGGGTCTGTGTCTGGAATATTACCTTTATAATTTTGTATAGTCCTCTATCTTGTTCATACTCAATATCAGATCTAAGAACAAAACTTGTAAGTTATCTGTACATACATACACAGGAAATGCAAGGTCACCAAATATAGACTTTCTATAAATTTGTCAGATGTATAATGAGGAGGAATTACTGATCAGAGAAGGTCTCCCCTCCAATTTCAAGTAATACGGTAGAGGGAAGAGGGAATTGTGTGTGTGTGTGTGTGTGTATCTTTCTTGTGTATGGGGATGGATAGGTAGGGGAGGCGAAGCAAAGAAAGAGAGATTCCTTTATTATGATAAACAAAAATAAAAATTAAGCCTCTTTATACCCCACCCAATCAGATTTGAAGTGGCCCACCCTTGCTAATAAAATTGCATGGTGAGCCATTACTGCTGAATGGCATATCCACCTTCAAGATTTGTAATACTTCCTTCTTCAGATGCTCTCTGAGAAACATCCTTTCCTTCAGTTTCTAAAAAAAAATGGACTACCTGAGAGAATGAATTTTGAAGCTCATTTCATATTAGCAGGTCTCATATAATCAGTAAACTAAAGTTTCTCATATTAATATTTTGGAATATTAGATTATTATAAATGACTATTTACTATTGGATATTGTCTACAAAGGGAATCATTATATTTTTAAAAATATAATTAACATTAAGGGCAAGTATAGATAGGTACCCAAATGATTCCTTATATACTTTAAGGTCCTTAACATTTTTTGCTTCACTTCTTTAAGTTCTCTAAGATTATGAGACTATGATTATGATTTTCCACTCCCCAGTTCCAGTCATTTTGTAGGAAAACTGAATGAAGTCTATTTATGCTTGTCTACTGTAGTTATCTTCTGTCTGCTACAAGATCTACAACTTCTACATCCCATATCTTCTACCAATAGTACTCCCGGCTATGAGGAAGCACCATGGCTTACTGAAAAACAAAACAAAACACTGAATCCCTTTACTTTCTGCCTTGGTGACTTTACACAAATTACTCCTCTCTCAAGGTTTCAATGTCCTCATCTGCAAAATTAAGACACTGTTTTAGAGTGTATTACAACTTCACATCTGTGATTCTATGAAAGAGTACCTACTATATAGGATCTAAAGTATATGGGAGTTTTCAAAGTTTATTTCAACATTGTCCTATGTTGGTTGCATATTATAAAAATTATTTTTGTCTTTACCTGATTAAGAATTAGAAATGATGACAAAACTATTTCCTACCCTTTGAACAGGTTCTCATTATCACGGCATAGCTTTTTCTAATCATGCAAGTAAATTTACCATTTTAGGTTTCTTTTGATACATATTTGAATTTTAAAATCCCTACTCAGCTCTGGTCTTCTCATTAAAAAATGTCTGAAAGTCTTCTATTCCATTGAAGATCCATTTTTTCTCCTTAGGACTTATAGAGTAAGTTATTCTTAGTTTAGATCTCATATCATTTTCCTTTTGGAATTTTGTATTCCACCATATCCTTTCACAAATAAGAAGAAGCTGTCAGATCTTCTGTGATCCTGATTGTGGCTCCTTGGCATTTTTTTTATCATTTCTACTTTTTCTGGTTGCTCGCAGTATTTTTTTTCTTTGATATGAGAATTATGGATTTTGGCTATGATATTACCAAGCCTTTTTCTTTTGGGATTTCTTTCAGAAGGTTATCAGTGGCTGCTTTCTGTCTTCTTCTCTGGTTCTCCCCTCCAGGCAATTTTCATTTATGATTTCTTAAAATATGGGGTGTAGGCTTCTTTTTTTAATCATTGTATCTTACATATTCCAAGAAATCTGAAGTAATCCCTCTTTCACCTACTTTCCAGGTAAGTTCTTTTTAATAGAATAGGTTTTCTATTTTTTCGATCTTTTGATTTTGATCTGTTTCTTACTGTCTCATGGAATTCTTTATTTCTTTTGTCTAATTTTTAGAAAAGCTATGATTTGGGTAAGTTTTGACACTTTCTATTTCTTCAGATTCTTTCCTCCAGAGTTGTGCTTCATTTTTTAAGCTCTTGCTTCATTTCTTTTATTTATTTATGTAGGCCTTGTCAAAAATCCTTTTTTCCTTTGAGTTACCACTTATATTATTCATAGAGTTACTTGCTCCTTCTTTTGGGAGATCTCTAAATCTAAAATGAGTTTTTATATTGGTTGGTATTTTCTTTGATTTACTCATATCTCCAGCTTTAATTTCTGAATTGGGGCTTTGTGCGAGGGTAAGGTTCTCTTTCTCTACATTTTTGAGTATGTGGCCTATACTGCTTAGTTCCACCCAAGGTTTCCTATGTTCTTTTACTGCCTCTATCTCCTAGAGTTAGGACCTCTTGGATACTTGAGGTTCAAACTGCTATATCTTCAGGACCCTCCTTGGCATATTAAGACAGAGTGCTCCAGTCCTTGGAGAGACTCTAGTTCTAGGCTTTCTAGTCAGCAAGCTGCCATGTAAGTGTGGTCACTGTCACTTGAAGCACTTCCAAATCACTTGCCCTGGAGCTGACACCCTACTTTCTTTCTTTCTTTTTTTTTTATTGGGAAGAGGTGCTCTAGTCTTGTTGCCTTTGGACACAAAGTATTGCATATTAATTATATTGCTTGTCCTTCTCTAGTTGCACTTGGAAGCTGCAGATTTGTCTTCCTACAATGGCACTAGCTTTACTGCTGGCCATTTTTCCATTTGCCTATGGGCTTCTGGCTGACATTTTGTCCAATTCTGGAGTAGAAGAAATCACTTATTGTAGTTTTTCATTGAATTTTACAATTTTTTTGATCTCATAAAATTTTCAAGGGAAGAGGGAAGAAAAGAAGGAAGGGAGGGAAGGAGAAAAAGAGGAAAAAAATAAAGGAGTGAAGGAAGGAAAGAATTAGGAAGAATAAATTGGGAGGATAGGAGGACCTGGAAGCAAGGAAATGGAAGATGATAAAATCTTCAGAAAGCAAAGTCAAATATTGATCATTTTGATGAGTCATCTTCCTTCTACCCCATCTCCTTCTCACCATTCTATTTTGTTTATTAATAAGCAGTGACAACTAATGAGAGCTAGTGTAACAGGAATTTTAGATTTGATGTTAGAATGAACCTCCAAAGTCATCTAGCCCAATCTTCATGATGAAAATGAAGCCCAGGAAAGTAAAATGTCTTGCCCAATATAACTGCCCAAGTAAATGATAAAGATACAATTTGAATCTAGATTTTCTACTGCATTGCTGCTTCCTTTCTAGATTACTCTCTGCTATGGCAAAGAATGTCCTTTGCCTGAGAAATATCATAATACTGGGTAATATTGGGGAAACTGAGTTAAGAACAGTTAACCATATGCTATAAATCCCTTTAGCTCTTTAGAATTAGTTGTTTTTTTAAGGAGGAAAAATACATTATAAAAATCCATTTTTTATCAATTTAATTGTTTTTGTTACATTGTTATAATTGATTTTGATCCTCGGTCCCCCATAAGACTAGAGAAATATCTCTCATTTAAGCATGTAATACAATAGTGCTACAAATCCTTAGAAAGGCTTCTGCTTAATTACTTAGCTATTTAAGATAACTGTCAACTATATACAGATAAAAAAGAAAGGAAGAGGCTAAGCACAGGTAATTTTAGCTTAGTGATATAGAAACAAAAAAGAAAATGTATTTCATTCAAAGTGTCAGGCGGATACACTTGTATCTATTGTAGATATGTCCCACCCTGAAAGTGATAACAATGATAATGGACCAGATTCACAGCTTAACTTTGTGGAATGATTCTCCTTTAAATAAATGCATTTCTAAGATACATAGCATATCAGTAGCACCCATCTGAAAGTATCATAAAATTATCATCTCACAGAAGACTGAGAGGTAGGGGAATAATCTAGCACCTGCTTACAAGAAAGCACAGAGTGGCTGCATAGAGAGAAAAATGAGGGAGAGTTATGGCTGGTATTTAACTGATATATCAAGTGTTGCTCAACAGACCAGAATAGAACAAGGTAAAGTAGCTATGTAAGAAATGGTATCCACAAAGAAATCAGACTCATAAATTTTAGGATAGATTATGAATGATATCTGATTCTTGACAAAAGGAGAGAAAATAAATTCTCTCATTTAAAAATACTACTTCAACACTGTTGGTTTATAGAAATATGACATGTGCCTAGTCCTGTATAGTGAATAAAATAATTTGACATCAATTGGCAGGCCCAAAGGGCTCTGGGCATAAGCCAATAAGAGTAGAATTTTCTGGGAAACTCTTGCTTTTTGGAAACTGTATCCCTGCCAATACTATTACTACCATCTAGCATCCTTAACTACAAGATGAAATCTGAAAACATTAAAAAAAAAAAGGTGACGGGTACACTAAGCTACAAAACATTATCACTCTATGACCATTGTACGCTGAAATTTCTACTTGGTTTGATACCTTTGATTGGTACCATTATAGCACTACCCCCCAAAAAATAACAGACTATGAAGCCTATTCTCTCTCTCTCTCTCTCTCCTTCCTCCCCTCTCCCACCCTTACCCCCTTTCTGTCTCTCTCTCCTCCCTCCCTCTTTCTCTTCATTTCCCTCTCCCTCATTTACACACACACACACACACACACACACACACACACACACACACACACACACAGATCTTCAACAGTGCTTCTGTAAAGGAGAATCAGATAAGAAGAAAATAAAGTCCAAGTTCTTGCTTGTGAATTGGTACCAATATTTGTGTGGATATTGCAGCTGAAAAGAATCTGATTGTGTCTGGTCAGCTAGTTAGGGCTGTTTCTGGCTTGTCAGAAACACATTTCTTTTCCTTGTCACATCCCCCAGGTGCTACTGCTGAGCAAATGGTAACATCACTGTCAGAAGTATTTGAAAAGAAAAAAAAATTGATTTGGACAATCTGTGTGCTGTTGCCATTGATAGAGACACAACTGTGACTGGGGTTAGGCCTAGGGTCATAGCAAGGTTAAAAGAAAAGCACCCAGGAATTCTCTCTTGTCATCACATTTTTCACACCGAACCAACTCTTGGTTTTGCAGATGTTACAGACGATGTAAAATACTTTGTCAAGTATCAAGACACCCTTGATAGTATTTACAGACTTTCCCAGAAATTCACTTAAGAGAAAAGAAATCTGCCAATGGAAAAGTATATAACATGTGCTTTAAAAAAAAAAAAAAGCAATGAACTTCAACGTATTCCTAGCCACCTGAGACCGAGGTGGAATTCTGGGTCACTCTAAACAGTAGGCTATGTATGCAGTCAACAATTTTTTCACAAAACCTAAGTATAAATTCTCTTCTCAAGAGGAACAGTTTGAGCTTGACAAATAGTAACAGATCAAAGCCAATGTTTTAAAAAACATATTATTTGTGAAAGAAGAAAACAAAACAAAACAAAACAAAACAAAAAAACCCTAACTATGACCAAAACCAATAGGTATATCTGGTCTAAATAATTTAAATGGTCCATTTGAATAGAGAGAGAGCTAATCTAAATAGCAAGACATATCTCAACTGAGAGAATGAGGAACACCATGTCAGTTCTATGTGTTTGAGTAGTGAATCTTTTGGCAAAGACATTTGTCAAGATGTAAAAAATAGGCTTAGAAAGAAAATATTCAAGTGTAAGAAATTCAAGGAACAATGTTTGCCAAACTCTTAATTAAAGCACTTGTTTTCATTCTTATAACAGAGGTTGAGATTAATGCTTTTCATGCATTCAAACAGAACTGCTATTGCAGTAAAGTTCAAGCTTCCAAACTTTTCAGATGTAGATGTTTACCAATATTTGGTCACAGACTCAGCTGTGGGGACATGGGTGAGGGAGACGGGCGTTTCTGGACAGCTGAACATATTTTCTTAGGTTTGACAATAAAAATTTGAGTTGCAAGCAAGGATTCAAAGACAACGGAATCTTAAAGACTTTCTAAATATACAATTGTGCCTAGATCAATTTTACTTAACTTTAGAAAGGTTTTCTACATGCTGACGACCCTGATTCTACACCAGCCAGCCTTTGGCAAAGTAGGCTATGAAAAACAAATGTTTCTTTGCTCACAACTGTTAAAATGAGGTGGTGCCAAAAAATAAAATTGAACTAATGACAATATGTCAGGCACTGATGCAAACACACCTCAAACAGCCAACGCAAGACCCAAGGAGGCATAACCCTCCATGTAATACTGTTCATGTTCTATAATGCAAATTTGCAATATGCTGGATTTCTTCTCATGTTTTTTCAGGCTCCTAGAACACAATTTCTTTATGTAGTATTCGGGAGTTTACTGTAAGTCCTCTAAAGGTTTCTTTATCATTTAATATTATAAATAATTGTGTTCCAAGGCTGGAGTTCAAAGCTCAGTGCAGCACTCATACACTACCACAGGCAGGTCAGGTGACCTTTCTCCAATTCTCCTCTCTCCAGTGCTGAGGACAGACAAAGTGATATGTCTGTCATACGCCATTACCATTAGAACAGAATCTTGTTCTTTTATTACAACTGAACTCTGCCGGATTTCTCAGCAGGAATGCTAAGTGAAATCAATGTCTTGGATTTCCAGGCTGAGCTTGGAGGTCACAGCCACTCTATCATTTCTCAGCATTATCCTTTCTCTCTCTCTCTCTCGTGCACTCCCTGAGCCTCCAACTGGCACACAGCAGATTGAAAACAGCATGCATCAGAGGACTCATGCTGCACAATTTTACAGTCTTTTGGAGCCCCCTCATTTCGGTCCCCCCCTTCTATTTTTGCAAATTGCAAATAAGTTTTGTTTGTGTCCTTCTCTAGAGTTGTGAGTCAAAGGCAAAGAAACACTTAAGAATAAGGGTAAACAATGAAATTTAAAGAAAAAGGTTGATTTTGACAGCTGCCAACAAGACCATTTTGTTTATACCACCAGTTGGATAAGCTTTAAAATGCCATTGTTACAACCAATAAATGCTGCTTCCCTGTCAGACCATCAATTCAGTTTGTTTCAGGTAAGTCTACAGATAACAGAGGGATCTTGAATGTACAACTCTCTTTTATAATCTTCTAGACATATAAATCTCCCTTCCCCCCAAAGCACACAAAACTATATACTCTGGCACAAATAATTGCTTGAAAAAGAAAAAAAATAACAATTACTAGTCTTACCTGAGGCAAAATAAATATCCATAAAGATTTTTAAAAGCTTTTTGAAGCCAACATGTGCCATAAATGTCAACTTCTGCCAAAAGAACTAGATTAATTTAATATAATAGTGCCTGACTTTTAAAAAAGGGTTATTAGTATTATTCTTTGACCATGTAATTCATTAAAATGATGATTAAAAAGTTTATTTGTCTGGCTATGTTTAATCTATGCAGTTGTACTGTTGGGCTTAAAGCTAAGATTACTGTCAGTTTAAGGAATTTATTATGACAAGACAAGAGAATATGAGAGCATGCTAGAAGAAAATAAAGCAAAGGAAGGACAAATTTCCAAACCTCACTATCACTTAAACTGAGGAAACTCCCCCTTCCTAACCAACCTCGAATAAGAGCTTTGATTATTTTACAATAATTGAAGTTAGAGAATACTTTCAATCCACAATTATGATCATTTTTCACAAACCACTTATAAAATCAATCAAGAATTTCTAAGCATTTTAGTTCATATTATCTTTACAATCTTAGCTTATGCTTGCAAAAAAAATCAAAATTTCATGTTCATATAGCTATTTATTTAAAGACATGGTCTATTCTTATTTCATTAATGTTAAAGAAGGGAGCAACTACAGACCTATAAATCAGAACTCTAAAACTATAGCAGATCCAAACATGACTCAAAGTTGCAATTTTATTTAGAAAGCTAGATTTGGAGTCAGAGAAACTAGATTTGAATCCTAGCTACTTATTAGCTGTGTGACTCTGGGCAAATCACTTAACCGTTCTGGGTCTCAGTTTGCTCATTTTTAAAATGAAGGAATTAGACTACATGATCTTGAAGCCCCCTTTTACTCTACAATATTGTGATCATATCTCAAATGTCTACAGAGTTGGCTCCGTGATTTAGAGGGGGCCTGAAATAATAATTCCTATCCCCAGAAGCACGTGACTTTCTTGATAAAGTCTCTGAATCTCAGCAAAGCAAACCCATTATTTAATAATATGTGATTCCTGTATTTATGTGATGTAATGTATGTGTTCAATAAATGATTCTTTTCTTGACTAGATGAACCACAGATTGGTTAGTAGGGTTGTCTTAAGATCACTGCATTTTAGATTTTGAGATAGAAGGAACTTCAGGGGTCATTTAGTACAAGCCCACACTTTACAGGTGAGACCCAAGGTGGTCTAACTAGTAAGCAGAAGATCTGGGATTCAAACACAGATCCTCTGCCTCCACTTAACAGTCTTTTATTCAGTGTCACATTGCCCTCATAGATATCAACATAAATGGATTAGGGGAAGAAAGATTTAGAGTTATAAAAAATTGCTTAGTAGGAAGAAATTTTTAAAGGGCAGTTCAAAAGAAATTATCTTAAAGCAATGCATCAACATGAGAATATGCAAACAGTAAATCTTGTAAACAAAGCAAGGAAAAACACACACCAGTACCTTACTTTCACACAAAATGACCTACACTTCTCTGTCTAAATGCCCATATTTTGCTGATATGACTAGCCTTTTCAATGAATGTTAAATTATGTGTGCAAAACCTACAGATAATTACTGAAAACTCTGCTGGTCCATCTGTACACCAGAACTTCACAGAGACAATTATACTCACAAGACTGATTTATATTTAGTGACTGTAATTCCTATTACATAACTTTCTTTCAAAGACTTTGGCAGTGCATTTAAACATTAACTTCATTCACAGAAGTACGAGGTCAATGGAAACATTCTGAGCATAATCATAAATGCAGGTGTTTACTCCCAAACATCATAACGGAAAATACTTTTTTGGGGGGCCATACTATTTGTATCTATTATAAACATACAAATATTTAATATATAAAGACATGAATGTTATGTGGTCCTATACACATGTGACTATGTATTTCATAGGGTGTGTTTTGGTCTGGATCTATGATTTTATACATGCAAGAGAATCATCTAGCTTTGCTGATCAGCAACAATTCCACATCTAGGAATCTTAAAATACGATTGGGATATTGAAATTTTAAGTGTCTGCCCAGGGCCATATAGCCAAAGGTCTTTCTGACTCTGAAGGTATCTTTTTATCCATGACTATAAAGTATAAGTAATGCATACCTACATAGATATAATATTTTGAGCATCCTCCATCCTAATTCTCTTGTCTAGTCTTTATTTTTCTTTACCTCACATATCTAATCATTTGTTAAATTATTTTTCTTCCTGCATCTTCTCAATTCTCATATCTATTTCTTTCTCTCCACTCAAACAGCTACCATCACAATTCAGGCTTGCATCACTTATCATCTGGATTATTACAATAGCCTCAATTAGCTTTCTTGCTTTGTCTTTCCCTTTCTAATCTGTCCTCTTTACAGCTACCAAAGTCATATTCGTAAAGCACAGATTTAACTCAGTGGCTCTCAACCTTTCTGATGCTGCATCCTTTAGTCCTTTAATACTTGTATGTGGGCATATCTGGGTGTAGCTGCATGTGGGCAGACCTATCTGGAGACAGATAGAGCTGTGGTGTTGTGGTTCCTAAGACCATTGGATATATGTGTTTTCTGATGGTCTTAGGCGACCTCAATGAAAGGGTCGTTCAACCCTCAAAGGGGTGCAACCCACAGGTTGAGAACGGCTGATTTAACTCCGCTCCTTAAGAAATTCCAGCGGCTTCCTATTGCTTCTGGGAACAAATATGAGATTTTTTTTTTGTGTGTAAAACACTCCCCAACCTTTCCAATCTTATATGTGACTCTTTTTCTTGTAGTTTTTGGTCCGACCAAAATGGCCTTCTTGCTTATCTTCACATATGACATTCCTTTCCCTTTTTCCGCTCCTGAAATGTGTTCCATTCTCACTTCTGCCTCTTAAAATTACAAGTTTCCTTCAAAGCTTAGTGCTTGGAGCATAGCTTGTATTTAATAAATGCTCAATGACTGACTGATTCATAGATTTGCATCTTGGGTCTACTCCATTTATTATCTGACACTCAATAAGTCACTTAACTTTTCTATACCTCATTTACTCTCTTAGTAAAATGGAGCGAAATAATTAAATGTCTATTATTTTCTCCCTCAGGTATTTTCAGTGGTTTTTGTTTGTTTTTAAAAGAAAGATAATTCTTTAATATAGAAATTCCTCCATCTGTTGAGAAGCAGCAGTGTAGTGAGTAGAGAGCTGATTTGAAGCCAGGAAACTAGAAGTCCTAAAGATACTGGCTGTGTGACCCTGGGCAAATTACAACCTCTCAGTGCTCTAGGAAACTCTCTATGGCTTATAAGTTGCAGAGAAGGTGCCAGCCTGCATTGGTAGAAAGAATTTTATCTTCCAGGCATTCTTTACATCAATGAAATCATAAGTTCAGCTTCTATTCTTCTACTGTTAACACTACTTTGACTTCTTTCTCTATATATGTAATTTGAAAGGAGGAGTTAGGTAGCTATCCAGATAGTTCACATGTAAACCACATTGCTTTTGGCCTGATTGTATAGCTAGGATGCAAAATTGTTCTTTTGGTAGCTAAATTATTTAACATTATCTCAAATTTCTACTTAATTCTACATATCAATATATATTTTAAAAAGCACAAATGAGAACTAGATTGTAATGAAGGAGGAATCTCATGTTAAAAAGTCAACTCGAAGTAAAATTCTTTTGCTCTGTCACTAAAAACTTTAACATGCTCAAACAAGTTAATCTATTATCCTTACAGATCATTTCTAAATGTATCCCTGAAATTCCTAGCTATAAATTTTATATTTTGTATAAAACATAATGAAATTTAGAACTTAATATAGCAAAGGTACAGTTTGTTCTTCTTCATTCTCCATTTTCTTTGTTTCCTCCAATGCCTTTTTGTCTTCTATCCCTGAACTTAACTAGAATTTAACTTGAACCATAAGTTCTATGATTACCACCTTTAATCATATATGTGTGTGTATATATACACACATGTGTATTTATATACTTACAGCATATATTTCTAATATTAAAATTTCTATTTTAATTTTAATTTCTAATTTAAAATCTTTTGCTTAGACTGGACAACTGCTTGCAATCTTACTAAATGAAATAATAACTAAGGTAAGCAAAATGTAACTGTTTGGCAAAAATAATCTACTAAATTATTTGTCCCTCTGATAAAGTTCATATTATAAAAGAATGTAAGCTCCTTGAAATCAAGGACTATATTGTTTTCGATGTTCATAGCTAGCACCATGCTTCTTACATACATAGTAAGTGCTCAAATAAATATTTGTAAGTTGAAGGCATTTGGACAGACATGGCACTATTTCACTGCCACCCTTGAAGTATCTTCTTTCTCACTTATGCATAGTGAAATTTTAATCTTAGATTAGCAGTTTTCTTAGTCTCCTGCGTTTGTGAACTAAGGTCTGGGCCAAGATTTGCTGAATGTTAATTTCAATATCAGCCCAAACCAAACCAAACCAATAAAGCAAATTTGCTTCAGAAAAAAAAATATATGATTCATTCAAAGACAAATATAGGGGGTCTATGGGTAATACATTTTATATCATCAGTGCTACTGCTCTATTACATGATCATGGATGTTTGACAGTATTTCAACTTGCCTTTTACTATCAGCTTGGTAAGAGCTAAGAGATATAAGTTCATTTATTGCCTTTGTCATTTACTTATTGTATGCTCTCTAAGTCAATTCATTGGATGTCTTTGTGCTCCCCCCATATGTAAAATGGAAAAAGTGATCATCCTAATCATTATTCAGGGATACTATCAAAAGAAAGAAAAGGAAAATCTCGAAAGCAATTTATGTATCTAGAATAAAAAATAGTGCTTCTGTATACAAATCTTTCTGTACTACACATGTGTGTGTATGAACACATGGACATATTTTAACCAATTCTGACACTCCATGAATTGTATCTAGTGTTTATTACCCAGCACTGGAACATGTTAAGTATCTCTTCTAAAAGACATAGCCACTAATCTTTAAATGAATAGGGTGTCGAGCTGCCTCCATCTTTTTTTTTTTAAATACATTGAGTTAATATCAATTTTTTTTAAACACTAGAACTTCTTTGAAATAGTACCTTGCTTTTGGGTGGTGGACTGTTTGTGCTCTTCTCTGTATGAATGCTGGTTGGAGATACAGCAGCACCAAGGTTGCCTTGGGGTATACCTGGTAACTTTCCTCCTGGAGATACCTGCATTGCAGCTAGCTGGGCAGCATATAACTGCTACATAAAGAGAAAAAAAGAATATGAAATATCATAAATAAATAAATAAATAAATGCAGCTTTCAAAAACTCCTACTTCAAATACAGTATTCTTCTGATGGGTATTTTTTATTTAGCACACTAGAAAATTTCAAGAGAACCTGTCACCTCAACTTTTATGGTGCTTCTCTGGGAAGAAATGACAGATATCACATAAGCTGTTCTAGCTTTTGTATACCTAGGGGGCTCTGAGCAAATAATAGCAATCCATATTTACACTTAAGCAGTGTCTATTCTAATTCAAGCCTTCATCATCTATTTCCTGGACCATTCTTAATAACCGTATAAGGGCTTTCATTGTTTCAATTTTTTCAGTACTCCAAATCCATATTCTGCATAAGTACTAAAGTGATCTTCCAAAAGAAGAGGAATGACCTCATCAAACCTCTATTCAATAAAGTCTGGTATCACTCTATTACTTTCAAATACATGTCATTTAAAGTTCTTTAAAATCTGGCCTCTATCTTCCCAGTACTTTTACATACTGCATGATGCAGCCATGCTGGCCTACTTTCCATGCCTCACACATGATATTCAATCTCCCATCTCCATTCCTTTTACCCTCCCTCACAATTCTTCAAAAGAGACATTCAACAAAACAATAGATCAGGCCCTGACTTACAGGACTCACTGATTTCTGAGATATAAATGCTCACACTGAAAATGTATTAATTAGCTCTCATGAGGCAGTAGAGGTTGGTTCCAGGATCCCCCTGAGTATTTATCATTTTGTGTATGTGTGTGTGTCTCTTAAGAATGTAAGTTCCTTGAGGACAGGGACTGCTTTTGCTTTTTCCTTTTATTTCCAATCTTAGCACAGTGCCTGGAACATAGTAAATATGTATTGAATGATTAACCTGTCTTGTTATTTCATCTCTTCCCATAACATATTATAATTTCAAATAAGCAGCAGCTATATTCATGTTCTACTATTTATATCAGTTTACATTCTGCAAGAGCTCCTTAGATTGCTGAAATGAACACTTGTATACTGAGGGAGGTGGCCAGTGAGTGCCTAGTTCTAAGAGTATGCAAAATTCTCTCTGCCTGCTGCCAATCAGCATTAAGTCTTGGTGAACTTGCTTCTAGAAATGTACTCTACAATCCAGCCAAATTGACCTTCTTTCAGTTCCTTACATGAAACACTATTTCTTATCTTTCATTTCTAAAATGCAAGCTCTCCTTACCTTTGTCATTGGAACAGAAGTTCATTGTAAGTAGGGATTTTTTTTTCATTACTTGCATCTTCATTGCCTAGCAAAGTTCCTGACTCATAGTAGGTGCCTAATAAATTCTTTTTGATTGACTGATGATGAAGAGACCTTCTGCCTCCCAGATTCAGAGCACAAGCAGGTATACTTTTTTAAGTTTCCTATCATCCTGCTGTGTGGTGCCAAATATACTTTTTTTAAGCTGGAATTGAGCATGTGTATAAAAGGCTCCAACAGCTAAAGTCTCTTTCCAGGTGGAAAGTGGCTCACCAAAGCTCCATTTGGATTGGGAGCAGTCCAATAGCACTGAACATGCTCTAAGAACTGGACACTCATTGGCTTGTTCCCTCATTGTGCCTGCAACACTTTTTATAAGCTATATTTATGAGCTCATATTTTATAAGCATATATGCATGTATGTATACACATACAAGGAATAGAAGAATCACATGTTAAAGAACAGTACTCAGTCTTCCTACCCTGATTAAAACAACTGGATAATTGACAAAATTCCACTTCAATTTATGCTGTGTGAACACAGACCAGGAAGAAGTCCTCTTGAAGAAGTAATGTTTCAAAGATGATATGACTCAAATACATACTCTTCAATCTATGCCATCCATTGCAGATAAAATTATTGAAATCACTTTTATTTAATAACAAATCTAACACAATTCAACAACCAATTAGATATGGTTCAATAATTTCACGTTACTATTCATTTCCAATGAAGTTTTTACCTTTGCAAAAAATAATCTTATGTAAAACAAAGTTTCATGGATGTTAAAATATTGTTAAACATTTAAGGCTTGCTTTACCTGTCTATAGCACTGTGACAAAGGGAAATAAAAACCCAGGATACATAAGTATAGACAAGCAAGTATATATTCCATGATACATAGAATATAAAATTTCTATTATACAGTTGCTAAATACCCAGATATCCAAGTTATTCAAGTTATTAAAAGACCTTCTAAAGTGGTAGAATAGTGATGAAAGGCTTGGAAACAACACTCTGGGATGGTTATATTTTCTCTTTGAGGAAAGACACCCTCCTCTTTATTCCCCCCAAAAAGTCTATTCCAGATAAATCAGATGTTCAGATAGGAAGGTACCAGTTCAAAGAAAAGATGAAAATACAAACACTGAACATATTTTCAAACACGAAATATACATTTAAACAAATAAAAATAAACAAAAATTTTATTTGGGAGTACAAGGGAGAAAGTGATGTTGCTGAAAAGCATTTCATGACTATTAATCACTATATAATTTGATCTCCTAGTTATAAGAAGATACTAGATTTAGTGTAAGAAAGGATCTAAGAGCTTATCTAGTCAAATGCATTTTACAAATGAGAGAACTGAGGCACAGTCCCCAAGGTTGTACAGGTGGCAAATAGCAAAGCTGAGTCTCAGAGTCAGGTCCTGATTGCCAATTCAAAGTTCTTTTCTCTACCAGGAATGGGGAACCTGTGGCCTTGAGGAAACATGTGGCCTTCTAGATCTTAAGTGCAGTCTTTGGACTGAATCCATTCAGTCATGGGGCCACAGGTTTCCCACCCCTGCCCTAGATCTTACTGCTTCAGATATTATTATGGTTTCTATAACAATAACAATCCTTCATTAAAGTGATTCTGCTCCAAGAAAGATGCATCATGACTCGAAAATAACCCTGAATTCTATAAAGCTATATGGGTTTAATAGAACTCTCACCTATCTTGCCAGACAAAATAGGCTTTGAGTACAAGATTAGCAATGGTCATGGCAAGCACAGACGTAGTTCCCACCTTGTTTCAGCTATTGAATTAACACCTTGTTTCAGTTCAAGTTTCTTTTGAGCCTTGTGTCAAGTCTGTTAAGAAACAGTACATGTGAACCCCACAACTTGTGAACCCTAGAACTCATGAACTCCTGCAACAGGAAGAGGAGGAGCTAATGACCATATTTAAAGAGAGGTCTAGGCTAGAGACAGCAGAACTGAGAAGAGGACTCTTGTGGTAGCAGAGTAAAGGAGAAAACTTGTGGTATTCCAGCACTCTGTTTGTCTGCTCTGTCCAGGTTGATGTTTGTTTGTGATACTTTGTACAGAAGCCCTAGGATTTCACTGGAAGCCCTGAAAGAGGATTTTCTGGTTGTATATTTACAGAAGTCCTGAAGGAGGGTTCTGGAGGTCCTGGGAATTTACTAATGATTTGTGTTGAGTTCTCAGACCTTGTTGGTGAATCTGAGTTGATTTCACAGGCAGATAGTGAATTGATGAGGGTGCCAGCAATGTGTATGAATATTATTGTGGCTCTATCAAGCTTTGTCTTCCCAGAAACAGGAATTATGTAGGACTTGGACTGGACATGTAGGAGGTGGACTGGACATTGTGAACTTCAATATGGAATGGGAACTGGATGAAGAACTAGATAAGGAGCTGGATGAGGAACTGGGAACTGCCTGCCTTTGAACCCAGGTGACAGTTGGAGCTGGCACCATGTTAGAGGAATCATGGAAGCTGAGAGCCAGCCTTGAGTCAAGCTGAAAGAAGACTTTATCTGGATACTGTATAATAACTGAGAAGATTATGATTTACTGTGACCTAGGGGTGGAGTTTTGTACTTTGTGATTGAATTAAGGATTTTGTGATTGACTAAATGAATGAATGTACTTATGTAAAATTATGTGACCACTTTGATGAAGACTATGTGGCCATTTTAGTGATAAGTTATTGAGTTGTGACATGGTGAATGCTGTATTTTGATTTTCTGTGATAGAAGGGGCCTGGATTTATAGTCAGGAAGAGCCAAGTTTGAATCCTGACTTAGACACACAAATACTCTCTGGTGACCCTGGAAAAGCCTTTTAATCTTGCTAAGCTTCAGCATCCTCAACTGTAAAATGGATATGATAAGAGTTTGTACCTTACAGGGCTGACATGAGGACCAAAGGAAATAACATATATGGAGTACTTTGTAAACCTTAAAGCACTATGCAACTAATATTTATTATTATTAATAATAATTATCATCCTCCTCATTATTATTAATATTATATTATTTATATATAATTTATATTATTATTAGTTTTATGTGGCAGAACTAAAATTCAAAGAAGGGTCTATTGGTTTCCAATTTGGTGCTCTTTCTAACATAGCCCTAGTAGAAAATAGATAAGTTATTATCATATGATTACAGAATTTACAGTTGGAAAGAACCTTAGATGTTAATCTAGTCCTATAGTATACTGGTCTTTCTCAGACCAATCCAATTTTTAAAAGATACCTTACTGATAATGAAGTATATGAGAAAGCTGAACGGCATAG
The DNA here is from genome assembly GCA_028646575.1 of Pseudocheirus occidentalis. NCBI lineage: Eukaryota > Metazoa > Chordata > Mammalia > Diprotodontia > Pseudocheiridae > Pseudocheirus > Pseudocheirus occidentalis. The sequence continues at coordinate 143,853,841 of CM053597.1, read as the reverse complement.
CAATAATGATCCATTGAAAAGGAATTCGCAAAAACTAAAGTTAGATCAATTCCTCAGTATGGTTAGCAAAAACATTTTCTTACAGAAAATTACAGAGAAAGATAGTTTTTAAGTTTTAGTCCCCAATTTGTAGACAGAGAGCTATGGAAATTTAACAAAAATATGATGTGTGAAAGTTTGCTGATTTCTATTTAAGATGAAGAGATGTTCTCATTACATGAGTTAAAAAGCAACTGGTTACATTTTGCAATGTGAAAATAGTATCATCTGTCACAACTGAACTTTGCTCCTACAGTCATTAAGCAGACATCCCTCTTTCTCCTAGGTCATCACCTTGAAAATTTGCAGTTCACCCTGTATAGTAAAGGGTAAATGCTATTGAAGTTTACAAAAGGATGCCTCATAACAAACTGGCTGGATGCCTAAACTGTATATCAACAGCTTAATCTTTGAAAACTATTCCTTGGAGTATTGTTTCAAGATGTTAAGAATATTCATTACTGGCTTAGAACACACTAAAAATGATTTTAGTTTTTATTACAAAGAAAGGTGAGAATAAAGGCATTTTAATATTTGCATTTAAAATCAAAAAGGTAAAATATTGTTAAAATACTAAAAATCCCATAAGATATTAGTTTTATTTGTCAAGAACTAGAATTGTTTAGTCTTTAACAATAATAGTAATAAGCCAGAACATGAATAAGATTCACTCAGTATTTAATTATTTGTCACCATGGACAAATTCAATATTCTGATTTCTTAATCACTCTAAGTCCCATCACAGAATATATACATATACTTTGAATTCATGTCATATATACCTTACTGAGCTCAGAGCATCAATTGTTATTTCAATTTTACATAATATTAAATTAAGAAGCAATACAAATGTGACTCCCTTATTCTAAATTTGTCACTTTAAAAAGAAAAGACTATTCTAAACAAGCTGGTAATTCTAATAATTAAAAATACTTTAAATGTCCATTGTGATAGCCAGTCTCAAGACTTTTAATTTTCTAGGACTACTGAAAAAAGGGGTCAGGCAGCTAGGTGGCGCAGTGAATGGAGCACCGGCCACGGAGTCAGGAGGACCTGAGTTCAAATCCGATCTCAGACACTTAACACAAAAACTAGTCATGTGACCTTGGGCAAGTCATTTAACCCCAACTCCCCTCCAAAAAAAAGCAAAAAAAAAGAAAAAAAGAAAAAAAGGGTCAATAGCTCTGTGATACTATCACTTTCCATATCCTAGCTTTCACTTACGTAGTTTGGTAAGATTTTGTCTTTCTCATACTTCAGCAAAAGAACACAGTTATTTACCACAGGACTTTGACCTTTTATTCAATTCTCTCTACTCTTTCAGACCTAACTACCTATCAATTATGCCTACCATAGTTGAATAAGCAAAGGTAGAAAGCATTGGCAGTTTAGACTTTGTGATCAATGTATTTCAATCCTTAAAAAAACAAAAACATCACATCTAATTGATTGGTTGGCCAGTTGAGCCAGTGGATGACTGAGGGGTTGGTCAACAAAATCAAGAGCCATAGAGGAATCACAGAGGGTGAGATGAAGTCTGATTCAAATGCTTCTGCCTTCATGGATCATAGATCCTCCGGGCACTAAAAATATTTCCCCTCCTTGCATTTCAACTAACATCTCTCCAGTGAATTTATTGTGCATTATTTGAGATTCTAGTTATCTGTCTTATTTTCTTACTATCTCTTTCTGATGGATTTTTGTTAATTTCATGCAAATAAAGTAAGTTTGTAATCTTTTAAAAATGTCATATGCCTTAAGAAGCATTGATGTTCGGTTGTTGTTGCTCAGTTGTGTCCAACTCTTTACTACCACATTTTGGGGTTTTCTTAGCAAAGATACTAGAGTAGTTTGGGATTTCCTCCTCCAGTTCATTTTATGAGTAAACCAAGGCAAACAGGGTTAAATGACTTGCCCAGGGTCACAGACACAGTAAGTGTCTGAGGTTGAATTTGAACTAAAGGAGATGGGTTTTTCTGACTACAGGCCTTGTGTTCTATCCATTGTGCCACCTAGTACCCCATAACATATCATAAATAAGTATATAGCTCTTGCTAGTAGAGGCTTATTTTTTTTAAGTTAATTCTATTCAGCTTTCACAGAACTGAGGAAATATTATAACCTAACTGGACTAGATCCTGGTTTGGTCATAAGGAACAACCAAAAGGTTTAAAGAGAGTGATATGAGAAGATCTATAAAAGAACAAGGGTATTCCTTCTACTTAGCCATGAAAGAGCTTGTATCAAACTACACACATTAATCCTTGGATCCAAGTTGCATGGAATGATTACATCTTGATGTCTTGCTCTTTCTTAATGGACCGTTTGCATGCAGAATATCCAGATCTTCTCAAAACTTGGTACTTGGTCCCTCCATATTGCAATAATTCAGTAAATATGGGATCTTATTAATGTGAACTTTGCCTTTATTGAAGCAAATCAAAATCCATTCTTAGCACATACTATATTATTCTTGTCCATCTTTTCAGTAAACATCCTTCTTGACTTCTCTTCTTTACACTGATGATCTCACCTACTTCCTGAATCTTCTCTACCCTCTAGATTTTCATGACAAAATTCTCTATTGGTTCTTCTCCTCACTTTCCTTTGCTAGCGTAACAAAAATCAATTTAATAACTTAGGGCTAAGTACCTCTTGAGAGAGCAGAAGGTATGTACTCTGTCTCCTTTGTGAAACAGAAGGTATGAACTCTGTTTCCTGTGTGAACAGAGGGCGTGAACTTTGTCTCCTGTTGCTGACATGGGGGAGGGGGATTGGCTGAGACAGAAGGCTGGAGTATGTATATAAGAAGAGTTCTAGAGATGGAGAATCAGAATCAGAAATGTTCCTCCTAGTGACTCCTGGTAGAGGAAACAGGATTGTCCCAGCATCTGGGAGCTGGGCCTGCTGGACTGAGAACTGAGTTGGAGTTTTCTATGAGACCAAAATCTGGTGAAGGATGCCTGGAAGGCTGAGAGGGCTGCCTGGAAGGCCTCCTGGAAGGCCAAGATTTCTCCTGGGTCCTAGGGCCAGGTGAACTACTGGAGGACTGAAGAAGCATGACTAGGATAAGACTTTGTTTGTGGCTTGGTTGACCTGTGAACTCCATGCTTCAGAAGTGGTGAAGGTTTTGAGATGTGTTGGACCCTGTGAACTTCAGTGTATACCAGGAACTGCCTGGAGAACTGGACAAGAACCTGGGAGCTGTCTGCCCCTGAATCCAGGTGACTGGTGGATTCAGGTAGGAGCTGGGACCATGGAAGGAGATCCAGGGAATCCGAGAGACCACCCCAAGTCATGATGAAGAAAAGGCCTTTCCTCAGATATAGAATACCTGATGAAATTGAAGTTTGCTGGACACCAAGGGGAGGAGGGTTTGTATATTTTTCTAATGATTGTATTTAGTGACTGTTTGCTAGATAAGTGACTGATTAAGTTAATGTATTAATTGCCCCATGAGTGGAAGAGTGATTATTGTATTGTGAACTGATTGAATGATTAAATATTGCTTATTGTATTGTGAATTGATTGAATGATTGCCTTGATTTGTAATGGAATAAACAGAGTGTTATGCTGTGTAATCAGAACCTTAAAAGTTATTCACAGTAGCATTCTTTTGGGAAGCTGCTTGTGCATGATGTTACAGCTACATTTTCATCCCATTAACCATAGGTATCCTGCACTTATGTTCTACCTGGCTCCTCTTTTCTCTTTACCTTATCTTAATTTATAATAATTTTATCAACTCTTATGGATTGAATTATTAGCTTTATAAAGACTCTGAGATCTACAATCCAGTCCTAGGCTCTATCTAGAGCTCCAATCCTTCAACAAATGCAAACTGGATGTTCTCTAGGGATCTTAAACATATTGTGTCCAAAACAGAGTTCATTACCTTTCCTCTAAAACCTCCCTCTCTTCTGAACTTCCCTATAGTTATAGAGGATGTCACTATTTTCCCAATCACTAAGGTTCACAACTGTATCATCCTGGAAATGTCACTCTCACGCACTTGGTATCCAACTGGACTCTTTACTCTCACTCACTCCATATACAATTAGTTGCCAAAGCTTTATGTTTTTATCTCCACAATACCTCTTGTTTACATCCCTTTGTCTCTATTCACTTAGCCACTACCTGGGTGTAGATTCTCATCGCTTATCACCAGGACTATTTCCAATGCCTTTTATAAATCGGTTCCCATGTATCAAAAGTCTCTCTAATCTCTAAACTTAACAGAAGAAATCTTCTTAATAAAAGGATTGTTCTGTGAAGTTTGGATTCAGTCAAAGGGATGCAGTAGAGGACCTAGAAGGCCACATGCGGCCTTGAGGCCACAGGTTCCTCACCCCTGCATCTATATTTCACAAAGTTGCCAAAGTTATCTTGCTAAAGTATAGCTATAACAAGAGGCATGCTGGTTAATATTGAACAATAGCACATGATACACTTTTAAGTGTAATCTGCATGTTTAACATTTCCCTCCATCATTTTCTTAAGTCTAAAAGACCAAGGATCTGAAAACCACAATGGGAAGGTCAAATGCTGTGGCTGCCAATTTCTGTATAGCCCATATGTTAAGAATGGCTTTTACTTTTTTAAAAAATGTATTTATTTACTTTTAGTTTATAACAGTAAGTTCCACAATCTAAGTTTCAAATTTTCCCTCCGTCCCCCCCATAGCGGCATGTAATCAAATATAGGTTCTACAAATACCTTCATGTTGAACATTAGTCATGTTGTAAAGGATTATAATGGTTTTTACTTTTAAAAAACAGAATAAAACTTTATTTAAAATTGTAAAAAACATTCTTAGCTTCCTGGTCATACAAATACAGGCTGGCACAAGGTTGTAGTTTGAGACCCTTAGTATAGATCAGTGGTTCTCAACCTTCCTAATGTCGCAACCCATTAATACTTGTATGTGGACGTATCTGCACATGGGCGGACCGACCTGGAGACAGATAGAGGCGTGGTGTCTTGGCTCCTAAGGCCATCAGAAATATATTTTTTCCGATGGTCTTGGGAGACCCCTATGACCCCTGTGAAAGAGTCATTTGACCCCCAAAGGGGTCATGAGCCACAGGTTGAGAACTGCTAGTATAGTTAACAAAACAATAAATCAAGCCCTGATTTGTAATGTTTGATGACTCCTGAGATGTAAATGCTCAGAATGAAAATTTAACTTGCTCACCCCTAGGTTCAATAATGTTATCCTCTTTATTCAATAAATTCAATAAATTCCAGTAACTTCTTGTTACCTCTAGGAAAATGTCACTCTTCCATATCCCAAACTCTTCATAATCTAGCCTCTTCTTATCTTTTCATCCTTTTTAAACATTATACCTCTTTATGTACTCTATGGTCCAGCCATACTGATATGATCTTCTGTCTCCTTTCTCCATGTTTTTCTTTGCACTGGCTCTTTTCCATGCCTGGAATTCTCTCTCTCCCTATTAATCCTGGCTTCCTTTAAAACTCTGCTAACATACCACCCTTTGCAGGAGGTCTTTTCCAGTCACATCCAGCACCTCTTAGGCATAGTTGCCTTCCCTTAAAAAGTAACTTTTCATCCACTCTGTATGTATTTTGCAAGTACTTTCCTATATCTTCTATATCTGTTCTATTAGGGAAGAGATTTGTTTTGCTTTTTTTAAAAAAAATTATCTGCAGGCATAAAGTAAGTACTCAACAAATGCTTTTTGATTGATTGTTAAGTTCTCTAAGGGGCAGGAACCAAGTGTTCTGTTTCATTTGTATTAATAAACTGAACCAAAAAATAGATTTGAAATTGGGGAAGGCACATGGTTAACATATTCAATAAAATGAGTAGCCTATCTGTGCTAAGCTTTGAAGAAATTGGCTTATCTAAGGTGAGGAATACATGTTAGAGGAGTAGTCAGAAATAAGATTCAACATACAGAATAATGTTAGATTAGAGACTGTCTTGAAAGACAGGCAACTTTAGATGAGAAGGGTAGACAATAACAAGTCTTTGAAATTTTGGAGCCTAGAGAATGGAGTGATTAAAGTATTGTCTTTTGGATAATTAATCTGATATTAGTATGCAGGACAGGATATAGTGGGAAGAGTACAGAGCAGAGATGACTACCATCTGTCCCTTGTAACAATCCAGGCATGAGGTGATGAGAGTTGAACTGGTGGGGCAGTAGTAGGGACTAGAAGAAAAGGCGAATCTAAGCAACAGATCAAGGAATGAAATAAGACTTTTCTTCCACAGTGCTTTGTATACAGTGCACACTGAAAAAATCACTGACTAACTGGGGCAACAATTAATCAATTAAATATTTATTAAATGCCCATTATGTATCAGGCACTGTGCTAAGAACTGGGTATTCAAAGAGAGGGAAAAGACAGTCCCTACCCTCAAGGAGCTTACAATCTAGTGGGCAAGACAACAAAAGGAGTAAAAGAAAAAAAACAACAAATGGTTCATATTCTATGTAGGATATACAAAAAAAGTGTTTGTTATAAATATTATGTATTCTCATATTTGAATTCATAATAAAATTATTCTTTAAATATCTTTGCATAATAGGTAAAAGTAATTTTTTCCAAATTTTACAAACAGAGGAACTGAGGCAGAGGGAAATGGATTTGCCTAATATTCAATGTTCCATTTTTGATACTATTGGAATCAACTTTGTTTAAAGTTATCCTGATAATATGACTAGAATTAGCCCTAGAGGGAAGCAAGAGAAAGAGACATGCTCATTCCTTAAAGAATATCTCCTTGGAGATCATTTGAATTATGATATATGAAAATCATTCTACATGAGCTTGGTGTTATCCTTACTTCTCTGGGCCTTATCTGTATTTTTTCCCTTGTAATTTACCCCATATGAATCCCAAGCATTTCAAAATGAGGGGCTGAGAATTCATTAAGAAGCATTCTCCCTGGTGAGTCTGACTGAAGTAATGACCCAGCACAGAGAAGGGAAATGTGTGATAGAATGAAAAAAATAGAGATGTAATTACTCATCATCTTGTGTTCCTTGTTCATCAAAATCTATTTAGTATAATTATATTTTAACAATCTAACCACTGCATCCCTAGTTATTTATGGTTGCCTTTTCTTGTGAAAATATCTATTACATGAGTTTTCACTCTAATAAGATGTCCTATACTAGGGGTTATTACTTCTCTATGATTGATGGTATTCAGTTAGAGTATGATTTGAAAAACTCTATAAAGCAGGCGGGTCAAATTCTCACAATGTCAACCACTAGGCAACATTTTACAGGGTGGGAGGGCAAGATACTGCCACTTCTTTCTGGATGATTTAAGTAAATTTGGTACTTTTTAGACTGGATGTGTGATTTCAGTTGTATAGGAACTCTTGGTGAGGAATCCCACAGCCAATATGGATCAGCATCTGTTCTACAACTTAAAGAGTTTGATTTTTTTTTTTTGATGTGGGGTGAGGGCAGAGAGAAGTAAAAGGAGGAAATAGGAAAAGAAAAAGGAATGGCAGGAAAGAAGGAGTGAGGAGAGGGAGGGAGGGAGGCAGAGAGAGATGAAAGAGATATGAGATACACACACACACATACACACTATGGATAGAAAGTTGAGATAGGAGCTGTGAGAACCATAGACATAAGTACTCAGAGGTCTTTAGATGGTGGCAAAACAGTGGAATAAAAAATAAACTATCAAGGCAGCTAGCTGGTGCAGTGAATACAGCACTGGCCCTGAATTCAGGAGGAGCTGAGTTCAAATCCAGTTTCAGACACTTACTAGCTGTGTGACCTTGGGAAAGTCACTTAACCCCAATCGCCTTGCCTTCCCCCCTCCAAAATAAAAAGTACTCTATCCTAGAGGAAAGTAGGAAAGCATGAAGGACAGGTCACTCTTTCAGCAAGAGCCTTAATTCTATTCACTAATGTCTGTACTATGGCTAAGTTGGCTACAAGTCATTCTAAGACATTGGGAAAAGGAGAATTTAAGAAAAAATGTGGCAGCTTCTCTTTTCTCTGCTATTTCTGCCTTAAATAAGCCTATTGTTTCGTTAAATATCTCATAGCTCTGTTGCTTGTGGGAGACAGCAGAGTCCCTAGAGAGAGATCCCCTGGTACCCCAAAAGGAAATTCACATGAGTCCATCACAATTATAACCATGAAGAGAGAATTCCATGTTGAAATAGTACCCTGGATAGAAGCTGAGCCATTAATGAGTTAGTTGGTTTTTGAGGAAAAAAACATCATCAATTTGAGCTCAGAGATTACATCATTAGCCATAGATAATATGGAAATTATCATCACCATCATCCTATATTCAATGAGTTCACTGAAAGGACAAGTCACTAACCTATTATTGTCCTTTTATGCTTGATGTTCAGTGAGCATCTTGTGCAAGTAGATAAAGTGAAAGCTTTTTGTAGATGAATAAAGTATCAGGATATAAGGTCATTTCTCTAGCTAGGCTTACTGAAAAGCATCTTTGGGACAACTCCAGTATCATATGGAAGTGGATGATCCATAAGTCATCTTTTTACCACATGGCTTTGATTTATTTCGCTAGGTATCATCATCTCTGGTATTGTTATTATTGTTTTGATCTAATCTTTGCTTTCATTTAACGTGGGGAATCTCCCTCTACCAATGCAAGCTAGCACCTGGTGTGCCTGGGGCATGGTGAGGTTAATAACTTACCTAGGATCACACAACCAGTATGAATCTGAGGCGGGACTTGAACCCACCCATATCTGACCAGAAAGGATGCTCTCTGCCTACAAAAACATGTTGCCTCACTATGTTTATTATTCTTTTCCTTCCCCCCCCTTTTTTGGAGGGGGGAGGGCAGGTCAATTGGGGTTAAGTGACTTGCCCAAGGCCACATGGCTAGTAAGTGTTAAGTGTCTGAGGCTGTATTTGAACTCAGGTCCTCCTGACTCCAGGGCTGGTACTCTATTCACTGCGCCACCTAGCCGCCCCTATGTTAATTATTCTTAACAAAACAATTTTTTCTTTCCTGTTCCAATCTTAACAAAATAAGAAAAAATGGGATCTGTGTAGATAGTCAGAGGACATGAAGCCAATCCTGGCTCTGTCACTTCTGAGAACCTGGAAAAAAAATCACTTAACTCCCATGGGCCACTTAACCTCTTCCTCTATAAGAAGGAGTCAAATGAAATAATTTCTAATGCCCCTCTGGCCTCACCAAATGTAATTGTAAATTCCTGCTTCCTGTAAGGAAAGTCTGACTTGCTATCTGACAAAGATAGTTCTCAGTCTATGTTTTATATTTGACTTGTTCCATGTAAAATAACTTATTTTTCTCTGTTAAGTAACTAGTATAGCTAATAAGCAAACAATGCCATCAGATGTACTGTGAATAAGATTCCACACTTCTCAAACTGCTGAGCTGTAATTAAGGCATTTTAGTATTTTCAACACATCTCCTTAAGTGACTGCTTTTTTCAATGTATAGATTTTCCTATTGGTTCTTTAAGTTGTAATATTCAACTCAGAGTAAAAATAGGAACACATTCTGGTTTTTTCAAGATTGGTGTTGAATCAATGATTTCAAGTTAAACAATTATCTCATGTTCATGTCAGGAAAAAACTCACATTAAAACAAATTACAGTAGGAGTTTTCATTATAATGGCATGAAAGGCTTTATTTTTATCTATATCAGAAATAAGAGCAATACTAATAATACAAAATAACATTGATAAAATATCTCTATTTGCCTACCTGTAAGAGAAAGAAAATACGGAGAACATATATCTACAAAGTCTCCGTAGAATAAAGTCAGAGATAATGCAGAGACAAACTAATTTGCTCATTGAAATCACAATTATAGCAGTAAGGAGACATTTCTGTTTTGAAACAGTATAATGGAATGAGTTTATGCAAGGAATATGAAAAAAAATAAGTTTCTGGAAGAAGTTAATAGTTTTATATCCTTTGTAAAATCCAATAGAACCAACACTTCAAAAATAAATACTTCCCTTTCAAATATTATTGAAAAACAAACATCTTTTTCAAATGAACAGATATAATCTTATTAAATACAAGAAGAGCCATGAATACTTATTTTAAAAGGTAAAAGAAAATAATCCACAATCTGTGGTAGCTGGCACATATAAAAGTAGTCACTGGCATCTTTCTGCCTCTTCTGCCTGGCTCAAAACCTTAATTTGCTCTTTGAACTAAGTTCTATTATCAGGTCTCCATTACTGTCGGCCAGACAATCTGGATAAAGGCACAAGTGACAGTGATGGTGACAGCAAAAGACATTTACTCTGGAGCAAGAAGCATTCAACAGAGCAATATAAGGTTTGATTCAACTCTTCTCTTTAGTTCAGACAAGGATTGAAAGAACATGACACTTGTGCCTTTGGGGAAGGCAGACAATACTGTACATGTATATGGAGAAACAGATGATAGATATAATTAAATATCTCTTGTTCCCTACCTCATGATAAGAACTGTTAAACAAATATTGAAAAGGACAGTATAGCTGAGTTTTAACCAAAAATTTCTAGATAACAAGATTTGCTCATTTCAAAGATAGCTGTTACATCTTGTTCATTGCCTCTTTCTGAACAGAAGGTGCTAAGCGGCAGTGACCACTGCGAGCATGAAACTTTAGTCCTAAAAATAATTTTTATTTATGGAAGATTTACAACAACGTAATATATAGAAAAAAGAGTGTGAGAAAGGAGTAGGGTGTTGGGATAGAAGGGCTGGGGGGGAAAGCATATGAAAGAGAAAAACACAAAGAAATGTCAAGACTGTATCAGTCTTCACTGCTTAATTTCTGCTTCTTAATGTAAGTTAAATGTGGAGCTTAAGAGGAGCTAATGTACTGGAGAAAACTTTCAAAACATAACAGCATGCTTCCATGTGAATCAACTGGCTTTTCTTTCATATTTCTTCTGAGCCAATTACCAATGTTCCACTGAAGTTTCCCAAATATTGCTCATCTTTTGTTGGTTGTGTGTACCTCAACTTCCTTGGATTAAAAAAACAAAACAACTTGTTCTCAAGTGCATAACAAGACAAACAAAAGCAATGATAAAACTAGAGACAGCCAGGCTGTGTTGTGAAAAATTTGTTCTAAGACTAAGTGGAAGAATTTCCAGAATAAGGACCAAAATAACATATATGTGCATCACTATGTGCATGATACTTTCTCACAAACGAAGACTATTTTTTAGATCAATAAACAAAGCAAATACATCTTTCTCTCCTCCATCTCCTTTCATTTGGATCGTTTATTTGTTGTTAATCTGGCCTATGTTGGTTTAGAGAACTGGCCCTTCCCTTCCTCCTCAAAACAAAATCAATCAATCAATCAACATTTATTAAGTACCTACTGTCTTCCAGGGAATGTGCTAAGCACTGGGGATACAAAAGCTTGCTATTTCAAAAGGTCAGAAGATATATGTTGTTCAGAGTAGATCGGATTCAGATTAACTACTGAAGCAAAGCTGAAGACATAAGGAGAAATAGAGGCTGTAAACCTCCAGCTCTTTGAATATAAATAGCACTGTGACTTTTGAGTGGCTTTTACAGGTATCATAACTTAAAGTTACCAGCCCTGGGTGTAATTCCCTATTGGAAGTCCATTGTGCTATAAATGCGGAAGTGCATCTCTAGGTTGCTAGGAGGACGAGGCTCCCTGAGGAAGAAGGGTCAGTACGACAGAGACTCCATGCATTTTTCCCTTCTAGGGAAGATGTTGGAGGTGATATCAAACATAAAGTTGTGCTCTAAATGAAGAGGACCATATGTGTTACTGAATGATCCGGAGATCCATGAAAAAGGCAAAGAATCTTTATGGGTACAGAAACGAATCCTTTGAGCTTTTGTTAGGTAAATTAAAAGTTTATCCCGTAGAGTATGTCATGTTAACCTGTGTATTTGCTTGGGAGCTCAGGGTCTAAGACATGACTCAAATTCTGATGTGCCTGAGAGAAACCTTGGGTCAGACCATAGGACAAAGAAATTTTTTTAAAAACTGAAACTTGAACCCAGTTCAAGTAATACCAAAGCCTCATTCAGAAGGGGGATAAAGCCTATTAAATAAAGTAATAACCCTTAAAATGGTTTTAATTCAGATAAACATAAAATGTAATAATATAAATTTATATAGTTATTTTTATATATTTATATATAATAAAAATAAATATATTATTTATATAAAGTTATACATTTACATCTAAATTTTATATAAAATATAATTATAATATGAACATAATTGTTAGCATTATTGGCTTATTTTGTTCATGTATGTTTTCATTGGTCCCAGGAATCCCCAAGAAAAAAAATGTTTCATAATCTCAGTCTCAAATGTAAACTGGAAAAAAAAATCCTGCACATTCATCTTGGATATACCAGTTTACATGTATTATCTGTTTTTAATTTTGTGGCTCCAAGAGAGAAAAAAAAATGCTAAAAAAATTTTTAAAAAGAAGGTCACTTGAGTTGTAACTTAAAAATTTAAATTTACTAAAATCCAGATTATAAAGTCTTTTAATATCTGTAGTTGACAAAAAATTAATACAATGTGCATTTTTGTTAATGTTAATGAGAAATATTAGAGGAATTTTGTTAAGTGACCTCTATAGACTGTTCCTGAGATATTCCAACATGTTTTAAGACAAAACCAAACTGTGGCAATTATTTTGGGAAACAGAGTGAGTTAGCAAATTTCTTTGTCAATCACATTAATCCCATGCTTGTTCAGTCTGATCTAATAGGAAAGAAGAATTCTTTGTCATGGTCCAAGAGGTTACCCAGTGAAGTTCAGTGCTTGTCCTTATTACTTTAAGAAATGGTCTTTAAAACTGTAAATACCTTAGGCTTCTTCTGAATTTTTTCTATATATAATTGAAATACTCTAGCATAACTATAATATAAAATCCTGTTTCAGTTCTCTAGTGAAGTCTAAAATATAACTTAAAATTAAAGACTCCAGGAAAAAAAATATTTTTGCCACTCTGTATCATTCTATATTTGCTTTAAAACATTAAAAGGAATTTCTTGGCTTTATTTTTAATTCTCTCTCCTTTGACTTAAATCTTGCCTACTTCTTTCATGCCTATCAGCTCAAAAAAGATATTTGTATATTAAGAAAATAATGGGGGGAAAGTTGAGGATTCTAAGAAATGTAAAATTCTAGGAATGGGGCAGTTAGGTGGAATATTGTATAACATGCTGAACTCGGAGTCAGGAAGACTCAAGTCCAAACCCTCCCTGGAACACTTACTACCTGCATCACCCTGGACAAAATTCTTCATTTCTATGTCGCATTTTCCTTATGGGAGGAAATTAGATTTGATGATATCTAAGGATGCTCTCAGCTCTAAATATACGATCTTACAATCCAAAAACAAAGTCTAGTTCTATTCAGCCAAAATAACAAAACCATACCATAATCAGATTTCCATTATAGTTGCCATGCAAATTGATGTAGTTTGCTACTGCAAGACACGAGATGGTCCTCAATTTAATCAATAAATCATCCCCCCAACTCCATTTAGTTCTTCCACTTTTATCCAGTGAGAATACTGCCATCAAGTCAGTCAATTAATCAGTAGTAGTAAATAAGTGCGAACAAGGATTAGACACTTCTATTAAAGCAATCAAAGACTTTCGGAGAAACACAAGAAGTTCAGATTCCATGGAGGAGTGGGTCCTGTATACAGCTGTATAAAATAGCAAGCCAGGGATTCAAGTATATAGCATTTGGAATAAGAGTTCCAGTTAACCCCCTGAAAAGGAAATGCTTTCAGGGCAGAAGAAGAATCCTAACCTCAGTTCAGCTGTGACTTCAGTTTCGATCTTCTTAACCTACTCCAATTCCACTTCTCTTTAGCTGGCAGAGGAGTCTATGAACTTCAGAAGGTCAACAGATCTGGATTTTTCAAAAGCATCCTAGGAATGCCCCTTTAATCCTCAGCCAAAAGCTTACCTTCTGAAGGAAGCCTTTGCTGGTTATGGAGCTACTAATGCTTTAATCTTTCAGATTACCCATTCTCTATATTTTGTATTTCATAGGAATCTAATTATATATATATATATATATATATATATATATATATATATTTTACTCCATTAGAATGTATGTTCTTTGAGGGTAGAAACTGGTTTTTGTTTGTTTGTTTGTTTTTGTTTTGCCTTTCTTTTTCTCTCTTGTGCTTAATAACATGCTGTCCGGTGTACAAGAAGAGTTTAATGAATGAAAGAAAGCTGACTGACTAACTAGTAGAAGCATCTGCAATCAGGTAATCAGGAGAAATTAGACCCATTGGAAAAAGACAGCTTCCTGACTCTCTCTAGTTCAATAGAAAGGTTATATTCTATGTATTCTATCAAGAAATTTCCATGAATTGTGAATTATCCTGTTTGCACATGTGCTTTCTAAATTTAAGCTAGGTGATTTACCCCTGGACTACTGTCACAGACTTTCAGGGGGATGCTTTTATCAATTGTTCTTATTATTTCACCTTAATGAATACACCTAATTAAAAGCTAATCACATCTGACTTACTAAAATTATTTCCACGGATAATTATAGAGAGAAGTACACCAGTGGAGGCTCATGAGTAATATTTTTTCCCGCCTCAACCATTCAAGAGCTACCCCAGAGCAGTGGCTGCCTTCTGTGGACTCAGACTTGTCACCCAAAAGGCAACTGGGAAAGTGGCTCCAGAACCAGTGTTATACTAAACACAAGTGAACTCCAGACTGAGAACCAGGAATAGAGCTATATTTGCCATCAATTACAGAACTTTGGACAAGCCCTTTGCATTCTCTGGGACTCAAATTTCTTATTTGTTAAGTATATGAATTTGACTTGATTCTTCCATTTTCAATAGTTCTTGCTTCAATTTTGGCAAATGAAATTAATTGGAAATAACAAAAAACTAGCGTAAGAGTTATAATATGTTCTTCTGCTTTGGTGACAGTTGACAGCTCTGACAAAAATGTTGACCATTAACATCAACAAATTAACACAAGGAGAAAATAAAAGCAATTGACCTTCATTTTAGATAAGCAATTCATAAATTTTGATTACAGAATATAAAAATTAACTTCATATTCGAGGACCTATATACAAAAAATGTTTTGTTTTGTACTTTTTTAATTTATAAAAATGAAATTTATAAGTAGTTTAAAAAGTAAATTATTTCTGCTGACTGAATAGTTATGTACAACGAAAAAAAGTTAATACCTTTAGATTGCTTTTTTACTGTCAAACACTACTGCTTCCCCATTAAAAAAAAACTCAGTGGAAATTATAATCTGATACTAACTACTATCACAAAGTAAAAATAATATGTAGAAAACTACTTATACAAACTTGATTCTTCATTCAAAACCTTTTCAATTTGACCCTTTAGTCTGATGATCAATTCACTCAAAAGAACGGTATCCTGACTAAATGTGAAGATGGCCCATTAATTGGAAAAAAAAGAATCAAGGGGGAGGGGAACTTCTGCATTTACTAAAATCAAAGGATCTTTCCCACATGCCTCTTCTGTATTATCACAAATACTTAAGTATATAAACAAGAGAAGTATGTAAATAAGGGATATTACATGGCATTTAGTACTTTAAAATTTTTATTCTTTAGAATGTGTCAAAGGATCAAATTTTTTACACTAGAAAAATGAATCCTAGTCAATATGAAACACATAATAATTGCAATACCCGCTTAAAATTTGTTTGTGTGTGTATAACTATATCTATATCCATACATATATGTGTATATGTCTATGTATATATGTAAATACATGTGTATTTGCTACATTTAGTAGTCATAAAGTAAAAAAAAAAGCTAGCTGATCATTTCTCCTTCCCCCGCCTCTCTCTTTTCTCTACTCCACAAGCCATCTTCATGTACTGCACAGTAATATATTACAATATGTTCTAACATCTGCCTCCCCATATGATGTATAACCTATTCGATTGACCCTTTTTATGCCACTCCAGACTGGCTGTTCATTACTGTGGGAGAATGAATACAACTAATCCATTTCTCAGGTCATCATCGAGTAAATATATCTCCATTTGGAGAGGTAAGGGAGGACACTGCAAAAAGTTCTCCATTTTCTTTCTATGCCCATAACTAGGATTATATCAATCACTAATTTTACTTAGTTAAAATTAGGTAAGAAGAAAGAACATTTCTGATAAAATTCCCTTTAAAGGAAAAAAGAAAAAGACTTTTTTTTTCCCTAAGAGAAAAATCACCATAGCTTCATACTTGTGATTTAATAAAGTAAAGTAGAATGTTGTTAGAAAGATTATATCCTTTCTGAAATCAAACATTTCTCAGTAAATTAACTGTCGAATCACCATTCTTTTTTATCTTCAGGAACTGAATGTTGATTGAGACCTAATGATTGTAGAAAGTATGAACATTAAATGGAGATGAAAATAATTGTTGGTAGAGCATAAAAATTCATGTGTCATTTTGTGAAACATGCAAATACATATATTTTCATAACCCATTATGTTGTCCCTATTTTCTATATATTTTGTATTTATTTTTCTTATGTACATGTTATTTCCTACTAATAGAATTAGAGTTTCTTGAGGGTACCTTTGGTTTTTGTATCCCAAGCACCTAGGCACCATCTCACAGATAGTACGCAGTAAAGAAATGCTTTTTAAGTGAATGAAAGAATCTGTCTGAATTTAATTCAAGAGAAAAAATCATTTCAATTTAATTATTTATGCATTTCAAAATGTCCTATTTGGTTTGGAGCTTAGAATGTACAGACAAATGCTTTTACTGTCCCAGTTCACTAGCATGTACAGTCACCATCTTGAGGTAAGGTGGGTTAGACATGGTTATGCCCATTTCTGGTTTTTTTGGGGCAGTTTTATGATCTTTGTTGTTACAAAGTCCCAAACTTCAACACAAATCCAGTTTACATATATATTCTTAAAAAAACCAAACAACTAAAAGATGTACACAAATTTAAGGGATTAATTTGATTTTTGGAGGACAATTGGGGTTAAGTGACTTGCCCAAAGTCCAAAGGATAGTTTTTGTGTCAAGTGTCTGAGGTCGTATTTGAACTCAGGTCCTTCTGACTCCATGGCTGGTGCTCTATTCACTGTGTCACCTAGCCGCCCCTAAGGGATTAATTTGGATCTTTAATTCTTACTATTCTAGGTCTTGTTTTTATTAAAGTATTTTTTTTGTTTCCCCAAACATCTACTCAGTTCTGGCATTTCATATGGGTTACAGTGTCCTGAAGCCCAGAGCATGATTTATATGCCATCCATTATTTTACCAGGAAGCCAGCACCTACCCAACATGGGTATCTAGTCATCTGTATTGATGCTCTATGTAATATTCCTTCTTCCAGTTTTCCACTCTTCTAGAAACAGTAATCATACCAAAGTGACGCCATTGGTTACAGGAGAGGTATAATAATTGACTGCACTATGGAGACATTCACAATCCCTGTGATTTCACAGACTAAACGTCACTTCCTTGGCCCCCACTCTCCTAGACATTGTTGTGGTTACCTAGTAAAATGTGAGCTCCTTGGGGAGAGAGATCATCTCACTTTTCTGTTTGTATGCTTAGCACCTAGCACCAGGCCTACTACTATGTAGTTGTAAAGCTTGTTCATTCATTTATTCATCAGTATATTTTAAGTATTTGCTTCAATTCATAATCATTACCTTAAATGCCTTGGTTTTTCTAAGCAGAATAAGAGTCACTGTATATAGGTGGGTGGTAGTTGCTACACATGGGTTTTCAGTAAGTTGGTCTGATCCCTTTAAAGTGTAGGGAGGCCACTTTGCTTCCTTGAGGTATCTGAGGAAGGAAAAGGTCAGCCTAGGGGTAGTTAGAGATCGGTTTTACAAGAGCATCTTCTATGTAATAAATAATTTTCTCATATATCAGGCTAGATAAAATGATAATTACAGAGATGAAAGGGAATTGCATTCTATATTAGTCAGTATCAGTTATAACTTTGGAAATTGTATTCTTTTAATCTGCTGTAAAAAGTAATTGTTTTTAATATTTAAAAAAGTCACTAGAAAACTGATAACAATTTCAAGTACTGACCCCACATATGCCAGCTCTGCAATATTACCTATATTTTACGTTTTTTGCTGAATTTTTCATTTGTTTGTTTTATGGCATATATATGTATATTATGTATGTCATATATGTGTATATATAGTAATTCTTAAATAAAGCCTTAAATAAAGAGTAAAAGAATAAAGCCTCCAAAAATCTAACCCATTGCACAAAACTCACATTCAGGTGAATCAAGCACTAACAAGAACTTTGCTGTCCAACTCAAAAGACAATTATTCATCATAAACCTTCATTCTGACTGAATCTGACAAGCTGCAACTGCATTACTGGCATCAATTGGAAAAGGATATAATTAGATCAGATAATTACTATTGCTTAAATGGCCCCAAATCAACTGTTTCCCATTCCTTCTCCCATGGTCTGTGTCAAAGATTTGGGGAGTTTTCATTTTACCCTGAAGCTATTCAGTGGCCAGCTATAAAGATCATCGTTCAGCCTCAGCACAGGCTTTACCAGACTGCCAAAAGAGTCCATGATATATAAAAATGGTTAAGAACACCCAATTTAAAGAAAAATTAATTTAAAATATGATGATGATGATGATTTATACTTTGGAAACAAGTAAAAAGAGATCCAGAGTCTAAGTCCACCACAAATACCAGGTCTAAAACAGAAGCTCTGAGATGTTATCTCTTCTTCAAAGGGCTAGGGAAAAGCTTGGAATTTGCCAATTCTATTGTGGAAGTAGTTATCTCTTCACCTCTTTCCCCTCCTTTTCCCCAGCCAGCTTCTTTTTCATATTCAGATGATTGTTTATGAGCTCAATCTTGTTTCAACTGTCACTCTTTACATCAAGGAAAGATAGATGGGACACACCAACCCCAACCTAAATGACCTTTGGATGTGACAAGAGTTTTAGGTCAGCCTTGCTAAATGGAGGCCTTGGTGTATGGAGACATGCCTCGGGGGTGAAATTTACAGTGAATTTATTATCTCCCAATGCCCTTTGGACTGCTTCCCACCATCAAACACCATGGCAGCACTTGGAACAGGAAGAAATACATTAACTGGAATTTGATCGTTTTAAAAGGTTACAGCTGCCCAAATATAATTTAATTTCATACTTGCCCTTTGAGGGTTTGGTGTATATTTTCATTTTATGACTGCAAATGATAAAGCTCTTAAGATTCCAGGCAGTAAAAAGAGGGAAAAAAGTATTTTAAGGGTTAGAAGTCTATTCAGTTCATACTCCATGTGTGAAGTGACAAATTAGTTTTTTAAAAAAATCTAACATTTCTCTTTTTTATTTGGATCCATCATCTTTTTTTTTTCCTCTTCTGATCCTGCACATTGGATGAAATCAGTTTTGGAATACCAACCTGAGATCTCAGCCAGTTTGAAATCACAAAGGGTGATCAAAAACAGAAGATTAGGCCAATTGAGTTTGATTTGGAAATACTTTAATATAGGGAACAAATATTTCTTCAGTAGCTTCCTTTCATGTGTTAATTGACAATCTCACCACCTAATGCCCATGCAACTGAGTTTACACTTAGAAACATTCCTTCTTATTATGTAGGATTACCTAGTAAGGCCGTATTGTAGCTTTTAAAAATAAACCACTTTGATCCTCCTTTATTCCAGGCACAACATATAGAAGCTTTGGAAACTAGGTAACCATGCTCCTTTCTCTAATTATTATCCTAAGTAAACTTCACATCAGTTTCATTAACATGGATGATGATGATGACTTTTAAAAGTAATAAATCCAAAAGACTTCCAAAGTCATACCAGTTACTAAAAAAGAGGATGGTGGCTCCGACAATATCATCTATATCATATTTTTTAAGTCACAAGAATTGTTTTGTTTTCTTCCCTTAGCTTAATATTCTGTCAGTTACAAGATTTTCAGATGCCAGTCTCAGTTTTTGAAGCAACAACTTTTGGGGCCCTTCTAATAATCACCAAATGTCATAATGTAACACTTTTCAACACAGACTGGATAAAAGAAACTCAAAGTACATAAATATTAATTCAACAAATGAATGCCTACTACGCACAAAACATCTCAAATTAGATGGATGTCCCATAGATATCTCAAAATCATGTCCAAAACAGAGCTCGTTATCTTTCTTCTCAAACTCAACCCTCTTTCAGACTTCTTGGAGTACCATGATCTTCACAGTCACCCAGGCATGGTACCATTTTCAACACCTCACATAAAGGAGCCTCATACATCCAATCTAATGCCAGGCCTCGTCATTTCTATGTTCACCGCGTCTCGTTCTTACCAGTCACACGGCTGCCACCCTGGTACCAAACCTTAGCACCTCATGCATGGACAACCACAATCGCATTCTGTTTGGTCTCCCCGCCTCACATCTCCTCTGCGTCAATCCACCCTTCACTTAGCACCCTTCATTTAGACCATATCACCACCACACCTCAATAAATTCCAAAAGTTCCCTATGAGCTTGAGGTTCAGATTATAAAATCCTGTTTTATTTCACAGCCTTTCACAATCTGCCGCCTTCCTACTTTTCCAGTCTTTTGACACTTTTCTCTACGTTACATATTCTAAGACCTTGCAATAGTGGCCTTTTTGCTATTCTGTGCCTTTTTCTTGGCGGGCCCCCAGGCCTCTGGATTCTCTCCTCTGACTCCTGGCTTCCTTCAACACTCAGTTCAAATTCTGTTCTCTGTAGGAGGCCTTTCCTGGTACTATTCATTACTAGACCCTTCCTTCTGAAAGCAATTTCTATTGACATTCTCTATATCACTTATATAGTGATTTACATATTTTGTCTCCCATTTAGAATGTGAGAGCCTTGATGGACTGGGTTTTTGCCTTTTTTTTTTTGTATCTTCAGTGCTCATCAACAGTTTGGCACATTTTATTGTTTTCAGACATTGCAATTGTCTCTGACTCTTCATGACCCCATTTGGGGTTTTTGTTGGCAAAGATAATGGAGTGGTTTGCCATTTCCTTCTCCAGCTCATTTTTTTATAGATGAGGAAACTGAGGCAAACTGAGTTAAATTACTTGCCCAGGGTCATACAGGTAGTGTCTGAGACCATATTTGAACTCAGGTCTTCAGACTCCAGGTCCAGCAATCTCCCTACTGCGTCATCTACTTGCCCTAATACATAGAAGGCACTGAATAACTGTTTGTTGATTGACTGACAGCCAGCCATGGTAGGACCAGTGATATAACTAGAAATTCTTGCTACATTCCTCTTTTCCCCAGGTCCGCAACCTGTCACTCAATCGTTGAGGCGAGTAAGTGACATAATGGTTGGAGCACTTGGTCTGGAATCAGAAAGACCTGAATTCAATTCCAGCCTTAGATATTTACTAACTGTGTGACCCTGGGTAAGTCACTTATTAAGTTCCATTTGCCTCCATTTCCTCATCTCTAAAATGGTGATAATAATAGATGTTACTTCCCAAGGTTGTTGTGATAATTTAATGAGATAATCCTTGTAAAGTATTTAGTTACCACAATGCCTAGCAAATAGCGTGTGCTTTATAAATGTTAGCTATTCTTCTAGTCTATACTAAGTAACTCTTGGTGTTTATGGCGTTTTGACAGAAAAAAGACTAGAGAGAAGAAAAAGCATTGTGATTTAGCTCTGAATTCTTATCATCTTGGCAAAAAATATCTCTGCCCTCCTCTCAGCGGTGTGACTGTGCACCAGTCACTTAACCCATCAAAAACAAACTTTTGTCATCTGTAAAGTGGGGATCATAATGCTTTTTGTTGTTAAGTCACTTAGTCACATCTGACACTTCATGACCTCATTGACCATACTGTCCATGGGGTTTTCTTTGTAAAGGTACTGGAGTAGTTTACCATTTCCTTCTTCTATGTATTAAGGCAGACAGAGTTTAAATGACTTGCCCAGGGTCACACAACTTGTAAGTATCTGAGGCTGGATTTGAGCTCTGGTCTTTTTGACTCCAGGCCCAGCTGTCTCTTCACTGAGCCACCTACCTGCTTCATAAGGTTGTTGTTTTTACTTCACTCTAGAAAATAGTTTATTAACATCTTCACTAATGCCACATTCCTCATTGTGACCTTATTACCCATAAGGCTGTATTTGAGCGGGAGTTTCTACCAGTTTTGGGAAGAACCTTCCTTCTCTTAGTTCTTCTGACCCTGATGAGCAGGGTCCCAGCTAAGCACCCTAAGTATTTATGAAGCTTAACTTAACTATGTGGTCTGAATAATCTCCTTTTTTTTCTTTTGCTTTTTTGGAGGGGGTTGGCAGGGCAATTAGGGTTAAGTGACTTGCCCAAGGTCACATGGCTACTAAGTGTTAAGTGTCTGAGGCCAAATTTGAACTCAGCTCCTCCTGACTCCAGGGCCAGTGCTCTATTCATTGCACCACCTAGCTACCCCATAATCTCCTTTTTTAACATAGAATATAATGTTTTCCAAGCAACACAACAGGTTCTTGACTGACTAGACTTGCTGCCACATTTATTTGTTCTTTCCCATACTACTATGTGCCAGGTAGTATGGTAGACAATCAATATGAAAGTACAAAAATAATGTAGTCCCTGACCTCAAGGAACTTACATTTTATTATAATAAAAAGTAAATTCTTAGGACTGTTGAGAATACATCTTCAGAATCAGTCTGTTCTACTGGAAAACATGATGACTTAGATTCCATTTTTTACAGCATTTTGAATTAAAATCATTCATGCTAGAGAGAGGCAGTGAGGTAGCATAGTATTGCACCATGTAATATTTACAGTGTCAGCATTCACTATAAATATATCAGCGTAGTGCTTGATTGCAAAGTATAACAGACTCTCTACATACAAGACAGAAGCAAAACATTCAGACATTAGAAAATCAAATCCTAATGCCAGGAAATCAAATCCATCATAGCAACATAGAAGTTAATGTATCACAATATAGCAGAAAGCCACACCATCCTTTATGCTTCCCACAAACCAACACAAGTCTAGGTGTCACAGCAGGTGGCAAATACCAACATTTACTCCCAAGCCTGTCTCCCTAGGATGCTTCCTCTCCTCCCACCCTGTCTAGCTGCTCTGACTCCCAGCTTCCTATTGGCTCTGCTCTGTCCTTCAGCAAACTCCTCCCACCACAGGCTCCATGTGATTACATTCAGCCTATTAGGGGGCAGGGTAGATCTTCATTACCATTATACATAGTAGAAAAGAGTACTGGACCTGTAATCAGAAAGACCTGAGTAGCTGTTTCACCTTAGGATGCCACTTCACCTTTCTGCCTCAGTTTCCTTAAATGTAAAGAGACTAATAATAGTACCTAGCTCTGCAGGTTGTTGTAAAGGTAAAATGAGGTAATATTTATAGAGCACTGTGCAAACTTAAAGCTCTACATAAAATACTAGCTATTGTCATTATTACAATTATTATTAAGCGGGTATAATTATCACTGATGGCATGATCCTCAGTTAAAATTTCAAATTGAATTTGCTCCTATATACATTTTTTTCTTTTTTCTCTTGCAAAATCATTGCTCTATAGAACATCATTTTCACATCCAAGCAACTTTTCTGGAGAACCTATTCTTTGGTGGACATCTTTCTGTAATAATAGATGGCATTTGGAAATATCTCTGCCCTCAATTGGGGGGAAGGCAGCCTAACCTAACTCTCTTCCATTCTGACCCTGACTGTGTAAATAAGGGCAAAAAGACTCTCCCATATCCTGTTTCCAGTAGACAGTGTTTAAAGTTTTTCATATTTGTGAGATTTTTATATGTTTCACTTATTAATTTAAAGATTTTACATATACCAATTTGAGAAAAAAAAATTAAAAGTGAAGTTTAAGTTGTAATGTTGACTTTCTGTATCAGATATTAGCCATGGTAAATAAGCAGTGAATATTCAATAATCTAGTTCATAAAAACTAGGTATCTCACAATTTTATACATGGCATAACATTAACTTTACTCTGTGGTTGTCACTAAAATATTATTACTTGAACTAACCCTGGAAGGAAACTACATATAAGAAAGATGTGATGATAATAAAAATAAAGGAAGAATTTAGAATAGACCATTACTACTTCTTTAGTTTGGGACAGTAACTGGTTTGCCTTTCTATTCATGCTCATTCACTTATTTACATATTTTAGTTTTACCTTTATAGATTTTTTTTTTTGCTTTTTTTTTTTGGGAGGGCAGTTGGGGTTAAGTGACTTGCCCAAGGTCACACGGCTAGTTTTTGTGTTAAGTGTCTGAGGCCGGATTTGAACTCAGGTCCTCCTGACTCCAGGGCCGGTGCTCGATTCAGTGCGCCACCTAGCCGTCCAGTTTTACCTTTATAATAATTAGATGGAAAGAACATAGCAACTCAGGTCATCATATCCATGTGGACTAATTTCACATAATGGTAGAAGTTTTGGAAAAAATACAAGGAAGAGACAGAAGAGGAAAGAATGGAACATGGTTGCTCTAGCAGGGGTACTACATGTGCCCATCCTGCCAGTTTTTTTTTTTTTTGATAGTTTCTCACTTGGTAGACCAGAGGTAGCCCTTTGAAAGCCCTAAGAAACTGTCACCCCTCCACGGAAGAAAAGTGACATATAAGAATCCCTGGAGAGGGCCCAGTTTGTAGTGGGAGGAGAGGTAAGAAGGGGGTCAGGGACCAGACAACAAACACATGACTGCTGCAGGAAGAGGCCTCCTTGCTTTGACTTGCCAGCCAAGAAAGGAATTTTACTTTGAGATTCCTCCCTATGACTGGTTTAGAAGCGGACTTCCCCGCAGACTATGAGGCTCCTTCCTCCAGTTTTGGTGAGAGGAGTGGCTCATCTCCCAGTGGTATCCACTCACTCATTTCCCACTGAGGAAAAGGTCTTGTTAACTTAGACATTATGAGTCAGTGATCCTACGGTAAAGGGCATGTTACTGTCCTGAAACTTCTGCCTTCCAGAGTGTGACTTCAGGTCTGAGGAGTTAGTACCAGGCTGGATTCACAATTGTCTCTCTAGGTGATCGGGATGGTATGTGTTGGGAATTGTTTGCTAATGACAATATCTTCTCAATATCACAATGTCT
This sequence comes from Pseudocheirus occidentalis, assembly GCA_028646575.1. NCBI lineage: Eukaryota > Metazoa > Chordata > Mammalia > Diprotodontia > Pseudocheiridae > Pseudocheirus > Pseudocheirus occidentalis. Next base: position 143,828,693 of record CM053597.1, on the reverse strand, counting down.
GTTATTTTAAGCATATCTTCTTTCCTTCTTCCTTGTTCCTCCTTCCTTCCTTTCTCTCCCTCTCTCTCTTTTCTTTTGCGGTATGAGGTCTATGTAATACTAGTTATATGTTATATAATGTTATGGCTAGATTTAAATTGGAGGAATATTCGGTATGAACCTGATCCCCAGCTCTGAGAGAGTAACAGGAAATCAGGACTATGGTGAATACTACCTCTCCCCTACTTGTTACATTTGTTCATATAATTAAAACTTCAGGTAAACAAAGTTCATTAGCAAAATAAGCAAATGAAAAATATTTTTTAAAACTTATTTACAAGTCAGAAAATGATGTTATTGCAGACAAATTTAATATGGACCTTTTGTATCTTAAGGATGTACAATTGACTATAGATTGGTTATATGTCTTTACTGTCATTTTTGCCTCATTCCAGAAAATATCTAATTGAAATCTTCATCAGAACACTTTCTTAGAAGCAGCTAGGTAAAAACAGTAGGAAAAGTGCTGGGCCTAGAGTCAGAAAGACTTGAGTTCAAATTCAGTTTCAGACACTTACTAGTCCTATGATGGGGCAAGTTACTTAGCTTCTGTTTGCCTCAGTTTCTTTAGCTGTAAAATGGGGATAATAATAGCACCCACCTTATAGGGTTGCTATGAGGATCAAATAACACTTTGCACAGTGCCTAACACATAGTAGGCACTTAATTAGTGCTTATTTCATCCATGTATCTCATTTTATTATGTGGTTTGGACAGTGCTAGGTAATAGCAAAGGTAAACAGCAAATTTCTCTCCTGAATGTCTTAATTATGTTGTTATACTAATGAAGACTTGCAAACAGCCAGACAACTAACATCTAAGCACCTACAATGTCCAAGGAACTAACTATGTTAAGTTTTGGGGATACAAAGAAATAAAGAAAAAAAAATCTCTGCTCTCAAGGAGATCAAATCCAATGCGGGAAAAATACAAGCAAACAGCCATGTATAAACAGGTTATGTTAAGAACTAATTTGGGTAAGTCTTAGGAAGGCTGGGAAAGGCTTCTTGCAAAAAGTGACACAAACTGATACCTGATGGAAACCAGGGAAGCCAGGAGATAGAGCCTAGAACAGGGAGTATTTTAGGGCAGAGGGGGAGCCAGTGAAATCCCTGAGTTGGGAGATGGAATATTATTTGCAAGGAATAAGGAAGCCAGAGCCACAGGATCTGTGGAGGGGTATAAGGAAGTACAAGAAACCTAAAAAGGTAGGAGGGAGCCAGATTATAAAGGACTTTAAAAGGCAAATTCTTTGTAATAATTTTTTTTCTCGATATCTTCACTTTGATTTCTATTCTTTCTCCCCCAAATCTCACAGGGGCAGTCAGATAAGAGATGTTAGAGATTCATAGATAAGATTCATTGAGATAATATGGCCACAACTGAGAAGGCATGAACCATCATAGCCGCCGCCGCCGCCTCCTCCTCCTCCTCCTCCTCCTCCTCTTCCTTATTGTCATTATTATCATCATCATCACATTTCAGAGACTGTGTTTGGGATGCCAATATTGGGAAAACTCCATAGGCCAGCAGAAAATTAGTAATGTGCTGGATCAGAAAACTTATACTAAAGGAATCTAGTCAAGTTCAGTTTTCAAATTTCTTGAAGACTAATGAGTCCAACAATGCTCAAAACTGTGATGCATTTTTCTCTTGGAGTCTTCTTCTGCAAAAGCTCCCCCAACATGGCTGAAAAATATTATCTTCATGATTATACAATCTTTGGATATGACTTTCTCTGAAAGCAGGTAAGCTATCAATAAGACTCACAATATAAACAATCTTACTTTGATCCTTCTATATACAAATACATATAGGCATGCTTCATTTTATTGTGCTTCGCCTAATTGTGTTTGTGGGGGTATTTTGTTTTGTTTTTTTGCAAGTTGAAGGTTTGTGGCAAACATGTGTCAAGCAAGTCTATTGGTGCTATTTTTCCAATAGCATGTGCTCACATGCTGTCTTTGGGTGACATTTTGCTAATTCTCACAATATTTCAAACTTTTCATGATTATTATACATCATGATGATCAGTGATCAGTGATTGTAATTGTTTTTGGACACCATAAGACAGTGAACTTAACTGTTAAATGTTGTGTGTGTACCGACTGCTCCAACAGCCAGGTATTCCCCAATCCTCTCCCTCTACTCAAGCCTCCATATTCACTGAGGCAAAACAGTACTGAAATTAGGTCAATTAATAATCCTACAATGGTCTCTAGATGTTCAAGTGAAAGAAAGAATTAATAGATGTCACAAACTTCATTGTTGCATTATTTTAAGAAATAGCCACAGTCACCCCAACCTTCAGTTTACCCCAACCACTGTGCTGATCAACAGTAGGCATCAACATTGAGGCAAGACCCTTCACCAGCAAAAAGATTATGATTTGCCGATAGCTCAGATGATGGTTAACATTTTTTAGCAATAAAATATTTTTTAATTAAGGTTTATACATTTTTAGACATAATACTATTGCATACTTAAGAGACTACAACAAAATGTAAACATAACTTTTACATGCACTAGGAAACCAAAAAATCTAAGTGACTTGCTTTATTGCAATATTCAATTTATTACAGTGGTTTGGAACCAAATCTGCAATATCTCTGAGGTATGCCTTTATGTAATAGCGTAATACTATGTTGGCTTGTTTTCCAGATTCCATGATCTTTTAACAGTCCTGCTCAACAAAATTAATTCACAAAGCCCACTCTTCGTACTTAGTAAAAGGGAAGCAATTCATAAAGTTTGTAATTGTTACTAATATTCAAATTCTTTACATACAAGAAGTTATTTTTTTCCTCTTCTTCCCCAAACCCCCTTACAAACAGTAAGATTTTTTTTTAAGTGTTAGGGACAGTTCTGACTCAGACTGCCACTATATCAGCTTCCACATTAGGACAAAACAAGGCACTCCTGGATCCTTTGAATAATTGACAAAAGAAGGTTTACTTTGCCCTGACAGGGAAAGGATTTGCAGGGATATGGTGGAACTTAGCTTTTATATAAACCCTCTCACCTTTGAACAGGAACTTTTCTCATGAGCAGGGCAGGCTGTGGTGACTGACTCTCTCCATCCTACAAGGGTAGAATTTTTTATGCCTGTAGGTGCGCAGAAAACCATCCCAACACAGGTGGGAAGTCGCATCAATTAAGTCACTGCTTGAGCCTTGCTCTACTACTACCAGCCTAGCCCCATCACCAGGTCAATCAACTCCTGATTCTGTTACCCTTTAGGATAATCAAGTCCTGATTCTGTTAGCCTTATCACAGATAGATAAATAGAACATTTATTAATGTGTATCAAAGACTATGCTAAGTGCTGGGGATATATACTAGCCAAAAAAAAAAAAAAAGATAGTCCCTATCTTCAAGGAATTTGTATTTTAATGGGAGAAGAAAACACCTAACGGGAAGTGGGAGGGAAAAGACTGGTGATAAGAAGGTGGAGAAGGGAAAGATAGGAGAGGGCTGATGGTTTCCTGGGAGACTCCTGAAATGGTGGTTTGGACTGGGGCCTCATCAATAATGAGAGGCCACAGGGGAGAGGGAAAATAATAGCAGGCATTTATTGTACTATTTTAAGGTTTGTGAAGGGCTGTACATGGTCTAACTCCTTTGCTCCTCACAAGAACCCTGTGAACTCTTATGATTTCTGATATTCTTTTCTTTCACAGCATTCCTAGCATTTGTCCTCTATATCTTGCAAACTTTTGAGTGACCTTTAAAAATACTCAGTGAAACTATTAGTGTTTTGCACTGTAGATTCTAAAAGAAAAAAAAATCATCCAGGAAAGGAAGAAAACAAATTATAAAATAATCATTTATAATCCTAATGAAAGACAAGTCAAGGAGTTATTGCTGTACCGCTCTTGGAACTGAGAGAGCTCAAGCATTTATCCAGATGATTGCTATTGTGATAAGCATGTCCCTGTTTCTGGCTAGTCATGTGTTTCCCCAGCTCCTCATCTATTTCCTCTTTCTGTCTAGGCGGTTTGTAGTATACTCAGATAACAAGTTCACTTGTTTCTACTTCCATTATCTTCCCCATGCTTCCCCTCTTCCCTGGATTTCCTCACACAGATATTTTCCTAATATGCATAATATTACTCCTGCCCCAAGCCCTTTACCAGTCAATGTGGCTCTTTTAATTGTTTCTTTTTAGATTGGCTCAGTGCCTGGCACATACCTGCTTAATAAATGCTTTTTTCATTCTCTCATTCATTTTGAGACACTATGATACAGTAGAAAAGTCACTACTTATGAAGAAAGAAGCCCTAGGTTCAAATTCTATCTCTGATGCTTTCTTTCTGGGTCACCTTAGGCAAGTCATCAACCTCCTGGGACCTCAGTTTCACCATTTAAACAAAAGTCAAGCAGTACTTAGCACATCCTTGTGGTGAAGAGCTAATGAGTAAACAACTTAAGGTGTTTAGTAAACCTGAAAGCACTATTTAAAAAGCTATGGCTCATCCTTATTATTCATTTGGTCCTGTTAGTAAATCAAAATAGAATTTGTGGAGTTGATCAAAATGATAACACATACTTGAAATTACTCTTATTCTTAAGGTTTATTTAGAAATCCTATATTGAGTTGCTAATAGCATTCAAAGACAAAATAAGTCATTAAAGTGAAAAAAGAATTGTTACATCTATTAAACCACATGGAAAGACAGGTAGACATAGAGTCGTGATACACATAGTAACCATGTGCAAAATATTGGAATGACCTTTTATGTTAATACTAATTAGCAAAATTAGGTAATGAACATGTAGTACTCATACACACGCACACACACAATTATTCCTTAAGTTGTACTAACTGTGGATATGGAATTGTCAATCCTATTATTCATATCAATTATATTTTTAGGTTTGTTTGATTTTTTTTTCTGGAATGGATCCATGATTTCATCTGAATAGTGAACTCCTGGTGGGGAATTCCCACAGCTCAGCATCTGCTCTGCAACTCAAGAGTCTTAGAAAGTTGTCTATAGCACTAAAAAGTTACGTGACTTACCCAGGGTCATGCAGCCAAGACATATCAAAGGCAGGACATAAGCCCAGGTCTTCTTAACTCTCAAGCCAGATCTTAAACCAGTATACCACAATGCTTATAATTAATGACCTTAGAGGTAATTTAATTCCCCAGATATTGAAAAATATCATGGTACATCCTAAAACTCCAAAACTTTACTTTTTTATTGTTTGGGTTGAAAAAAAGATAGGCTCATGGTAAGAGCATGTGTGTACTTGTGTACTGATGCTTCTGTTAACATGTAATGAACTAACATGATGAAGCTGAAAGGAAGGCAATACCAAAATAGCACGCCAAAGACACTGCTTGTGCCGTTCCCATTGTCCAAATGTCAAACACCTCCTGGGAACCCCAGGGGTAGTAATAACTATGTAAGCAGCAACTAACAGGTTCTTCCTAAAGGGGATTCTTAAAAACTGCTGGGCTTTGACTCTCGCCCATATGGGCTTGGAAAAGTCAGAGAAAACGTTGGCTGCACTTTTCCAGGCCTATTTGCATATGTTCTTTAGTATGCAGAATGTCTCTGTATATAATTGAATTGTTGTTTTTGCCTCTATTAATACATATGCAAATTAGTCAGTCCTGCAGCTGTGCTGTATTAATCATATGTGTGCTTCTGTCTGTCTGCCCTGCAGGCTTAGGGTCGGAGGGAGGGGGAAAGAGGGAATTCAGACTCTTAACCTACGAGAAAGCTCACTCATGCAGACAGAGGTCTACTAGCAAACAGCAGGACAGGGTTGGAACTGAAATGAAGAGAGGCTGGTCATTTTTTTTTTTACTCTGTTTGGATATAGATCCCATCTCAAACTTCAGCAGGGAAATCAGCATGCACGTCGGGAGAGTTTACATTCATTCTTATTGCTAATTTCTTCCATGAAAAGGTAAAATCTGGCATCTATCCCCTCCATAAATTTATTTCTATAGTATTGATTTTCTATGTATTATCTCTTGGCTAGACAAGTAAAGATATGCTCAGACACACATGGTGCCCTGGGAAATATGAAGCATTTATCTGTGTCCTGTCATCATTATTGACCTCCTTCAGAAACTGTCAGTAGACTGATAAAAAGATGAAGTAGAGTTTTCATCCACCTCTGCCTTGAAAAACATAGTGTGCCTACCTGCAAACGGCATCACTCTTTATCAGAGACATATGTGTGCCATTTCTACGGTGACAGCAGAGTAGCCTTAATGGCTATGAAAAAAAGATTGATTTTAGTTGATACTTTGTGTGACTCGTTCTAGAAAGCAATCACATGTCATTTATCACTTTCCCAGCTCACAGAACACCTTCTACAGACAAGTTACTGAAGGCTGGATTCCGATGCTATCTTAGTGTGATTCTTTGAAGATTTGGGCTTTCGTTCTGAAGACGTAATTGCAGACACTCAGAAATCATTCAAATGAAGTTTTAAAGAATAGATTACCTTTAATTTTACCTAAATTTCCAATTAGAGAATATTTGGCTATTTGAAATGACTATGAAAAAAAAAGTCATGTCAGATTTCCTGGCCCCTCTTTATCCATGGTAATCATTCATTGGGATGGTCATTTTTGGCTATACAAAAATGGAACAGAACAGGTGGCAATCAACTTCTGGCCAAGGTGACTTCATTAAGTATAATGTGGGAAGTGAAAGAGAAAATTTTTTTCTAATATATCTTAGAAGCCTTCATAATAGGAATTCTATATTTTGCTATATGATTATTATATTGATTTGTAGGAACCATTCATAAACATGCATATTAATATAACTGAACAGAACAAATGAACAGTAGATGGACTGCTGCTGTCTTTTGCTTATGTTAATTAGAAGTCTTGCAGTAAATCTATCTTAGCTGTTTGTGGGGTTTTTTTGTTTGTTTGTTTGTTTTTTTACCAGTCATAGCTATCTAAAATGTTCGTAATGGAAATCTAGTTTAGCTTTTTGTACTTAAGTAGACTATACCTGTTTTATAATAGTACGACTAAATTAACTATTTCCCTTATTACAACCTTAAATTGTAACAAAGCATTCAGGTAAGTAGGAAGACAAAAATCAAAACAAGCATGGAATTTCTAATGAAGTAATCTTACAAACCTAATATATGATAAGATTTGCCATTATTGATCTGGTGAGGCTAGGAAATGAATCGCTTTATGAAAAGTCTTAGGGAACATTTCTTGAGATGAACATGTAGGCTTGTTAAATATTAAAATACTTCCTTATGTATAATACACATGTGACCAGGAATATTCTAATGAAACAATGTTTACATTCCTTAAACCCCCCCTTTCTTCCCCAAAGTTTTAGAAAGATAAAATTACTTTAAAGTAGACAGTTACATTACTATGTTTTTAATGAATCAATAATTGCTCAAAAGGATTCCTCGGGCAGTTCCTCACAGTTATGTTGGAAGACAGAGAAGGGAACAGTCAGAAGAGTTAAGGATACTTGGGGAAGGGGGGGGCTCTTTTTTTTTTACTCATATCTCTAATCCACATTTCTGGTTCTATAATTCTGTAGCTTTTGCACATATACATTTGAAATAATCTAAGTTTTCATTATGAGAAAATGTTATGGAAGTTTGGAGCATTTTGATTCCTGGAAATACTATACAACTAGCTAGTGCTTTTGCATAAAATTCATTAGACATATAAGAAGCCCTAGAGGGTAACCAAAGAAAAATATTTAATTAACCAATTAAAAGAAAATGATGGTCACAGTCACAGTGTGCAATGGAAAGAACATTGGCTTTGGAGTCACAGAAACTGAATTATTCAAATGGTAGCTCTGTCGCTTGTGCACAAGTTGCTTAGCTTTTCTGGGTCTTGGTTTCCTCAACTGTAAAATGAGAAGAGAAGGTTGACTCCAAAATTGTTAAGTTTCCTTTCAATTCTAAATCTATGCTTCTATGAACATTAGGGTTATGATATTAGTTTAATTTATTGGAGTTGGAAATAAACACGCATCAAAAATGAAGTAAATTTACCTAGTGTTTAAGGAAATTAAAATAAATTATCTATATCTCTATTCACATCTATGCATCTGTTTATGTATTTATATGTTTTTACTCTCAGCATCATCAAATAAATATAGGATTCTGATGATCAGTATTAGTCTCCAAGATGTGAGCTATAGAAATACTTATATCATAAGATATTTCAAAGAAAAAGTATTCCTTTGCGAAGTAAATTTAACTATGAACCAAAGTAAGAATGACATACCTATTCCCAGATCTAGATGCTTAAAAAGAGAATGACTTAATATTTGTTTTTAAAAATGCATGAAACAGAAATATGAAAACCAGAGAACAATTGTAAGTATACTCTGTTGTGTCTTTTGATATGGCAATGCGTATATAATATTTCTATTTAATAAAGATTTGTCTGAATTGTTTTAATTTAATTTACATGTTACCAGGTGATTAGATAATGACAGATGGACAGACAGACAAACAGATGGATGGAGAAGGGAAATGAAAAATACCTGGATTCAAGTTCTGCCTCTCACACATGATGATTTTGTGTGACCACAGGTAAGGCATTTAACCTACTGGTGCCATGGATTATGTTCTCAGAGTTGTGTAGAACAGCTATACACTGACAAAAATCATGTAAGATAGAAAGTATGGATGGATCTATGCTGGTGGATGAAGCACCCACACTAGTAGATGTGAGATTAATAAGGTAGCTAGTTATATAACAGAGTCATCAGAAAATAAACATTTAACTGAGTCATTTGTATTTCTAAAGTGTTATTTCTTATACAGACATTTATACATCATGAAGTTGTCTGGGGGGTATAATGGACAAGATTAAGTAAATAATTTTGATAGATATCAAAGACAGGAGTTATGAGTTACCAATTTTAAGTAGTTACTACAATTGGGTCTTCTTTGATTCAATAATTAAATTCAACAAACATTTATTAATTAATTGCTGGGTCATATGATATAACAGAAAAGTTCATTGGATTTGGAATCAGAAGACCTGGTTTTGAATCTTGCTTCTGCTACTTCCTACAGTGACATTTGGGAAGTGACTTAACCTTGCTGGGTCTCGGATTCCTCTTCTGTAAAATAAAGGGAAGGAGCTACATGACCACCAAGGTCCCTTCTTGTTCCAAATTTATGATCCTACAATCTTATGTGTAGCCATTGTCCTAGGTACTTAGGATGGGAAAACTAAAACAAAAGCCCTCAAAGAGCTTACCTTCTATTGATCAGGATGGAAAGTATAAAAAAGGTGTTTTTTCTTTTACTATGCAAAAGAAAGTAGTGGAGAAAGGCATAATATTCCAGGCATATTACATTCCTTTGGAGAGGGCTGAAGGTATAAAGGAATGAATAGACATAGAGGTCTTTAAGTAGGTGTGTCTGAGATTAGTAAATGGAAAGGACTGGGGAGTAGGCTGAATGGAGGTGAGGTATTCCTGGCATTCTGGTGAAACTGAGCAATCCTTTCAGAATGATCTTTGAAATTATGTTCTTTTGAAGTACGAACTATTTCTGAAACTCTCCAAGTTTTCTTATGAGGAAAGGAGGCTGTTAATGTTCTTATTACATAAAAGTTTTTGCCACGGAAGTTTTGAACTAGTCATTCTGTCATGTCCCATGTTATTCTATTTTTCAAACTAAGATTTAGGGATACGTTACTACTAATATTAAAGCAAATTCATACCTTTGGAGACAAAATCATAGTTGAAACAAAGACTATAGGCATATCTTCTCAGTGCCTTCCTAGTTTTTTTGGGGGGGGTTCTTTTCTGGCATATAATATATATCAGTCATTTTTCTATCCCTCACTCTTAAAGGATTGCAGTATCAGAGGTTGAATTGTTTATAAAAATAAATGTATAAGATCTTTTGTGTAACATGTCTTATCATCATTTTAGGAAAAGCATTTCCTTTTGCAACTTAACAGTGACAATCTATGTTTGTTTTTTAATGAAACACACTAGACTCCTCTAACTTTCCTCTATCCCCTTCCTATGGGGAAAGAAAAACAGATGCCTCCCAAATCCTTGGATGTTTGACTGAGAAGTTCAGTAGGATCATCCAAGAAAGGTAACTTAATCTTTTTTTTCTATATTCCTAATTCATTTTTGGATTTTCTTTTCTACTTCTTTTATTTGTATCCCCACTACTTTTTCTGCTTTTACTTGACTATTATGAACAGTTAATCAGGACTGTGGTTATTCCCCAGAACCATTTTAAGAGAATAGGCTACTTGTATAGCCCCTATGGCTTCCAAACGGCTCACAGTATTTATTTCTCTCTTAAAAAGGTCAGACCTAACTGCAGATTTTCAAAGACAATGTAAAATGGAAATAAATGTTACAGTTACCTAGATTTTAATAAATCATTTGACAAAGTCTTTTATAATATTCTTGTGTATAAAGTGCAGAAACATGGGACAGATAATGATTAGGTAGATGCAAAAACTTGTTGAATGAACAAACTTCAAGAAAAGCTGTTAATAGCTCAGTATCAACTTAAAGGGAGAAATCTATCAAGGATCTGTGTGTGGCCCTGTGCTATTTAATATGTTTATCAGTCACTTGGGTAATGGTATACATGGGATGCTTATCAGATTTGCAGGTGATATAAAGCCAGGGTGTGTATATGTGTGTGTTAGGGTGGGGGTAGGTTGGGGAGGTAGGAGTGGGATGTAACATGTTAGATAATAGAGGCTAGACTATTGGGACAAATGATGAAATTCAATGAAAACTTAATATGGAGGAAAATAAATACAAACACATTTAAAGTTGTTCTCATGAGTACAAAAAGCTCAACTCTATACATCTATAGGATAGTGTTAAAGTATGGGTAGGCAGAATTTTGTCTGGAAAAAAATACTGAGAATCAAGTCAAATCAATAAGCATTTATTAAGCAAAATACACATATAGGCAAAAGAAAGATAGTTACTGTTCTCAAGGAGCTTACATTCTAAAGGAGGAAGACAACATACAAAAAGTAACTAAAAAACAGGAGGGAGATGGGAATGTTACCTATGTGGGAGCACTTAGCAAACAAAGCAAAGGGAAGCACGATAGAACCTTTATCAAAGTTTGTCCTGCTCACAGCTGGCACTGAAGGCCACGAGACAGGCTTCTGCTCCCCTGAGCACACAAACCAACCCAGTTTTGCTCTCAGCTGATGATGCTGAACTGAGACAAATGACTTCCTACCTCGTAGCTAGTCTTAGACTCACAAGCAGAGAGCACAAGGCTGGTAAGGAGGCTTGGGACACACCACTTCTCAATGCCCAGGGCCACAATGTCATCAGGCTTACCTCAGTCGTGCAAGGAATATAATAATCATCTCACCAGAAATGCACCCCCTCTTACTTATGCCCAAAATCAGGCATAAGTCACAACAATGGGGTACATCTAGCAGTTGATACCTAGAGAATTGCCCTTCAACTTTCTAATGACCTGTCTTTATCAGCAACCCTAACTGTTACTTTGCCTGGATTCATTCCCCAGTGGTTAGCAGAGTCCTGACCCCTCCTCTTCTCTCTTCTCCAACCTCATTTCACTGAATTCCAAAGTCTTAAAGAACAAACCCTACAATCATCGGTCATTCATTACCATCCCTCTCAATACTTGTTCAAAAATGATTTAAACCACATGGCCTCTATTTGGTGATTTCTGACATTAATTACGTAACAAACCTAGAATGAAGAGACTATATAAAATGCGTGCATGCGTGTGTGTGTGTGTGTGTGTGTGTGTGTGTTTAGGCATTTAAGATCTGGTGCCACCTTTAATGGGACTTACAGTTCAGCAAGAAATGTAGCACAAATAGAAATATGTAATACTATGCAAGAAATATGACATAAAATGTATCTGTAAAAGGCTAGAAAGGTTATCATTTTATTCTTATTTGGTATGAAGACAGTGTTTATAGAATCTGAAAGTTAAAATGCATCATAGAAAATTGTTCTGAAACTCAACTAAGATTTGTAAATCAGGACTTCGTTGATGTCACCCAGGTAGCAAGTGGCAGTTGGCCCTAAACTGAGGCCCAGTGAAACCTCAGGACTCTTCACTACACCACATATTTTGGCAATTACTCCTCCATACTTGCTCACTAGCCTGCCGTGTCATTGATGGGGAAAAGGATTTTACTTGACAGAAAATGGAAGAAAATTCGAAAGAAAACATACTCCTTTGAACCAACCACCTCCAAGTCCTCAGAAAATGAGAGCCTTAAAAAAAAAATCATGAAATTGTTCCTTTAGTTCAACGCATTGGAATACTCCTTGTTTTAAAGAATTAGTTCTCACATGATAATCCGATGGCATCTTTTCTTTTTTTTATGATTTTACTTAGATTATATATCAGGGAAAATTTTGCTATTAGAGTAACAACCACAACAATAGTCTAATTTAATCCTTTGCCATAATACATATGAATCATTGGAAAGTTTTAAACCCAATTTATATTACACTCTCTTTTTACTTGCTCAGATATCAACTGTTATTGTTCCTACTTTGTCTTCAACAGACAGTAAGCATTTGTTAAACTTCTACTATTTAAGGGAGAGTAAAGCATTCTACAGATGTGACATTCTGTCACCTAGGTTGCCCAGTGAGAGCACCTATTTGGAAATATGTCATTTATTCCAAGAGTGACTAGTCTAGATGGAAACAGGGGTGAGGCATGGAGCCCATATTGCTGGAAATGGTTTTATTTTTCTCTCTCTTTTCTGACAGGATCCAGTGATGCCTCCTTTCTCTCCCAAACAGCTCCCATGTTATAAAGGGCACCAGGGGAGCAGATGAGAACAGAGTTCTAACTAGGGTCAGGGGGCTGCTCTAGGTGCTAAATCTACCTGGGAGACAGGAAGATTCCCCCAGGGAAGAAAGGAGTAATAATGATTCCACTCTGTTGTAATGTGAGGACTTATGTGCCATCCTCCACTCAAGATGTCAAAATGAGGTGATGTTCTTAAAGTACAGGTCTGACCAGCATCAAACATAATATACTCAGTCGGACATTCAAAGGCTTCCATAATCAAACTCCCTCCTACCTTTCCCGTCTCCTTATAACCTTATAACTTAGTCCTTCCTCCTCCCCATACTCCAATCCAGTGAAATCAGGTTCCTTGTTTGCCTCAGATGCCATTTTCTGATTCTATGCATTTTCACTGGCTGTCCTCTTCTCAATAAGTTCAATATCTGACCCACAGTATTTTTCTTGAGCCCAAACCCTTTAAATATCCTGGCTCCTATTTCTTCAACCTCTTCATTCTCTGAGATCTTTCTCCAGGCAACTAGGACCTATCCATTCCTCCATCACACACATGCACATAATTAACTGAATTAACCACCGGTGCCAGAATTCCTAGTTAATATTCTGGCTGAGATGAGTGTGGAAGGCAGCGGGCTCACCAACTGTAGGGGAAAAGAGATTGTCAGGTAGAGAGAAAAACTGATTGCTCAGCCAGACCTGGACAGTTCACTCTGTATGCCAAATTAAGCTTATAAATTGGCTTCCAGAGGCTACTGCCTCAGGACTTGGGCCAGATCTCAATATTTGGGATCTGTGTTGGATCAGACTACATGCCAGGCACTGGGCTAAGGGCATCAGGGATGGATGTGGAAGGTTCTAAGTTTGCTTATGATTCCTTAAACACAGCAGGGCTTGACTTTACTTGATACTCAACCCAAACAGAGAATTTTCCCTAATCCACTGAAATGAAAACACAAAGCCCCTGTGACCCTCAGGGTTTCCCTTTGCTTCTGACAGCTGTTTTTGTGGTTTACACACTGATATTCTCTCTTGATCATAGTATCAGATCTGAATTGCCCAGTCAGTATTTATCCTCCTAACATTCACTCCCTTAACCTTAGGTTGGCATCAAAAAGTTGAAACATAAACCACTTCTGATTATTTCAGTTAATACAAGTAATTGCTCCAGAACCCCCAGGGAGTCCCACGGGGAGCTCAATGATTTTTTTTTCCTCCTCTCATCCTAACTATCTCACACGGGCTTTGTCAAGGTAGAAAGAAGAGAACTAACTGGGGCTTAAATGGTGTTCTTCAAAAAATTCCTCTGTGCTACATATGCATAGCTACTCCAACTCACGACCGAGGTAATTCTTCAAATTTGTCAGCTGTTAACTGAGGATATACAGATTTACTCAGAGGCCTGGCATATGAAATAGGAGACTTTCTAAACAGCTAAGAGGACGGCAACAATGATCTCAGCCCAAAGAGAGATCTCAGCCTTTGAGAATTTGGTCCAGAGTTAATGTGAAGCTCTGTCCTAGGACAAGTGGTCAGCTCACAGGTAAACTTACGCGTCCTGTTTCCTACATTAGAAAACTAGTGATGGCTAAAATGATCCTATCAATACACTAAACTAGGCACTCACAACATAGAAAAATAAGAGTATTTGTTCTTGAGGGCTTTTTATTCTGCTGCATATAAACCTTGTGTCAAAATGACAGAAATTAATAACTAAAGCAGAATTATTGGTCATTCTGGTTAAAAACAACATTATACCATCTAGAACTAACAACAATGTAACTTTTGGTAGATAGTATTAGGGTTAAAAAAATAAAATGATATATCTCTTAAGCTTTCACCAACCACTGATACAGGTAATTTTTTTTTAATGTACCAGACAAAATCACTACCCATTTTTTTTTCTCTAATGTGATAATAGTCAAGAAAGCTGTTTTCCATGTTTATTTAACCTTTGCCTCTTCCACATTGTTTCCAGACTTACCTGCAGTTGGAGTGGGCCTAAGCCTGGGGTTGCCCCGGCAGCAGCTGCCATGGTAGTTGGGATCAGCTGAACAGGGTAAGGGTCACCTAAGTGAGAGAATAATAAAGGCGTCAGCACCTTTTATCTACTCTCCACCTGCAAATTAAACTCCTGCATTCACTCTTTCCAAAAGCCTTCTTTTGTGTGCCTTGCCGAGGCCTAATGAAAAGCTCTATTGTGCAGCTTTTTACTAACACTCTTTTCACAATTCTGGCTGAGAGAGGAATGTGAATAAAAGGCACAAGCAATTAAGGCGGAAACCTCATCCTTTTTTCATGATGTATTTAGGGAAATGGGTGGGGGTGCACATTGATCAGAGGTCTGCACTTTAAAAAACACACACACACATACACACACATACACACAACCCTTACAACCTTGATAAAATCACAGCAGCTGAACAGCAAATTTAGTCTTATCCAGAATATGAACTTAACTAAACTGACTTTAACATTAACAAACTAAATCCCACCAAGATTCACGCTGCATTTTGAACAACAAAAAAGCTTTTCTCCTGAATGCTGTATATTCTCCTGAATCAAACGTCCTCCATAGTTATTTCTCTCAAAGACAAATTTTTAAGAGGTGAAAGTCAATTCAAATTAAAACAAAATGTTACAAATAATGCAATTGACATCTTCCTTATTTCAGAGAAGTGCTTTGAAAAGTATCTAAGGAAACAAGAAACAGATGTTGATTCTTTTGAAAATAACTTTTATGGAAATCTGTACAAAATTTTTATTTATACAAATAGTGAATATTGAAGCTAAAATATAATGACATTAAAAATTCACAAAACACAATTTAATATCCTTGGTCTTCCAGCCAATATAGGCAAGTTTTCTTTTCAATGTGACTTATCAGACCACTTGAAGGAGACCCAGTTTTCTACTAATAAATGAGTGTGCTATAGAATTAATCATTCAAAAAACACAATAGTAAATGACAATGGTGGAAAGATGTGATTTTGCTTACTCAATGACAAATTTACAAGTGTTAAAAGAAAAACTCTTGTGTTCTGGCCTTCACTGTAATTAAAGAGGCAAAACTGAGGAAGAAAAAGGTAAAAAGTAGTTTATTAACACACCAAAGCAGCATCCCTGGGTGGACCCATCCCTTTGGGAGAACTGCCTTTTTTTTTTTTTTTAAATAGATAGGAGTAAGCATCTTCCATATATGGGCAAAGGTATTTTGATTGGATCATGTAATCATGAGGAGGTGGAACTAATGACACCTCAGCTCCTCCCTAAGTATTTTGATTGACCCAGGTTTCCAATAAGAAGATAGTAAGGTTAGTAAACCTGGCAGGCCTTTACCATATACTCATTATGATAAAATGGGATTAGCCCTAAGGAGATATAGAGCACATTCCTTTTCCTGAGGGCTGACTCAACTGAGCCAAAATCAAGCAAGGTTAAAACATGGGGTCATTTCAGAATGACTCTGCATTAATGACTGATTTTACACACATGGTAATATCTATGTCACCAAAGTAAAATAAATAAATGATATTTTCTTGAGCATTTCTGGGGAGAGAAAGGTTATATATTTACTAATTTAAATAAGATTCTTGACATGTATAATAACAATATTAGAAGCAATTAAAGTTAAGAAAAGAAGTATACATATTTGGATTCAAAGGACCTAGGTTCAAATCCCTACTCTACTGTGAGATCTTGGACAAAATTATTTCAACTCTCGGCCCTTAAGTTTTCTTATCTATAAAATGAGGGCAAATAACTACATAACCTCTAAGGTCTGTTCAAGGTTTAAACCTATGCTACTATGATCCTAATCTTAATTTCACTAGTTTGATTGCATGGTATTGGGAAATGACCAAAAAAAAAAAAAAAGATTTTCATATCAACATTAAGGCAAGAAAATAAATAGCACCATTACTTTTTTTTTCCAGTGCTTTTCAAGTGCATGCACAGAAATCCATTTGGTTCTCAAATAGTGTTCAAACCTGTTATCATGGAAGTACTCTGAAAATGTATACATTTATTTTGAGAAATGTAATTGTTAGCAATATATCAACCTGCATATACAAGGGATCTATTTGTACAGCCAAACAATTCTAATCTTCCTCTCTAGAAATTCTATAATAGCCCTTTCTTCTTTTCTCACCTTCTGTCTCCTTTATCCAAAGTCGCCAAATATTATTGTTTCTTATTTTGAAATATCCCTAAGTTTTACCTTCTTTTTCATTCCCACAATCAGCGATCAGCTTAGCGGAGACCTAAATCACATACCTAAGAAAACTGCAATAGTCCTAACCGGTCTCCAGGCACCTCCCCCTTTTAATTCAGTCTGTCATTCATTACTACTTCCCTAAGGCCAATCTCCTCACTTCTTCACATAAATCATGTTCGTTCTCAGTCTTAGGTACTCCTGTGGAATGGAATGACTTGCCTTCTCTCTATTAACTACACATTCTTTAAAGTTTAGATCCAATCTTATCTTCTCCAAGAAGCATACTCCAATTACTTGAGGTCTCTGACTTTCTATGGTTGTAGCATAGTGGATAGAGTGCCAGACCTGGAGGCAGGAAGACTTGAGTTCAAATCTGGCCTCAGACACTTACTAAGTTGTGTGAACCTGGGCAAGTCACTTAACCCTGTTTGCCTCAGTACCTCTTCCAAAAAATGACCTGGAGAAAGAAATGGTGAACCACTCTAGTTCTTTGCCAAGAAAACTCTAAATACAGTTATGAAGAGTCAGATATGACCGAATTAACTGAACAACATTTAATCACTCTCCAATATTCAGTTTCCTCTTATAGAATGGGGAAGATAATAGCTGTAGAACCAACTCAAACCACTGATGTGATTTAATGAGGTAATGAATTTAAAACACCTGTAATACTTAAAAATTTCAGTGGAGCTATAATTTTGATAAGGGCATACTCCTCCTAATGGTAAAGAGCATAATCTTCTATGGTTTCTCATCCTTTGCTTTTTTGGCCATGTTCTTTCATAAATCCTCCATAGAAGATCTAGTCAATATACAGGATGTCTTCCTTTGTTTTGCTTCATTCTTTTTCCAATCCTGCATGTATGTGTGTGTGTGTGTGTGTGTGTGTGTGTGTGTGTGTGTAAATCAGTGGTTCTCAACCTGTTGGTCATGACACCTTTGGGGATCAAACGACCCTTTCACATGGGTCACAGGGGTCGCCTAAGACCATCGGAAAACACATATTTCCGATGGTCTTCTGAACAGAGACCCTGCTCCTCTATCTGTCTCCAGGTAGGTCCACCCACATGAAGATAGGCCCACATATGAGTATTAAAGGATCACCACATTAGGAAGGTTGAGAACCACTGGTATAAATATATATGAACATAACCTCTTTGGAGACAGGAACTATATTGTTTGCTTGTATTTATAGTAATAGTATCTCTCTGTCCATTTGTCTATCTAAATATCTTTCTTCTACTATGGTTTCAGAGCAGATGTGCTTTGAAAATTTCTCTTTAAGACCTTATTTAATAAAGGTTATACAAGTGGAAAGTCTGACTTTTAAAGTTCAACCGTGTTTTAGGTTGCTTAAATTGACCTTCAACTAGTTAAATGTAATTTGTTTTTACTCTTGCCTAGGTCATAACCACTTGAATAGTTTTCCTTAAGCTCTTCCAAAGTAAATTTGCCTTTTATTTCAATCTCAAACATGGGAAATTCTAACTCAAAAAGAAAAAAAAAAGAATGTTTAAGTATGAACAAAAACGAATAAAACAGAAATTATGAGACAATCTAACATAGACTACAGTGTTTACTCTTGAATGTTATAGAAAACAAAATAAAATATTATAAAGCATGTAAATGCTTTTCTGTAAAGATAAACGACAAATATATAGATAGATACATATACATAGGTTGTTGTTCAGTTGTTTTTCAGCCGTGTCCAACTCTGCAAGACCCCATTTAGTGGTTTCTCGGCAAAGAGACTAGAGTGGTTTGCCATTTCCTTTTCTGTCTCATTTTACAGATGGACAAACTGAGGCAGACAAGGTTAAAGTGATTTGCCCAATGACCCCTCTGATTTCATCTGTCTAGTGATATACTGCTATCCTGGATTCCATTGTTGCATAATTTTACATTTTAGTGGACAAATTCTCTGTTTCCTAGATCTTTAATATTCTGTTCTCCAACTCAGGACACAATTTTGGATCGTGTCATTTCTTACATATCCTAATCCTAATTTTCCTGTCCTTTCCCCAGACAATAACATACAATTTATCAATATATTTTACTCAGGCTTCAGCCTTCATTTCATACACATCTCATTTCGTATCATGAGATACTTCACAATGAATTACCTTCCAGCCTGAAAGAAATCTTCTTAGCTACAGTATCATCAATATCTTACTTAGCTCTCTCTGTTTTTCAATGTCTCTAGGTCCCCAGATTTCCAACTCCAGATGTATGCCTGTACTGGTAATGGGATTTGAAGATCTTCCATGCCCCTTGTATTGGCAAGCAAACAGGTACTTAGCACCTTGTTGCAAGTTCATGATTGTGTCAAGTATTAAGATCCAGAATTTGTGAATCCCACAGTAGAATGAACTTGCAGATGTAACAGGAAGGGGTGGAACAGGGAGGAGCCAATACCATATATAAGAAAAAGCAAAAGCTAGAAAGCTAGAACTTCTGGGGGCAAGAAATATGGAGACTGAGGAGCTAATGAGAGGCACAGGCTAGAGATAAAAGAATTGAGAACTGAGAGCTAAGACTTCTTCTGAGAACCAAATTGAGAACTTCTGAGAGCCAGCCAGAACTTCTGGGAATAATAATTGCTGGGAGCTACAACAACTGGGAGTGATCAGCATGGAAGCTGAGGAGGTACTGTGAGTGAGGAGAGGAGGACCCTTGCTTGAGGGAGCCTATTTTGTTTTGAAGTCTTGGGAATGCGGGTATTCGCTGAATCAGTTATGTGTACTAACTGTGGTTACTGTAATAAATTTGACTTTCTGGTTTTAGAACTTGGTTTTCTGGTATTTGAATAAATGTTTTGGTTTTGTTCTCCATGTGGATAGCCTGTTACATTTTGTGATTCACAACTCCACCAGCATATTCATAGTCACTGTGGGTATTGTTGGTGCAGTGCCCTAACACGTTATTATATATTCAAAAATATTATATTTAAAAATAGAACGAATAGGTGAATAGAGAGAAGACATTCTAGATACTGTGCTAATCTCTTCCATTTTTTGCTTTTAGCCACTGCAAGAAAACTTTATTTTTTCCTTCCTTACTGAAATACTCATTATGAACCTCATAATAAGAAGCTATTTGAAACCTTTCCTAAGTTCTCAATTCTCCTTATCTACTCTCTTCCTTATTACAGATTTTCATAGAAAAATTGAGCCCATCTGCTCTTTGTTACACCCATTTCCACCTTGTTAAGTATTTGACTGCATCTTCTCAGGATCCTTAATCAGATCAAAAGTGGAGATACCCTTCCTGCTCGGTAGAGCTAACTTCTTCACCTCCACTCTGCATCTCATCTTCTCAAGACAAATATCTGAAAGTAAAATATTTCTGGAAAAAACTAGGTCAATTTTAAACAAATGTCAGATATGGATCATAAATTCCACATCATACTCACTTTTATTCCCAATTCATTAAAAAGAATACCTTTGGAGTGGCTAGGTGGTGCAGTGAAAAGAGCACAGCCCTGCAGTCAGAAGGGCCTGAGTTCAAATCTGGCCTCAGACACTTGACACACTTACTAGCTGTGTGACTTTGGGCAAGTCACTTAATGCCAATTGCCTTCCAAAAATCGAACAAACAAACAAAAAGAATATCTCTTATGGTGGGATATTTCATGCATAAGAACGTTCACCATTTTTGAACTATTAATACTAGGTCCCCAAGTTCCAGGAGGAAAGGGGGATAGTTGTCTGCAAGTCCCAACTTTCCTTTATAAAGAAATTGAGTAGGACAGTGTCTTTTTCACTATGACCACAATCCCAACTCATTTCCTTCACTGACTTTTAGTGTTTTAGACTCCTGAAAATTTTTGTCCTGATTATTCCCTCTTATCTCATCTGCAATTTTGCTATTCTACTTTTCTTGCTTCAACTTACTCATGTCTAGATATCCTCCTCTATTCCTCCTCCCCCACCCTTTCTAAACTCCCTGGCCCATCATACACCTAGTAAATGACAGAGTTTGGATGAGAATCCATGTCTTCAGAATCCCAGTATGTCCATGAACATGGCTGGTTTCTTCAGGTGAGTGAATTTAGTGACGTCTTAAAGTGGAAGATTGATTTTAAGGAAAACTAGGAAGTAAGTTAATAAAGTAAATTAGTGCTAGATTATTCCAAGTTAAGGATTATAGAAGCTCAGATCCAGAGCTAGAATGGATTTTTAAAGACTATTTAGTCCAATGACTATTTTATTGAAGAGGATAACTGAAACCCAGAGAAAGTTAAGTGATTTAACCAGGGTCATACAGACGAAATCTGAACCTGGGTTCCTTGAGCAAACATCACACATTTTCCACTGTGCCACAATGCATTTGTAATAGGAATTTAGATTTTACTTTACTAAACAGTAAGGGAGCATTTAAGATTTTTGAGAATAACATAATGAAGTAGATATTTTTAAAAGATTATTTTACTCATGAGGTATAAAATGTAGGGGGAACAGAGGGCAGAAAGACCTTCTTTGAGACTATTGCAATATTATTTTTTTAACTAAGACAGAGATAGAGGTGTTAAAGATGAATTAACAAAAATTTGTAACTGGATAGATTAAAAACAGTGTGTGTGTGGGGTTGGCGGGGGAGATGACCACACAATTTCAAATGAACTGCCACAGTAGAGAGTAAATCCAGGAAGAGGCTGGATATCCACTTACTGGTGGATGTAATAGAGCAAATTCATGCTTTAGATACAGACTGGACTTGTGTTTATCCTTCGTTTTTCAAGAGGACCATGGCATCAGGAAAATGATGATGTGACTTGCAGATGACTTTGATTGAGGCAGGGTTGTGCATGGTCACCAGCCTCACTTTCTCCTCCAGAGCCATCTGGATCCAGTGGCCTGATACTCATCAGGATGAATGGAGATGACCCAGGATGCAATGGGTGACCATGGACCTTTTCTGCTAAGGCCTTTGCAGGTACTCACTGAGAGTAAGGAAATGCTGATTGAGGGAATAGGCCTCTTTAAGAAGTGAGTCAAGGGATGGCCTCTTTAATTACAAAAAGAAAAAGAGAAAAAATCAAAGCCCCTCAGCAATATAAGCCAATATACAGCCATTAAGTGGAGCTTGGGCAGGGACCTATTGTTTCAGAAATGGGAGGAAAGAGGGAAAGAGGGAAGAAAAGAAGGAAGGAAGGAAGGAAGGAAGGAGGGAAGGAAGGAGGGAAAGAAGAAGGGAAGGAAGGAGGGAAGGAAGGAAGGAAAGAAGGAGGGAAGGAAGGAAGGAAGGAAACAGATTGGACTAGATAACAGTCTAAAGAACCTCATAACTGAGATTCTATAAGTCCATGAGTTTTAGTGAATGGAAGGAGATTTCAAGTGGACAAAAGGTATTCTCTTCTCTTAATTAATTCCATTTCATACATGGGGCTCCCAGATTAGCTGCCTCCGGTCCAAGGTCTTGAGTGCATTTCTACCCGCTGAAAAACTTTTGTTTTTCTTTTTGTTCTAGAAGTTTAGCTGAATTTCCCTTACCTGCTGCAGTTTCTTTCTGATTTATCCTTATATGTGACAAGCTAAATATGGAAGTAGAAATGTACTCTTTTAGGGGGTGGAGCCAAGATGGGAGCATAGAAGCAAGTAGTTTCCACAGCTCCCACATAGCCACCTCAAATACCCATAAAATATGACTCTAAACAAATTTTAGGGCTCCAAAAGTCACAAAAATACAGAAAAACATATCTCCTGCTGAAGACAGCTTGGCAGGAAGCACTCATGGCAGCACACTGGGAGCTGAAACCAGCCCAGTCTGAAACCTCGGCTTGGCCCCAAGGCTACTAGGATGAGCTGCAGCTGAAGCCTTCAGGAGAGTGGATCAGTGGCAGCTGTGGCAGTTTCCAGAATTATCAAGCCGTAAGAAACAAGGACAAAGTGAAAGTCAGTGAAAGTCAGTGGAACTCAGCTAAATTTGCGGGAGAAAAGTGGTCTGGCCAAACTGCCTCCAGGGCAAGGAAGCAGCAGAAGCAGGGTCCTGCAGCTGTTTCCACATGGCTGCTTCAGAAGCTCCCAGCCTGTAGACTTCAGGGGGGGCCCAAGCAATTGTGCAGAGGCTAAGTGCTCTTGCATTTAGCATCCTGGATCCAGATTGTGGTCTGGAGCTGAAAGCTCCAGTGAGCCAAAGCTGGTGGGGGTTGCAATGACCTCTAATAGCTCCGGCAGCTATGAAAACCCCAGTGATTTGGGACAGAGCTTTCCCTCTGGAAGCAGAGTTCTACAAAGCTAAACAATCAAGTAATTCACTGGCAACATGAGCAGGCAAAAGAAACAAAGTAAGAACAGCAACCGAACTTTGGATTCCTTCTTTGGGGACAAAGGGGATCAAGGCATGCAATGGGAGGAAGACAACACAGTCAGAACTCCCATGCCAAAAGCTTCTAAGAAATATGAAGACTGCCTACAAGGCATAGATTAGCTTAAGAAAGATTTTGAAAACCAAATAAGAGAAGTGGAGGAAAAATTGGGAAGAGAAATGAGAATGATGCAAGAAAATAATGAAAAGAGAGTCAACAACCTGACTGAAGAAATAATACCTTAAAAAATAGATCAACTCAAATGGCAAAAGAGGTCCAAAAAGCCAATGAGGAGAAGAATGCCTTAAAAAGTCAAATTTGCCATATGGAAAAAGAATCTCAAAAGCTTTCTGAAGAGAATAATTCTTTCAGAATTAGAGTGGAGCAAATGACTTTATGAGAAATTGAGGTATTACTAAACAGATCCAAACAAATGAAAAACTAGAAGGCAATGTGAAATATCTCCTTGAAAAAACTACTGACCTGGAAAATAGATCCAGGAGAGACAATTTAAAAATTATTGGACTACCTGAAAGCCATGATCAAAAAAAGAACTTAGAAAGCATCCTTCAAGAAATTCTCAAGGAAAATTGCCCTGATATTTTAGAACCAGAGGGTAAAATAGAACTTGAAAGAATTCACCAATCACTTCCTGAAAAATATTCCAAAAAGAAAACTCCTAGGAATGTTATATCCAGGTTCTGGAGTCCCCAATCAAGGAGAAAATATTACAAGCTATCAAGAAGAAACAATTTGAATACTGTGGAAACACAAGTAGGATGACCCAGGATCTAGCAGCTTCTACATTAAGGGACTGAATGGCCTGGAATATGATATTCCAGAGATGAAGGGAGCTAGGATTAAAACCAAGAATCACCTATCCAGCAAAACTGAGTATCATTTTTCCAGGAGAAAATATGGCCATTCAGTGAGGTGGAGGACATTCTTGCTGAAAAAAACAGAACTGAAAAGAATGTTTGACACTTAAATACAAGAAACATGAGAAAGTAAACATGGAAAAAAAATCATAAGGAACTTCACAAAGTTGAACTATTCACATGCCAACATGGAAAAACAATAATTGTAACTTATGAAACTTTTCTCAGCATGAGTATAGGTGAAGGGAATATAAATATATATATACATATACATACACATATGTCTATATAGGAAGGTTCATATATATGTATGAACACATATCTGAGTACATGTATATATGAATACATAGAGGGCACAGGATCAATTGAATAGGAAGGGACAATATTCTAAAAGGTGAAATTCTGAGGTGGGAAAGGATTAGAATGAGAGGAGACAGGGAGACAGAATAGGGTCAATCATCTTATATAGAAGAGGCAAGGGATAATTGTTACAATGGAGGGAAAGAACAGGAAGGCAAAAGGGAAAGGGTCAACCTTATTCTCATTGAATTTGGCTTAGGGAAGGAATGACATAAACTCTAAATTGGGTATCTTGCCACACAGGAGAGTAGGGGGTATGGGGATGAGAGGTGGGGCTGACAGAGGGGAGGGGAGGGTGGGTAGGAGGGTTGCTGGAAGTACACACTTCTGTAAAGAGACAGGGACAGAGTAGAGAATAGAACAAGGCGGGAGGCATGATAGGAAGGTGGGACATATAATCAGTCTCTCACAATATGCCCATGATGGAGATGTTCTGTGTAATTACACATGTACAGACTGTATTTAATTACTTGTCCTTCCAGTGGGGGTGGGTGATGAGGGAGGAAGGGAAACAATCTAGTATTTATAGTTCTATAATCAAATGTTAAAAATATATATTTGTGTGTGTGTGTGTGTGTGTGTGTATAAAATTATTAAGTATATCCTACTGGGAATTCAGATATTCAGTCACTGTGGTAGGGAGATCTATCCTGCCGTACCAGAAAGTCATATCAGAGGGGGTGAGGGGGAAGACATAGGAGAGAACAGATTGAGGGAGCGCTTATACAGTGGGGTTGCTGTTTTGAGGTATTGGGTAGGGAAAAGATGGGGGGAAGATTTGTAACTCAAAATCTCGTGGAAATGAATGATGTAAACAAGAAAATAAATAAAGTAATTTATTTTAAAAAATAAAACAATTAATGATTAAGAAAAAGAAAAAATGTATCCTTTTAATTTAAGAAAGTTTCTATTTCATTTTAAAGTATAGAGTGTTGTACTGCATTTCAATCTTAAACTGGAGTCACTGGACAGTCCTTACCCAGGCTTGGCCCAAAATACCACCCTTATGTTTATTCTTTCTGTCCTTTATAATCGGCAGCTGAGTGGTGCAGTGGATAGAGCACAGGCCCTGAAGACAGGAAGCCTCACCTTCCTGAGCTGAAATCTGGCCTTGAATACTTACTACACTTTGCCAAGAAAACTCCATGACTGAAAAATGACTGAACAACAATCTAAGGTGTTAGACTATATTTCCTGATATAACTTTTCTGGAAACATATTCCTCATTGACATCTAATATAGTATACTTTGAGAGGAAGGAAAGAAATTCTAAATTCACAGTGTTTAAACAATATTTTTAGATTGCCTGCAACATGAAATCATAACCTCATTATGGGTTACCTTTTTTGTGATTTTTTAAAAAATGGGTATGGGGGAAAGGTAAGTCTTAGTCAAGGATAGAGCCACAACCAGGGCAAGGTTGCCAGGGTCTTTTCTTAGGTGATGAACATCATTTGTACTCTTTCTGTAGGGAGAAATAAAATTAGTTTGGAACCCATTTAAAAAGAAAATTTAACTAAAACAGGAAACTAACAGATGGTATAGTTCTTTGACTCTAGTGGCCACACCCCACATGAACTCCCTTGGCATCCAATTCAATACAATAAACATTTTAAAAATATTTTCTACATACAAGTACAATTGTAGGTTCTTGGGGTAGGAAACAAACACATGAGTAAACACATAATTTAAGGAAGAAGAAAACAATAGCCTCTAGAGTTATTAAAAAAGGATTCCCATAGGAGGTGGTACCTGAATAGGGCTTTGAAGGAAGGTAAAGGGTTTAAGAGTTAGAGGAGATTAGGTAATGCATTACTTGCATATGGGTCTACCTGTGAAAAGGGAGAATATAGAATGTTGTTTGAGGTACATCAAGTGGCCCAGTTTGGCTGAAATGTAGAAAGTGTGAAGGGTTCTAAGTATGATCATTATAAACGTAGCAAGGTTGAATTGTCCTATAAAGACCAGGATAGAGCAAGCCCAGAGGTGATGTTCCTCATTCTATCTGACTGTGCTTTCTGGGTCCTGTTACTGGTCGGTCATGTGTGACTCAGTGATAAAAGGCTTGCACTCTGATGATGCCTTTATTGGCTAAAAAGTTGGAAGAGCTGGAGACTCAGGGTAAAAGATAATACCAACTCCCTCTGCCTCTGTCATCTTTGCCAGGTGTGAAGAGTGTCAGGACTAATTTTTAGGTATTTTCCAACTAAGGGAGAAAAAGGGCTACCATGTGGCACTGAATATGTAACAGCTGAAGCATGTGTCCTACCTACCCAAGGCTGAGCTTGGGTTTGGGCTGCCTCTTTTTTTTTTTCTTTTCCTTCATGATGCTAGATGAATAAATACCTGTTTTGAGATGTATGTGTTCAGCTTAGAGAAAACTCTGTGAGTGTGAGTGGTGTAAAAGTTCTATTAAGTTGGGACTAAATGACATCAGAGTAAGAGTTCTTGTTCTTTGGAGAGGAGAGTTAGTGACAAAAAGCTGCTAATTTTGCCAACAGACATGTACTTGGAGATGTTTGGAAAGACCAGAGATGATAGGAAATATAAAATTAACAGTCCCATAAACATTTTAATATTTTGATTAGGTTTCCATATAAGCTTTGCAGCAGGTAGTAACAGTAATTATAAGTTAAGCTACTGACTCCTGTTTAAGGTATTCCATTAATGCACACTGTGATTCTTTTTATGGTTAGCATTACTTTTATGTGTGAGAATAAATTGCCTGTCTCATACCTGACTCATGTTAAACAATGAATACCTTTTTACTCTATTTCAGGGAAAGCCTAGAGGTGAGCCATAATCCAAATCCTAAGTCAAATCACTCCTAGAACACTGGGGTCAGGGTTTACCAAAATAGAATGTGACAATAAAGAACCCATTCCCTTTCTAATTAGAAAACAGGATTCCTAGGATTGAAGTGATTTCAAAACACTTGCCCAGGTACAGAATCAGGAGTATCCTAGCTCCTTTGGCTTCCTCATGTTTAGATGTAAAGACCTCACCTGGCGTTCTTAAGGTCATTCAGGAGCCTCACACAAGTGGAGAACTCATCTTTTTTTTTTTTTAACTTTCTTTTTGAACTGAGACCAGAACTCCACTTAGATTGCCCTATGTAGTGGCAGAGAATGGGGAAATATAAGGTGCTCCATGGTGCAGGAACCCAGAGGAAACATTCTCTTGACTTTTAATAACATTGTCTCTTTTTCCCTTTTTCACCATTTGCTTGAGTTGGGACAGGTACTTTTAAAGTACTAGAAGACAGCAACCTCTGATAAGCTTTATAAAATGTCCTTAATTTAATTTGCATAACCCTGACTTTTAAGGGGTGATTGTCATTTTTGAGAGAGAGAAAGAGAACATATATAATATATATTTCAGTGTTTGAGAAACATATTCCATGGATTATATGATTATATAAGCATCCTTAGAGAGCAAAACACTGGAGAAGACACAGTACGTGAGCCAACCTGGTACCCCTGAAGTGGAGATATGGATATATGTACAAAACACAGAAATTACTCAGTGAGTCATACGTTTCTAGAATTAGTTATTTAAAAGTTGTTGGACTGACAATTTTAAAAGTTTCAGGGTAGTTTTAGATGAATTCTTTGATAACAGATAGAAAACTGGATTATATTAAAGACTATCCCCCCAATGTTGATATTGATATCATGGCAAAAAAAAATACAACAACATTTTAAAGAAACAATATTGATTGAATGGGCAACAGGTCAGACTTATGTGGAAAGTCTGATTTTCCAAGAAGAAGAAAGTCATCAGAACAGGAATCAAAGTTGGTCACAGATTTCAGAAGTTCATCAAAATGTTCTGAGCATCTAGAATAGGTGTTTTTTTCTCATTTATGTTCCAATTTATGGTAAGAGTTTGTGTTTGTCATGCCAAAAAACTTTGTAGAGTCTAACCGGATAAGAATTTACCAATATATTAATTTATTATATAATTTATTTTGTGGATGTAGGTATTTGTCTAAAGAATGGAATAATGAATGTCAATTTACCTTTCCATTTTTTTTTCTGGTACCCTATTCGCCACCTTTTCAAGTCTATCATTAACCACACTTTACTCAGAACTATTGAACAAATAATTTGGTCTCTTTAGTTCAAAAACAATTCTTTGAAAAACTGAATCCTAGCAAACACAGCTATGTATTCATCTCTTTATCTAAGCTGAAGTTTCACTTTTAAAACACTTATAACTACACTCATTTGACAGACTTTTTTTTTTAGGGACTAAGGGTGTCTGTCAAAATAATTGTTTTTTTATAAAAAGCACATACTCATACAGAAGCCTGAGAATAAGATTTCATCCTCTTCTCTCTGCTAATTTACAAAGAAGCTATAGTATATGGTCTTGACAACACGTGTTTCCCATTTTTGCCAGTTTGATAAAAGCATACCAAGTCAATGGTTTTTAGCTTGTAATTTAGTGATTGTTCTAACCCCGACTGTCAGTGACCTGTGTGTTAACTGAAACAGTAAAATCAGAAATGAGCATGCAGCCTCCTTAAATGCCAGACACATGAACCCTTTGCACAAGGAAGATTATAATAGAGCCCATATGATATTCCCATTTAACAATGAAACATGTGACTAAGAAGGGGAACATATTCTCAAATAGATCTAAGAAGTTTACACCATTAGACCCTAAACATTAATTTTATTGCAATGAATAAAGAACTAATTAAATGAGGGTTTCCTTTTTATTAAATGAGTAAACACCATTCAGGAAAACGATGAAAATTAAAATACAGAATATTTAACTTTATTAAGCTCGACTCATCTATATTTATTTAAGCCAATTTTCAAAGACAATTAAATATCGTCAACAGTACTGAACCAGCCTCTAACCTGTGGGTGGCCAGAGCCGAACAAAGACAGCTAGAGATAGGAGAATCAGGAATCAAACAGAAGTTTAATTTCAAAGTAAGGGAAACAGCTTGCAAGCAAGGACACATATGCTGGAGCCCCACCCCTAGTGCGGGGGACCTGATTTAGTGTGGGGAGATCTCAGCACTTATAGCAATAGCGGCATGGTCAGCTATAGCCTTGACAATGAGGGGGTATTAACAGCAACGATGTGACAAGTTTGATTCATAATTTATTCAAGCTCAGAGAATACCTGGTACTTGTCAAAGGAATATAATAATCACATGAAACAATTCTGGGATTTTGCTTTGGCTGATCACATTCAGAGGGCAAGAGCAGAGGATTGTTGTTATGCTAAGTTCAGGGCACGGTTTGCTTGCTGTGCCTTAGCTCTAGAAAACAGGATGTCTTCTAATGTCTTGACAATATTGTAATCAGTAACTTTATAAAGTTATTTTTAAAATTAGTCAATAAGAAATTAGTGAATTACTGGATAAATAATTGATGTTTAAAAAAAATCAAATATTTGAATATGTGATTTTCTTCCAGCTTTACATAGCTATGAAATTGTGAATAAAAATGTTAGCTAAAATCCTATTATTTATTCCAATATGAATAACAAAGAGGAATGGGGAATGTTTTAACCTGGAAATTCTAATAAAAAGCAAAAATTTACATCTAATGAGGCAAATGTTTCCAACTGTGCTCTACTATTTAACCCACAAATAATTACTTTTTCTCTGTCTGGGAAAACCCATTTAGGTGCGGCAGAATGATAAAGGATCTTTGATCAGATATGGAAACTGAATTAACTACTTGGCTGGTCAGAAATGCTATAGTGGAGTTTGGAATGGGTCCAGTGGTTTTGTCATTTTGCATTTAGCTAATTATTTTATTTATTAGATCCATATGCACCAGTGATATAAAATTTTGAGGTGTCAGAGGCAGGAATATCTTGGTTAACAACTAAGTAACTGTTTCAAATAAACACTGGTATGAAACGTTTCCTTACAGTGGTTGTTTTGATTTTAAAATTTTATTGATGATAGTGTCAGTTAATTCATTGCTGGACCATTTGTTTGCCTTTATTGATGTATAAATATGGTCTATTTGCATCCTTGTTGAAGCAAATTTATTTAAAAATTTGAGTGTCAAAAAAAGAGAATGTAAAATATGAAATATGGGGGAAAATAGTCCATTTTCTCTCTCTCCACCTTTTGCCCTCAACCTGACAAGTTTTTAAACCAAAATAACTGTCAATGTAGTCAACATAGCTGAACTAGTTATAAATGTAAACAAGTTGACGACTCTTTAAAAATATTTATTCATGCCTCACTACTGGTTTTTATCCTCTGCACTCCACTGGTATAGCATTTACCAAAGGTCATTCATTAATGGCAACTGCTAAATCCAACAGTCTTTTTCTTGTTCTCGTCTTTTCTCTGTATTATTAGACTCCGGTAACCATCTACTTCTATCTTGGCTTCCACAATATAGAATGCTAATGGTTCTCCTCCTATGACTGTGATCATTCAATCTCCTTTATTGTCCACAAGTTTCTTCTTAATATCTTTAAAATCAATGATTTTCCTAGTTCCCACCTCCACCTGATCATCTTTATGTACATGCTCCCCCTTAGTGATCACAAGTAGTAATGTTGTTTCATAAAGCACATCTCTGCAAATTACTTTCAAATCTAAATTTCTACTCCCAACTCTTCCTCAGCATTCTATTTCTTTCTTAAAAGCTGGGTCAATGATGCATCAATCTCTGTACTCTCAACATTCACCATAATACTTTGGACATAGTAGATAAATGATGGTGCCATAGAGAAAAATAGAATGGTCAAATGGAGGAAGGAGTTTATAAGAAATTGTAAGTACTATTTGAAACAATTTTATTTTGAGTTACCAATGGGAAATGCTGCTGGAGAAGTCCTATATGAAGCTAGGGTTATGGACCTGGATCTCAGAAGAATAATTAGGACTAGAGATACCTGCCTCAGTTTCTTAATTTATAAAGTGGGGATAATAACAGCACCTACCTTCCCAACTTTTGTTGTGAGGGTAAAATGAGATATTTATACTTTGCAAACTCTATTTCAACTCACCACCTCAAAAGTCAACTCTCACTTGTGACAAAGAAAAACAATTAAGGGAACACAATCAATGCAGTGAGTGCACCTGCTAATAGACATAATATTCAGTTTGAGTGGTGCCTAGCTTCTGTGTGTTTTCTACCCTACAGGACATTCACTTGTAATTCTCTAATTATTTGTCTTTATGTTTGTAAAGGGTGTTTAGTAGTTACATTTATATGTTTCACACGTATTATGGTAAATTGACTACTAGATATTTCACACTATTTGTAATTATTTTAAAAGGAATTCTAATTTTTCCTGAGTTTTATTAGCACTATATAGAAGAACTCATTTTTTAATCCTGTTATCAAAACAATTGATCATTTCAATTAAAAACATTTTTTTTCTGTATTTTCTTGGGTTTTCTAGGTATCTGTCATGTAATTTGAAAATTAAGACTCTTCTCCTTGTCTTAATCTTATAATTAGTATCTTTATGTTATGTCAACTAATAGTTGGGAAATGGGCAAAGCAATCATCTTTTACCCCTGTTTTAGTGTAATTGTCCCAGTGCTGTTGATCATTGTTCTAGGGCAGTAATTCTTAAAACTTTTTGGTCTTAGGACCTCTTTAACTGTCTGTCTGTCTGTCTGTCTATCAATATATATATATATATATATATATATTAGAAATTAGAATTGATACATTTAAACTATTAATTCAAAATAAGTAATAAATCCACTACATGGGATAAGGTACAGGCTCTGGGAACCTCCTTGAACTCTCCTTGAATCTTCCTATTTGATGAGGCATTTGTCTGAGGCATAAACCTTTCCTCATAGCTCTGCCCAAATCTCTCACTAGCCTAGCCCTCCTTTGTCCAGCTACTTATCCTCCCAAAATATCTATGCTCAAATCTGCTACCCTTAAACTAGTCTCCATTGTCTGTCATCCCCAGGTAGCCTCCAGCTACTTCCCACCTTTAATCTCTCATTACTGGAGTCTGAACTCATTTGACTCCTCCTGCAGACCGTCCCCAAACTCCTCCTCTAGACCACCCCTAGATTCCTCCCACAACCTTTCTGTATATGAGATCCATCTTGCCTGCATGAAGAGGCTGGAGAATTATCTAGCACAGACTCACCCTGTGTCAGATGATTCTGGCCAGCCTGTCTAATGCAAGTGTCACAGATACTGAGGCTCTTTAAGAGTCTACCCATTATGGTGAATCTTTAATAAACTTTGCTTTTCTTTGGCTTTGAGAAGACTGGAGTTGAATTCATTTGGCAGGACCTGGTGTGTTGGTATTTTGGGGTCTTGAGCACCCCTAACCCTATACTTCAACATTTTATGGTGACCTCATCACATGTAAATAACACTTTAATTGAAAACAACATTTTTGCTTAATGTTAAGACAACTGGATTGTCTTGCCTGTTTTTGTATTCTTCCTATTGCAATATATTCTTTTGGTTGATATATATGAAGAAAATTCACATAAACAGTGGAAAAGGGAATATTTTAATAGACCAATGATATCTTAGTATTATTATGAAAATAAATTAAACCTTGCATAACTCCCAAGGGGTCTTAGAGACCCCAAGGATTCTATGGACTACACTTTGAGAGTCATTGTTTAAAGCAACATTATAGAATTTATTGTAAATACCATCACATTGCTCAAGTGATTTTGATTCAATTTCTACTCTGCTTCATTTTAGCACACTTTTTATCTTATCTAGAAACACCATGGGAGAAGAATTCTTAACCACAGATGCTACAATGCATAGAAAACCTGTACTACTTCACTGGTATTCACACCTATGAAATGACATTTGTATTTCCTGATCACACCTTAAAATATAAGAATGACAGGCTCCTAGGCAAGGATGGAGTATACCTACCAAATTATGGTAAAAATCCATTTGCCTGGTGTCTTGCTACATCAAAATTTTACAAAAGCTTGAATTCTAAACAGGTGGAGAAGGGAGAAATTTGGCTAAGTATATATACCAAGTTAGATACCAAAGAGACAGATGGCACAATGCATCTTTTTCTCAGAGGGCACTCAGAAGTTCCCAGGAGGAAAAAGAAAACAAAATATCAAAGGGAGAAGACCAATGCATAGGTATGATTCAGTTCTGATGAGTGATCTCAGTTATCAAGACATTTGCTGCAATTCTCTGTCAAAAGCCAAACAGCCGACAATATCTTGACTTGTCTTAATGATAATTTCAGAGGCAGCAAGATGGTGCAGTGGATAGAGTGCTGGACCTGGAGTTATGAAGAGCTGAATTTGAATATGGTCTCAGACACTTATCAGCTTTTTGACCCTGGGCAAGTCACTTAACCCTGTCTGCCTCAGCTTCCCCATCTATAAAATGAGCTGGAGAAGGAAATGGCAAACCACTCCAGTATTTACGCCAAGAAAACACCAAATAGGATCATGAAGAATCAGACAGACTTAAACAACTGAATAACAATAATAATTTTATCCTTTAAAAGGTGCAAGAATTAAGTAGGGGGAAATGTCTTCTGGATCTGATTCTTGCTATTAGAAAAAGACTGTTTCCTGGGCTGGAAGTGATAAGAACATTGTGAGGGAAGTGACCACTCTCTTCTAGAATATATGACAGAGAAGATAAATCCTGAATACAGTCTGATATACTCTTAGAGTTTTAAGAGAGCAGATTTCAAAGCATTCAAAGGAAAGGTGGATAGGATTCTGTGGACTTCTGTAGGATTCTCTGGAGGACATCAGCCGAGGAGACATGAGGAACTGTCAGGAATGAAATCCTGAAAGAGAACAATTCCAATGAAAAGGAAAAGTGAGAGCTGCTCAGAGAGACTAAGGTGGCGGAAGTAAAGAGAACTCACCAACTTGGATTTAAAAAAAATACATATACAAAAGACGGCAGCAAGGGAATCTAAGAATACAATATATAAAGAATACAAAAGAATGTTGTGGTCCTCTAAGAAGATTGTCAAGGTAATGGAAGCTCAGAATCAGCCGAGGTTGGTAAGGTAAATGAAGAACAAGAATTTGTTGTTGTTGTTGTTGTTCCTTAAGCTACAGTAAGAGGAAGGGTAATATCAATGGAAGAGAGAAGACTGCTGCTCAGAATGGATTACACATTTATAACTGACAACAAAGAGAAGGCAGGGTCACTCAATTCTTATGTTGCTTCTGTTTTCTAAGGAGAAAACCCTTGGACTGAAAAGAATGGGATGAGAACAGATAATAGGAAGTTAATGCACAAGATCCATAGGAAGATAGTAAGAGTGCACTCTCACTGCTCTTGATGAATTCACATCACCTGCCATAGAAGAACACCACCAAGCACCGCAGGACCTGGCAAGTGTGATTGCTAACTACTGACAGGATTCTGTGAAAGATTGTGGAGAAAAAGGAAAGAGACCTTCAAAATGATTCCAGTGCCTGAGGCTATGCCAACATAGCTTCAGGCCAAAAAGTATTTATAAAATAGAATTGTAATAGAAACTGTAATTTTCTAGAGGGGAATCACAGAATCACAAAATTTCAGAGTTCAATGGGATCAGAGTGGCCAAGGAGATGAATCTATATCTGAAAAAGTCATTCAGCCTTTGCTTGAAGAACTCCTACTTTTAGTGACAGCACGATTTGGGATAGTTTTATTTATTTAAGATGTTTTATATCTCCATCAGCGTCTGTCTGCTCTATTTCACACCCAGCAGCAGAATTCAGCTCACCTCCCCACTCCCCTTGCCTCCAGAAGCAGTGAGGTTAAGGTCAGGATTAGCCCTATCCCTGCCTCACCTTAGGGGAAAAGAGTAGTATTGTCTCACTTTAAGTTAAAATCCTTTTGGGATGATCTGGCATAGCTGGAATGATAATTATGTAGCATGACTAGAGAAGGGCAGGTCCTTGATTCTGGAATCTAGAATATATTATTCTACAGTATGTTATTAAAAAGATGGTTAATGGACATCTACAAGAGGAAATGGTATCCATAAATAACTAACTTAGAACTAACAATCTTAATGAAAGCAAGAGAATAGGCAGGGAATTTTTTTTTTGGTGGGGGGGAGTGATTTTATATAACAGTACAGACAACTGATGGAAATGCAGAAACAATATAAAATTCAAGGGATTTTTTGTTCATCCAGATAGCATTTACCTCCAGATTTATTGTTTGTTTCTTAAAAAGGCAGCTAGGGGTGCAATGAATAGAGCAATGGCCCTGAAGTCAGGAAGACCTGAGACACTTGACACTTAACTAACCATGTGACCTTGGGCAAGTCACTTAACCCCAATTGTCATGACTTCCCTCCCTCAAAAAAAAAAACCACAAAAATAAATTCAATTGGTAGAATAAAATACAATCTTGCAGGCTCTGCAAACTAGACAACTTCCATGCATATGTTAAGGTTACTCAATTATCATCTCAATGCTGATGACTCTCAAATATACTTGTTGAACTATAACTCTGCTGACCTCGAGTCTTAGGCCTATTGGCCTAATAATAACAACCTATTGGAATTCTTGAACTGGATATCCCATAGACATCTTAAGCTTAACACATCCAAAACAACTTACCATCTTTCCTCCCAAACTCCCTCCTCTTCCAAACTTGCCAGTTACTTTTGAGGGTACCACTATTCTCCCTGGCTTCCAGGCTTACAACCTTAGGGGTCCTCCTAGATTCCTCTTTCATTCTTCTTAGCCAATTTGTTGCCAGGTTCTATCAGTTTTACCTTTGTCACTTCTCTTTCATGTCACTGCCACCACCCTAGTAAAGACTCTGACCACCTCATACCTGAACTATTACAGTAGCCTGCTTTTCTGCTTGCTACAAGGCTTTCCCAACTCTAGTCTGTCCTCCACTAAACTGTCAATCCCCCACTTCCCACTCAATACATTCTATTGGCTCCCTGTCAAGTCCAGGATTGAAGATAAACTCTGTTCTACACTCTAAATTGCCCTCCCAAAACCTTTCCAGTCTTCTTATACCTTAGTCCCCACCCCACCTGCCTTGTACCCCTAATTCAGTGACATTGTCCTCTTTATTGTTTCTCAAACAAGACACTCCATCTCTAGACTCCAGGCATTTTCACTTGCTGTCTGGAATATTCTCCCTCCTAATCTCCACCTTCTGGATTCCCTCAAAACTCAACTAAAATTCCATCTACTATAGGAAGTCATTCCCAAATGCTCTTTACTTCTAATGCCTGTTCTTTGTTGATTATTTCCAATTTATTTTGTAGACAGCTATTTTTAAAAAAATACACAATAGTTTTATATATTGTCTTTCCCATTAGGCTGTGAGCTCTCAGAGAGTAGAGACTATCTTTTTAACTTTTATTGTATCTCCAATGCTTAATGCAATGCCCGAGGCCATAACAGGTGCTTAATAAATGTTTATTGACTATTAACAACAATGCAAGTTTTAAGATGGAAGGTGTATGTTCATCTAAGGAGGTGGCTAGTGACAGAAAATTTCATGCAAAGAACAGATTCTCTTTCAGTATCAAATGTTTATTCTCAGTCCTCATCCTTCTTGACCTTTCTACAGCATTTGACAGTACTAACCCCTATCTCTTCTCTAGGTATTCAGTATCCTGCTATCTGTTGATTTTCCTCCTGCTGATTGGGCTGCTCTTTTTACTTCTCTCTGTATCATGATCCATGTATCATCCTCCAACTGTGGATATACCCCCAAGGTTTTATTCCATAAGTTTTTTTTCTCTTTTTACCCTCTCCCTTGGCAATCTCACTAACTTTTATTGGTTTAGCTATCATGTCTATGCAGCTGACTCACAACTTTATATATCCAAACCTGGTTTTCTTTTTGAACTGGTATCTCAAACTTCAAAATGTCCAAAACAAAACTTATCTTATTTCCCACCAGCCAATTCTCTTCCAACCATACCTTTTTCTATCAAGGACACTAACCTCCTTGTGGTCAATTCATTTGGGAAACTCATTCAGTTTTGATTCAGTGAACCTATAGGCAAGTGATATTGTATTAATTGTAATCTGAAATGCTACAAAATATTTAAATTACTGTTAAAAACAGAGACAGCAAAATTTATGCTAGGGAGGCAACCTGGTAAATTGCTTTATCTTTCTATCTTTTAATCTATTTATGAAACAAAGAGTCATCATTTCTGCCAGTGATGCTTTATAATAAACCACAAAATACTAGTTCCTGAAGAATTAAATTTATACAATACCCAAAATGAAATGCATGTAGTCACAAATGGGTTGAAATACATGACCAACTAAAAATTGTATGCAGAAGCCATATAAAGTATGCCACCTGAGAGATATATGATTGGCAAAGACAGATGATTGGTCTTATGGCAAGAGGGAGGAAAGAACTATCTGATGCATAACTCATGTGTTCTACTCCTATCTATATAATGTCAAAAGATCTAAGAGAAGGTCTACAGCATACTAAGTGGCTTACCCTTGTTGAAGATTTGCAGAATATTACAGACAAAATCTTCATAGGATGAGAAAGCATACATAAATTACAATCTTATCACTGCCTGGCATACTCATGTTAATAAGAAAGAACCATTGCACTATCAAAACACACCCACTTGGGTAGGCACTGCAAAAAGATGAATTAGACCCAGATTGATGTACATAAAGAAACTGGACTGAATAGGAAATTGCTCAGTGCTTTCAATGATTCCCAGTTGCATATATACATGTATGTATATAAATATGGAAAAACATATACACTCTCTATCTATCATTCATCTATCTATCTATCTATTGCCTATTTTTGGAACACTGTTGTTACAAATTTACCTTCTATATGGCTATAAACTATACCCCTCTCAAAAGAATCAGAATTATAAACTAACCAAATAACTAAAAAAGTATAAGGGAGGTAAGAGCACAAAAAGAGATGCAAATGAACAGAAAAATAGTTGAATAGGCAGTATAGTGAGGAATAAAAGATAGACTGAGACAGTCTGCCTTATTGGTCATGTTTCATTCCCTTTCTGGCTTCTGACTCTTTCCAGATTTCACCACCCATTTCCCACCCACCTTTTCCTTCTACCTTCTCTCCCTCTCAACTCCCT
Organism: Pseudocheirus occidentalis; assembly: GCA_028646575.1. NCBI lineage: Eukaryota > Metazoa > Chordata > Mammalia > Diprotodontia > Pseudocheiridae > Pseudocheirus > Pseudocheirus occidentalis. Next base: position 143,790,067 of record CM053597.1, on the reverse strand, counting down.
TTTATGTGTTGTCTTCCCCCATTAGAATGTAAGCTCCTTGAGAGCAGGCAGTGAGTTTGATGGAGAGGTTGTGATCTTCACTAGAAGAACATTCAGGCACATCAGTATAATTATGGATACATCTAAGTATCTATGTATGTAATTTAAATATGCAGTTTTTTTTTCTCTAGTGAGAGAAGCTGTGATCTAAAACTTATTTCAAATAGTAATTTTCAAATATCTGAACGCATCATATTAACTTACATGTACTTGGGACTTTAAGATTTACAAAGTAATTTTCTCACAACAACCCTATACATGTAGTGATCGTTATTCCCATTTTTCACCTGAATAGATCGAAGCACAAAGAGGTTAACTGATTTTCCATGATCATGTGTCCTGTTAGTGACAGAACTTGCATTTGTACCTACATCTCCTTCAAATCCATTGCTGTTTCCAATACATGACAGGGATGTCTCTTAGATAGGCTGTGTCTATATTAAGACTATCTGATTTTTACTATTTAGATTGAATGGAGAAGTCAAATAACCACCATCAGTCTGACTGATTTGTCTTCTTTTATTCAATTTTTTGAATTGATTAATTTGACCCATTGTTTTGCTGTGACTATAGAAAAAAATCTTAGTCGGATGGCAACTTAATTCTCAATATCTCTCCTTAGTTTATATTTAAAGTCTTAACTTCCATATTATCCTCGTTACTAGATTATTTCAACCACTGTTGTGCTTGTGCTGATTCTGATCAGCTCAGAAGAGCTGACTGTTAAATTTTCAGCATGAGAATTTACACCTCAGAAATTGAAAAACAACTCAGGGCTTGATTTATTGTTTTGTTGATTGTCTAGTCCTAAGAAAAAATGATGGAGAAAATTTTAATAATGCATTTTTAACTTCAAAGGGCATTGTGTGTACAGTCTCCCTCCCTATCACCAAAGGGCTAGTTATTAAACATTTACCAGCACACCTCTGATTTCAACCTTATTGCTTAGCTAGCCTAAAAATATTTTTAGGTTAAAAGCACTATGTGATTTTATTCAGGGATATATGAAGGTAATATGAAATTAAAATAAAGTTCTGGGCATAAAATATTAATGTTATCATGTCAATTAAATCCAAATTATTTGTTTTGCAAGCCCTATCATATTTCTATTAAAATGTTCTAATATTATTGAATGATTTTCATTCTAGTATGGCCAGTGGTTATAATTATGCTTTGCTTTCAACATCCACAGTTGATGAGCCATCAGCCTTGGAGGAGAGAGTGGAGCTGTTGATTTGTTTCTGTTTATTAACTGGTTCATGTTTTGGTAGCTTGGAGTCTAGTCCATGAATCCACGCACACCATTCTTGGAATAAGAGTGCTATCACCCATAAAAGAAGATAGCATTCAAGTAAAGAGGTAGTTAGTAGATAACCACAGAGGCTGACATTACCCCATGAGTGCCCTCTGGGATTGGGTGGAGTGGATGACCAAGGTAAGCATGTGCTTGACAGTACTTGGTTCTTATTATTGTAAAAAAGCAGACGGGAAATCATACTACACTGCTAACTCTAGTAAGGAAGAGAGAAAGAACAATTTTGTTTTTGTCCATTTTCTGTTCCTAGCCCATTTTCCATGTCTATATTACCTAAAAGGATGAGTTTAAAGTACTTATGCTCCAGTTATTTCCTTTCATGTGATATAAAATGATCTTAATCTGAGTCTAAAGTAGAATTTTATTGCAATACTTTTTATGGAATTTATTGACCTTTCAATAATTTCTGACACTGTAGACAGACACTTTGGACCAAACCAGTAATCTTGGCCTATATACCATGCTATAGAATACAAAACAAGTCAAATCAAATCAACAACCATTTATTAGGTGTTTACTATCTGCCAGGTATAATGATAAGTGCTGGACAAAACAAAGACCAAACCAAAACCTACCAGTCCTTCATACTTGACAAAACCGCAAGCACATAAAAGTTTTAAAAATAATGAGGCACCATCATTTCTCTTCTCTTGAATTTCTTTCAGCTATAAAGTTCCCATCACAACTGTAGACCACAATCATTTCTATAGAGTCTATCTATATCAATATTGAAATAACAATAGAAAATAGAAAGATAGGCGTTCTCCTTAATGGTGAGGGCATGGTTTTATCATTTCTAACTAGGAATGACCTTAAGAATTCTTATATGATGAAAGACATCTATTGGCTTATTGTCGTTAAAAATAGCTTCAAATAATCACATTACATCTGAAAATGCAATTGGCAACATTTTTAAAATACTTAAATTGATAATGTTAAACAACCCCATTTAACAGCTGAATTTATTCAGAACTTTGGGAGCATAATTTGCAACTAACTTATTTACTTGAGTTCATCAGGATGCAGTCCTACTCAGAATCACACATGGAGCTGAAAGGGACCACGCCAAGATTATTTAATTGTTGCAGAAATCTATTGGTAACACCTGCCTTCTAAGTTTTTTTTTTCAAGGCAAAATAGTCTCTTCCATTCTCTATGATACAGAATTCTATGATTGTAACAGAATATTTGTCAAATATTTGAACATATTGATAAAAAACTCATTTAAATATCTTTCTCTAGAAAAAAATGTGTTCATATCCTCATGGCCCACATCTGTGCAAAAGTAAGATGATCTTCCATTTAGGCAAAAAATGAATGTCAAATTCCAGATTTTTCTTTCTTCATTCTTTTCTTTTCCTTGATATTTTATCTCCCTATCCTGACCAAGTTGAAAGTGGAGTGGCCACCTACAAACCCAATCCTATTTCTGATTGGCACAGAAGCTTTGCTTTATGTATACCAATATTACTTCACATGGAGACACCCACATGGGGAATGCAAAGGACCTGCTTCTGTGGTCCTGTGACATGGATAGGAGCAAGCTTTTCCAATAGATGCACAAATGGAACAAACCATGTCTTTAAAACTACCAGATTATGTCACTGACTCTTTCCTGTTGTTCCTAAAGGGGTTATCCTGTTCACACATAGCACGGGGACCATGAACTGAACTAGATAAAGGGAAAGATAACAACTTTCCACTCTTTATTCTTAGACCCTGTGACCCAATACATGGGATTTAGGTTTTGTTCTGGTCTGGGTTTTCATTTTTTATTTTTTGTCCATTTCATTTCTAGGTGCAAGATTAAAACAAAACAAAACAAAACAAAAAACTTGATCCTTACCAGATGTAGATGAGCAGTGGCAACCCTGGAGACCAAATGGTTCAACCATCTCAACAGAGAAGATTTGAGAAATCAAAGTACCTGACCCTTGAGCACAAGGGGCTTAAGCCTTGATTTGGTACTTGGTAGTACTGTTCTAAATAGGAACTAGGCTAAGCAGTGAACTCAATCACCCTCCCTATTGAATGAGATTATTTTTAAAGTGTTTAGTACAGCGTTTGGCATATAGTGTTTTATAAATGCTAATTACATTCCCTTTACCCCTATCACAAGATAGTGTTGGGGTGATTATCCTCCATCTCCCAGGTATTGCAGGGTATGTTAATATACTTGTTCTTATTATACCATTGATGTAAATATTTATTTGTAAAAGCTAACCTGACTGTTAAGCAATAAAACTGAACTAGGGTTTAGATGACCCCTAACAATGAGGAAACAAATCAGTGGGGGCTGGAGCCGGTGGCAAAGAGACTGGATACCCCAGATTCCTTGAAGGTAGTAATGTCAAGTTAAAATAGAAAGAGGAGCCACTGAACTGTACATGAGGATTGCTGTAGGCATATATTGATGGATAAGACTAAATATGAACATCATCTATGTTCTATTGTATTTTTATTTATTTTGTTAAGTTGTTCCTGATTAGATTTTAATTTGGTTTAGTTTGCACTTGGGAGCATTATAGGTTGGGGTAAATGTTATAGACATTTCTACTTTAAGGGAATATCTGGTCTTCAGGTCATGGGGGCCAGGGTAGTCACTAAAAGTTTCTTTAAGACCTAATATTTAAGAAAGATAGCCTAGTGGGCATTATCCAGATTTTTAAAATTGAAGTCATATGTTGTTATATTCTCAGAAAGCTATACAGTATACCTGGATGATACTATCTTAGTTTCTTGCATTCATGCCTTCACTGGGTCAGGATTTAATCTTATGCCTCTGGTTTATATGAAGGTTGGTTTAAGAAATATCCCATTAGAATACATTTCTATACCTTTTGAAAAATCATAGATGAAGACACTGGCTATTATGTTATCCTGTGTCTCTCAAGTAAGAGCCTATGTATTTTTTTCTCTAGAATTCATTTCTAAGAAAGTAGCTACCCCCTCTTCATATTCTTCTCATCACACAATAACAATACAACGTATTTCCATAGGTGCTTCTGAACTTAATTCACTTCCTAGATATAGAAATAAATGTAATCTAATTACATAATACATCTATTTTCCCTGCTTCTTTCTTTTAACTTATTTTTGTCCCTCAATTTTTGTTAATTGCCCAGCCTGTATGTGTCTTAACTTTAGAGGACATTTCAAATCCTTTTGGGAAGCAGGTGGGGTATGCATCATAAATACAAATATTTGTGCATTTGAAATACTAACATTATTTTAGTTTGTTTTGCTTCTTAACCTGTTTCTCCACTTGGGGTGATTCCAAGATTCCTTTATAATTCTAAAAGATGAACACGTCATATTATGCAAGAATATGGGAGGAGCAAAAGAAACTGAAAAAATTTATCATTATAATAATGACATTTATGTTATAATTTTCTAATAATAACAAAACAACCTATAACATAGGTAGGAGTCAGAAATCTTATTATCCCCATTTTATAGAAGAGGAAACTAAATCTCAGCGATGTTAAATGATCCCTCCCCTCCCCTAGTCACACAAATAATGTCAGAAATGGGACCTGAGCCTGTGTCTTTACTTGTATATCAATGCTTTTAATCTTCCGTATTCTTCCCTACTTAGATTTTGATTAAAAGCAAGATTAAACTATGAATACTATGGATAAACTATGGATACAGTTTCTCCTTGTCAATGACATTAAAAATTCTGTTGGTATCACTTATATTGAAAACCAGTCACTATTACCACTAATTAAAGCAATTATCAATAGGAAATTCTACAAGTCTTGCATAAGGTCTGGTATAAAATAGAATAGATTACCATTTATTGTTTTATTCTTCCCCATCCCATTCCTTATGTATAATGTAATTAAAGAGAATTCTTGACTACTTTTCACTTCAACTCAGCTTCTCATTCAAACCAAGTCAGATGTGCCAGGGAATCAACAAGGGCAGAGCTTCCTTTTTCTACTGGCTTCTGCTCAGTTCTAGACTTTGGCATGCTATTAATGCCTAGCTTGCCAGGAGCAGCAGAGACTTTATTCTGTTTGATTTCCAAGGTTACAAAAAAGACGGTATATTACTTGGAATTTTAAGTACTGAAGGTACCATATGAACATCATATGCTTAACATACTAACAATTTTGAGGCAGGGGAAAAAAAGCCACACTGCATCAACGTAGAACGAATTAAATCTGTCTAATGGGAATGAAGTGGAAGTGTTCTTGACCTTTTCCAGGCCTCTTGTTATGGTAGTATTCATATTTGGTGAGGTTTTCTCCTTAGGGTAGTATTCTATAATGGGATTTAGTTCTTTTCTTTAAAAAAGAAAACCACTGGAAGAACCAAATAAATCTGCATGCAGATATTGCTACTGTCAATCATGTCAGATTGATGATTTAGACCGTGATTTCATAGTTACCAAAATGCAATGGGTAACAAAATCATTATTAAAAATGAATAGAAAATAGAAAAAAAAACATTAAAAATTGCCTTTTATGAAACAACATAAAATAAATTGCATTTATGGGGAGGAAAGGGATAGATAGAGCAGAGTGAGGTTCAGATTTGTAATTTCACCTTGGTGGGAATCCCCCCCGCCCATGGACCCCCTCCACAAGTCTACATCAGCAATTCCTTGGTAATATATAGTTTTAGAAAGTTGCCTGCGGCAACTGCTAATACAGAGAAAAGGCTCATCTTTAGGTCTTTTGAGTTTTCACATTAAGCCCTCTATCTATTTCCTCTAGTTTTGTAATATTTTATTATTACAGAAAAATTAGGGGATTTATAAACTAACCAGTGGTTCTGTGTGCAGATTATAATGTTAGACAAATTTAGAGGTAAGTATAATTCAAACTAGATTTGGGAACACTAGAAAAAAGTTATGAGAAAACATAATCACAAAGGCACACATTTAACTCATACATCACTAGCAGTACTAAAATTCACTAACTCCAAAATGATTTGTTAATTTTTTTCTGACACCTACACTGTAATTCTTTGAAGTGATAGGAATACAGAAACAGTAACATAGTAACATTATAAAAACCAGAAAAATATCATACTTATAAAAATGCTAGAAAGCTTTTGAAGAACATGAAGCAATAATAAGTAGGAGTCTTGGAAATACAGAAACATTGACTGATAGGAATCTACATCGATGCTGAAGTTGGAATTGGTGTTGACCTCAATTCTACATACACAATGTACGCTGACAGAAGGGGTCCCCCAGTCCTTACCATTTGCCCAGTTGTTATGTTCACCAGGCTCCAGAGTATGGCCATTTGACCCTCCATTTTACGCTAAGTACTCTTAGGTTTTGTCTTTCACCCTTTATTATGCATTAAGGACCACCAGGCCTTTCCTTTTCTTTTGCAGTTAAACCTTCCAATATGTGTTATTTCCTCCTAATTATAATGTGAGCACCTTGAAAGCAGGGACTGTCTTAATTTTCACTTTGTATCTCTAGCGTGATGATTGGTATACAGTAAGCATTTAATAAATGCTTTTCATGCATTCATTCTCCTTGTCAAAACCAAGACCTCCATTCCATTCTAGAAGTCATAAACAATCCTCACTTAAAAAACAGATAGCAGAATGATAAGGCAACAACTTATTTCCATATGTGAATTCAATTTTACTAGAATTTCTTGAACATTTTTCTTCTAAATTTTAGAACAGTATATGTCTCATATCTATTTTTACAAGAATTCTGCAATTATCAGTTAACATCATTATAAATGCATCACATTTCTATGCTCTTCTGACTAGTCATCAAATCTGAGTGAAATTAAATTCAAGTTCATCAGGTTAGCCACATTTTAAAATTTGAATTGTGCATTTTGATCTAGCAAGGCACGTATTCTAAGTATCTAATTTTGATGTCAATATTTCAAGTTTCAGAACTGTGTTTTCCCCAAACTGACTTCAGAATATGTAGCTTACACTTTGTTAAAAATATAGGTTATATAGTATATGCATATATTGTGCAGTATGTATGTGGAGACATTTCAATCTCTAAATAATTTTTTTAAACCATCAACAATTTAAAAATATACTGATAATGAGTTTTAGTTGAACACTCACAGAGAGGTTGAAACTAAATAACGCAGTATTAATATACCCTTCAATAAAACATATTCCATTTATGCTCAACTTAATATTAAGTTAAATCCCTTTCCACACCCTCTGAGTATAGTCTTTCTAAAATAAATGTGATATATCTGTGAGCTCACTTCTTGGTGGGGCATTAATAGCAAATGGCGTGAACCCACCCTCCACCCACTCCCAAATGGAAAATCAACAGCACTTACTACATCCTGCCTTGTAGCTGAAGCCTGGAGGAAGGAGGAATCCTTGCTGGGCAGCTGCTGCCAGTGTTCGCTGGTCTGGAGGGAATACTGGAATCATTAATGGAGGCAGCTGACCTTGAACCTGCTGAACATGAGAAAACGAATCAAAGAGAGAATTCTTTTTTTCCTTTAAGGAAAATGAAGGTGTTTAGTGCATTTACTACACTGAGACTTCTCATCTGAGCTACAAACTATGGAATCACCTTAATTATAGAATAATAGGATATGAGACTTAGAAGTGACTTTAGAAGCCACTTAGTTCAATCTCCCACCAAATCCAGGAATCCTGTCTACAATATGCTTGATATATGGTCATCTGACTTCTACTTGTACATTTCCAATGGTTTCACTCCTATGCAAAGCAGCCTGTCTACTGTTGTAATGCTCTAATTACTTAAAAAGGTCTTCCTTTGCTGAGGTAAGGAAGGATTATCTTCCTTCCTATAAAAAAAAGGTTTAATTATCTTGTTATCTCTTCCAGTGCCCAGGATAGTGTTCTGCATATGGTGAACATTTAATAAATGACTGTTGAATGAATAAATCAATTACTCGGTTCTAGTTCTACTTTCTAAAGGAATACAGGGTAAGTATAATTTTTCTTCCAAATCATAGCCCTACATGTAGTGGGGATGGTTGTCATGTGGGGACAGTTGTCATGTCAACACTTAGTCTTCTCTTTTCCAAGCTAAACAACCCAACTCTTTTTCATATGACATGTTGCAGACTTCCAAACACCTCACCATCCTTATTGTCTGTCTCTGGATGTAGTTTAGTCAACATCTTTCTTAAAATGTGTCATTCTTAAACAGCACCCAGTCTGAAAAATACAGAGTGGGGGGAGGTATTAAAGCCTCTTCTGATATCAGACTTCTCTGAATGCCATGTAAAACTGCATGCCCTAACTGTATCAAAAATACATGTCTGCATTTTAAATATATGTGTATATGTGTACACATAAATGTATATGTACATATATAATTTGTTTAAGCTAGCTTATTTTCAGTTAATTGATGCTAAAAATTATCTGCCTTTAGTAAGGAACATAGAAGCTATTTTAAAAGACATTGAAACAGTGCAAACGATTTTCTTATATATCTAGAAAAATTCAATACACATACAACCACTGGTGATTCATCAGAATAATTTGCATTACATTCAGTAAGTCTGCAGAGCTCCCCTTTTTCTCAAATTTTAACTAACATTTAATTTTCAAATAAGTAAACACAATAAAATGAAATCTCCTTCAAAACTTCTTGTTAAGACAAAATATACATTTCAAATCTTTTCAGCCAAAGAAAGGTTATAGTTGTTTTTCTTAATGTAGGAGGGTGGTGGTGGGGAGGAGGACCTTTTCTCTGAAGTTAGAAAAATTCAAAATGAATTAGAGAGGATATTTCCTTAATTAAAAAAAATCATAATATAGTCATTTTTAGCATTAAAACATAGTATTTATAATTCTTCTAGAGATGCATGGTATATGATCTTTGCACTTTAGAAACCTACTATATAACACAATATGTAGCAATATAAATGCATATGTAAGAAACTAAAATCTTTATGAGTAAATATAATTCACATTTTCTTTTTTTCTATTATAAAATATTTTAGTTTTCTTCTTAGAATGTGGGCATGCGGAGGGAAAGGTAAAGATTATCACCTTGCCTTCCAGTTAGAAAATTGTACTGAGACCAAATTTACAAATCTTCAGCTAACAGGAGGCAATTTTAATTCAGCTTGAAACAATTAAAAGCAGTTAAAGCTAAAACTTTTGCAAACTTTTCTAAAGCATTTAGTCTTTTGAGTGCTATAGTATTCATTCACACACCATCCGTGGGGATCAGCTCACCCACAGCTGAAATTCAGCCACCTTCAGTAGGGAACGTGGCAGCTGTTTAAAAGCACATAGCAACATTACACAGCAGTTTCAGCCAGAAAATGAAGAATATAATATCCAAATGAGATCACAAAGGGAGTTTAGGTAGGCAATATATAATTACCCAAACTGGAGGTAAGCCAGGATCAGGATGCTAACTCCCCATATTAGAAGAAAAGTGTCATGGGATCTTCAATGACCACTAATGATGGGTTATTTCATATTTAATGGAAAAGGTAAGGCACATATATCAATTGGTTGACTCATTCTTAGAAAAAAAAAGGTATTAAAATTAAGTAGAAAAGTAATTTCCCTTCCAATCAATCTACCAGAATAGTTGAGGAAATCTCATTGAGAAAGTATTTATATAGAAATAGAAACATAAAAATGAACGTGATATCGTTTTCAAATTTGCTGCTTAAAATGTGATCCACACCTCTCACTCCCCACCAGACATTTTCTGCTTGTCCCACCTCCTGCTTTATCTGATTCAAGACAAAGACAAAGTAGCCATATTCTTTCAGAACAAAAATGAACAGCCATGTGGATTTTTACATAGTACTCTTCTTCGGCAAAGAGCCACAGAACTTTTTTAAAAATCGTTTCCAAGGATGAAAGTGACTTTGCCAAGCAAAGTGGCTTCAAAACAGGACTCAAAAATACTAATAGAAAGACAGATGGTTCTACTAAGAGCTTGGCTGCCAAAAAAAAAAAAGGAGAAAAAAAGCAGAAAAAAGGAATGATGTTATTGAAGCTGACTGCAAAGTTCTCTGATGACTGCGAATACTTTTGTCCCATTGCAAGTGCTAACTCTGCCTTCAGGGCTGATAGAGCTAAAATACCAGCCTCCCCACATTCTACCTCCCTGTGCTCTCTCCCCTCCAAAATAAAACCTGTCAGTGCCAAAGCCCACAATCCAGCAAAATCCTACACTTGATTCTGACTGACTGCTCAACAGAAGCAAAATATTGCACGGAAGGACTCCCATTTAGGAATAGACTCAGAAGGAAAATTACCCTTTTTTCCTTCAAAACTGTCTGTCATATTTTCTTTTTCTAATTCCCCCCTTCCTCCTCCCTGCCACAAAAGGGCCCCTGGGCCCTATGAGTTCAGACAATATAAACTCAATTTGTATAAAGGGGGGGAAGAAGTAGCACTGCAGAGACATGAGAATAGTTCGCAAGGATTTAAAATAATCCAGTCAAAACACAGTGCAATTTTCCTTCCAAACTACTACTACAATAATATCTCCACTTTATTTCCTTCAGGGCAACTGTCATTTCTTTTTAACTAGATTGCTACCAGATAGAATAGAAACTGAAATATTATATGGTCACTGACTCTTCCTTTATATGGCTCATTTCACTACTGCATTTTAACTTTTACATGATGTGTTTGTTAGCATTGTTGCTAGGCTATAACCATTTAAAAATGATACAGAATTAAGTGTTCCTTTTCAATTTTAAAGCGATGAAGTATATTTTAAATGCCATATACATTTGATTTACACATTTTCCCAATAAATATGCAGTTCTTTAAACATGAATGATTCATGTATATTTGGCATTTTCTTATCCAACATACTTTTCTAATAAGTAGAATTCAATTTGTCTAATTTCAACCAACAGAATAATGAAAAATTAAAAACTATATTAAATTCAGTGATGTTTGTTTACTGTAATTCAGTGTAATCTCTATGTTCTAAGATGATAAGATAATTATTTAGGGTGACAAGACAGGGTGACTGTTTACCAAGAGAATAATTGTTGGGGAACAGACAGATGTTTTCTTTGCTAAGGAAACTAAAATCTTTGGGGGTATTACACCAGTCATAAATAGCACCTGTTTTTGAGAGTACTTAGCTGCAAAACATTCCCTGAAGGATAACAAGGGTATTGATCATAATCTCTGAAGCTGGGGGTATTACTTTGTGATTGAGATTTCTTTAATTTCTTGAAAATAAAACTTGTACAAAAATTCTTCATCACAATTTCCTATTTTTTCATAAATATATGTGATTGTTTTCTGTCTTTCTAAAATAATAAAATATCTCGATATATACATGTGCCATTTCCTACTCACACAATTCTTTTTTTTGTTGTTGTCGGCAAAAATTCACATTGTTTTATGTTACATGGTACTATGTCAGTTAGAAATAAGCAGAGGAAAAATAGGACACAAAATATACTGGGCAAAATGAAATATACTGCAGATACTCAGTCCTACAGATGGATTATCTAAATAATTTCTTTACAAAATCCACCTTTAAATGATTTTCCCATGTACCATATTATTGTTTTGAGGTTCCATTCATTAAGTTCATTCATTATATAATATTATAAAATATTGTATATTTCAAATGTCTAAAATATCTGTGATTCTACCTACTAAAATATCCTAAGGAATTAGATGAATTCAACACAGCTAGATAGCTCAGTGGATAAAGCACTGGGCCTGGAGTCAGGAAGATCTGAATTCAAATCCAACCACAGACACTTACAAACTGTGTGAGCCTGGGCAATCCACTTAACCTCCATTTGCCCTAATATAGTGGAGAAGAAAGTGACAAAACACTCTAGTATCTTTGAAAAGAAAATCCCATCGACAATGTGGTCCATGGGCTCATGAAGAGCTGGACATCACTGAATGACTTTTAACAGAAATAAAGGAAGTCTTACATGATTATAGGGACATTAATTGTTCAAGATTGGACTGTGTTAATATAACAATAAAAAGGACAATACTAAATTAATTTATGGATTTGGTTCTGTACTCATCCAACTACCAAGGGCTTATTTCTTTTAAACTAAGCAAAAGAATAACAAAATAAATCTGGAAGAACAAGAGGTCAAGAATCTTAATGGAAATAATACTAAAAAACAAAGAAGGAATGAAATGGAGTAGCAGTACTAGTTCTCAAACTATATCATATTACAAAACAGTGTTCATCAAAACTATTTGGAAGTTTAAAAAAAATAGAAAAGTTGATTGATAGAACCAATTAGATAAAAACAAACAAACAAGCCCATAAGCAATTAAATGTACTATCACAGTATTAAACCCAAGATGCTCAAATACTAGGGTAAGGACTCTCTCTTAAAAAAAAAAAAAGCTTCGAGGAAAACAGGAAAGTAGTCCAGAGCAACATCTGACATCACATGCCATAATAAAATCCTAATGGATATGTGACCTAAATATATAAAATGTCATATCATAACATAAAAAAGAGACATCCAGAAAAGAAAGGCAGTAGATTCTTTGCTTTCATGAATTATATGAAATTATGAATGTTTGCTACATCCAGACAGAAAAAATTCTTATATAAATAGGGATAGGGATAATACTAAAATATTATGTTTGTTGATATAAAATGGACAATATTGATTGTATAAAATTGCTGCTTTGCAAAATTTTGCATAAGGAAAATTAATGGAGTTACAATCAGAAGGAAAATAAATATATGGAGAAATTTTGACAGAATCTTTATCTGATTGTCCTATTATGCTAGATTAACAAAGAATTTATATGTGTGTATCTCTTTCTCTGTCTTGTTTCTCTCTATGTATATATCTATACCATCCTCCTAGTCAATATGTAGTCAAAGGATAAGAATAAGCAATTTTCAAATGAAGAAGTACGAGCTATCAATAACAGTATGAAGATTTTTCTCCAAATCACTAATAATGAGCCAAATTGATTAAAAAAAATCAACCTCAACATTATATGTAAGGCCTATTAGATAGGCAAAATGAAAAAAGAGGAAAATAATAATTGTTGGAAAAATTGTGACCAGATAGGTACAATACACTACTGATGGAGTTATAAATTAATTGAACAATTTTGCAAAATAATTTGGAATGATAAAGTTTGAATTTGAATTTGAAACTATAAAGTTGCTGAAGTGCACATACACTTTGATCTGTTAAATTATTAGACATATGTACCAAAGAAGTCATAGCCATACCCAACCACAGGCTAATACATCAATCAAGGAAGGAGGTGATGAGACCCTGCACTAAAGCTGGGGCAGTAACAGAGGAGAGCAGAGGGTGGTTTTTGAGGGATGTTGAAAAGGTGAAATTGACAGGCCTTTCAAAAGCTTGAATATGGAAGGTATGATAGTGAGAGTTCCAGGATGGTTCCTAGGTTATAAGCCTGAGATAATGGGAGTATGATGTTGCCCTCTACAGTAATGGGGAAAGTAGGAGGGGGATAGGGTCTAGGACAGTGGTTCTCAACCTTCCTAATGCTGTGACATGTTAATACCCATATGTGGGCATATCTGCATGTGGGTGGACCCACCTGGAGCCATATAGAGGAGCAGTTTTTCAGAGGTCTTAGGCCACCCCTGTGAAAGGGTCGTTTGGCCCCCAAAGGGGTCGCAACACACAGGCTGAGAACCATTGGTTTAGGAGCAAAGATAATGAGTTCTCTTTTGGACATATTGAGCTTAAGATGTCTACTGGACATCCAGTTAGAGATATCTGAAGGGCAGTTGGAAATGTGAGATCAGAAATAATCTGAGAGACTGGGGCAGGAAAGGTAACTTTGAGAATCATCACCAAAGTCATAATTAAATTCATGAGAGCTAATGAAATCAAGCAAAATAGTACAAAGGGAGAAGAGAAAAGGGCCCAGCATGGAACCCTGAAGGACATCTGTAGTTAGAGAGTGTGGTGTGGAGGAAAGGATCCAGCAAAGGAGATATAGAAGAAGAAGTCAGTGAGTTAGGAGGAGAAGCAGGAGAGAGTGGTGCTTCAAAAACCTGGAGAAAAGAGCATCAAGGTAGAGACAGTGATCAACAATGTCAAATGCTGCAGAGAAGTGAAAGAGAATGATTGAGAAAAGGCCATTGTATCTGGCAACTTAGAGATCATTTGTAACTCTGGAGTGAGCAGCATTGGGGTGATAAAGTCAGAAGTAAAATTAGAAGGTGTTAAGAGGAGAGTGAGAGGAGAAAAAGTGGAGACATCTATTATAGATGGTTATTTTGAGGAACTTAGGTACAAAAGGCAAAAGAGATACAGGACAATGGTTGGCAGGGATGGAAGGATCAAGCAAGGGTTTTTGTTTTAGGATAGGGAAGACATGGGTATGTCAGTATGCACTAGGGAAAAATTCATTAGGAACTAAGATACTGAAAATAAGTGAAAGAGTGGGGAAGAGAGAGGGGGAAATGCAATGGAGGAGATGAGATGGAATAGGATCACTTGAGTAGGTAATGGGGTTAGCCTTATTAAAGAGTAAGGTCTTTTGTCATGTGAAACAAGGTAAGGGAATATAAAGTAGCAGAAGACACCTGAGTGATTGGAAATGAAGAGGGAGAAAGCTGACCTATCTCAAAGGCATCCATTTTCTCTGTAAAGTTTGAGGTAAGGTTCTCAACTGAGGATAAGGAGAGAGGTGGATCCATGGGAGGTTTGAAGAGGGATGAAAAAGTTTGCAAGAATTGCTGTGGAGATAGTGAGATGATTTGGAGATATAGTAAGACTGCCCAGCAGCAGTGAAGGCCCAGGTAAGGTTATCTAACATAAATTTGTAGCTGACCCAGTTGCATCATTTTCTCCATTTTCATTAATCAGGATGTATATAGCTGAGAAGGTGACAAATTGTGAGAGTGATCCAAGGCTGAAGCATAATCTAATATGGGCATAATATGAAAAGGGGGTAAGGGATTCAAGAGAGGAAGACAGGGTAGAGTTAAACTGGGTCACCAGGGAGTTGAGATAGGAAGAAATGAAGAGCATGGGTAGTACAGGAGAAATGGCCTGGGAGAGAATCGAAGGGTCAAGGAACTGGAAGTTACAGCACAGGAAGTCAGGGATTTTACTAGATCCCCCAAATCAGACATAAATTCTTAAATATGGTTAATATGTTGATTTATTTTGCTTACTTATAAATATATATGTAATATTATATGTAATACATGCAATATATGTAATATGTATGTATTACAAAGGACAGTTTCTACTTGCAGAAAGTTGAGAAGAAATATTAGTGGGTCATAGATGATATGAAATAGTAAAAGTAAGATATTAAAAGAAAAAACACTGAAGAGAACACAAATAGAGCGATTTTACAATTCCCTTGTTAGATTTACACTTATTAGCTGTGTGACCCTCGGCAAGTTACTGAAATCTCTGCCACAGTTTCTCCATTTGTAAAATGGGGATAATAACAGCATCTACCTACCAGGTTTGTTGTCAGGATCAAATGAGATAATACTTGGAAAGCACTTAGTACAGGACCTTGACACAGAATAAGTGTTATATAAATGTTAGCTTTCATTATGATTACTGTTACATAACATTTCTTTTTAAAAAGCATTTAACATGTTCACAATTTCTAATAAAATTCTTTTATATTTTGAAATATTTGTGCATATTAAAGATTGTTAAGTTAATGATTAAAAAAAGAAAATTAAAAAGAAATGTCTCAAATGTCCCAGAGGTATCTCAAACTCAAAATGTTAAAAATACAGCTGATTATCTTTGCCATCAGCCTCACCCTATTATTAATTTCCTTATTTCTGTTGGTGGCCCACCATTATTTATTCCTTTCACTCATATTCATAAACTTGGATTCATATTAGGCTCAGACTCATGGGATATTAGAGTTAGAAGGGACCTCAAACCATCATCTAGTCCAACTGTTATATGAAAAGAATCCCTCCTCTAATATACCTAAAAAGTGGACAAACAGATTCTGCTTTCTGATTGCCACTGCAGAGAAACTCATTACATCCTCAAGTATCTCATTTCACTTATAGGTAGCCCAAATTATTAAGAAGTTTTTCCTAATATGAAGCCTAATTCCTCCTGGTACTACCCTCTGGTGCTAAACAAACCTAATTCCTCTTCAAATGACAGTCATTCAAATACATGAAGTCAGCTACAATTTCCCCTTTCCCCTCAATTCATTCCTTTCCTTTAACCATTCTTCATATAATATGTACTCAAGGTCCTTCTCTGTTCTCATTGCCCTTCTCTGAACGATCTCCAGTTTATTAAAGCCTTTCCTAACCATGGCATTCAAAACTGACCACAATACTACAGAAACACTGTGACAAAGACATAACACAGTGGGGCTATCACATCTATATTCATGGAAGCCAAGCATTTCTTACTGTACTTTAATATACTCTTGCTTTCTTTGGCAGCTACATCACTCTTAGCTTGCAGGAGGATTTGATCTGAATTTTGAAGGAAGTTCTAGAATCCAGGAGAAGAAATTGAGAACATTCCAAGTATGAGGGACATCCAGCAATGAGGTACAAACAAAACCAAGAAATGGAGTGTTATGTACCAGGAAAAGCAAACAGACCAAGACTGTTGGACTGTGTAATAAGTGGAACAAAGCAAAGTTTTAGAAAACTGGAAAGTTAGGAAGGGATCAGTCCTTTAATAGCCAAACAGGATTATAAAAATTCTATCCCAGAGGTTAAAAAAGAAGTGCTAGAGTTGACTGGGTGACATGTTATCCAGTAACATGTTGAGCTTTTGCTTCAGGAAGATCATTTTGGTAGCTGAGTAGAGGATGGATTGGAGTGGGCAGAGACATGGGGCAGGGAAACCAAGTAGAAGGCCCTTACAATAGTGTCAGTGTGATGTGATCAGGGACTGCACCAGAGTGGTGATGGTGTGAGTAGAAAGAAAGGACATGTATGAAGGACACTGTGAAGGTAGAAATGACAAGACCTGGCAACAGACTGCATATGTGGGGTGATTGTTACTGATAAATTAAGGATGGCATGATGAGATTTGGAGCTTTGGTGACTGGGAAGATGGTGGTGCCCTCAAAAGCAACATGAAAGTTCAGGGTAAGGTTGGAGAAAGATAATGAGTTCTATTCTGGAAATGCTGAGTTTGAGATTAATATGGGACATGTAGTTTGAGATGTCTAATAGGAAGCTGGAGCTGTCAGAGTAGAAATCAAGAAAGGGGTTAGGGTTGGAAAAATAGACCTGAGAATCATCTGCAGATATAAAAAATCCATGGGAGCTGATGAGATTAGCAAATGAGATATTCTAGAGGGAAAAGAGAAGAGTGCCCAGTACCTTCACAGTTAAGGGGCATCATCTGTATGAAGACTCAAAATGGAAGATAAAGAATGAGTGGTCAGACAGGTGAGAGAACTAGGAAAAGGCAGTATCACACACTCTTAGAGAGGGAAAAATATTCAAAAGAGGGTGTTTGGCATTGCTGAGGTCAAGAAGGATAAAGGTTGAGAAAAAATCCAGGATATTTACCAAATGATTGGCAAGGTAAGGGATACTATGTGAAATCATTAGCAACTTTGGAGGAAGAACTTTCAGTTGAATGATGAAGTTAGAAGCCAGATTTTAGAGGGTTTCAAATTTTAAGTGAGAGAAGAGTAAATGGAAGCACCAATTGCATAGGGCTTTCTTAAGGAGTTTGGCTACAAAGGAGAGAAGAGATGCATGATAATAACTATTGGGTATTGTTGGTGAACTTTGTTTTGTTTTTAGAATGGAGGAGACATGGACATGGGAAGACAGGGAGACAGTGAGAATTGATGAAAGAGTGGAGGCAATGGTTGAGATTACTTTCCTTTAATTTCTGAGTTCTGTTGATTCCTCCATAATACTGACTGTATCTTTTGTATTTTTGCTACTAAGACCACCATTCAGCTTATGTCTTATTGCCTTTGGCAGAATATATTGTAATTGCCTCCTAATTTGCCTTTTTGTCTCCAATCTTTCCCTTTATCAATCCATCATCTTTTCTTAAATATATCTAAGTGGATCTGTAATCTCAGTAATTTGTAAGTTGTTTTCAATGATGCAAATTACAACCACACCCATGCCTCTCCTTCCTCTGTGACTCTTGTTCATGAACTCTCATAAATTTACTATAGGGAGTCCACTCAATATATGAGAGTTCTTCTTCAATTTTCTTCCACAGTTATTCACATGGGACCCTTACTCTTGCCATATAATCAACCCATCTTGTTCTATTATATGGTTCCTTAATGACTCCCTTTACAACTGTTCTGCTCTGACATCCCTCATTAGCTATATGCTGTAAGCCTATTCATACCAACTATGTGCTGCTTCACTTCCAGAAGTGTGATTATCAGTTATAACTCTTCCTAAACTATATTCCTTGACTCATTACCATATAGCAACCATAATAGAATATTGGTATTGAAAATATGAATCTTTGTTCTTCCCCAGAGAAATCTTGGAATCCTTCAAATAATTTCACAGTTTCTTGAAGGTAATTCAGCCTACTTACCCCCACATGTCTAACTTTAGGCCAAACTTGTCTATCTCCATTGTCTGTCCTAGATACATATGTAACGAACGAATTCAATGCTTTGTCCATTGAAAGGTGTGTCACAATCGGGGCAATGTTCTTCATCCACTTGATCTTTCTTGTATATATGGTCAAATTAAACTTTTGCATGGTTATACAGATCTCTTCCCAGTGGCTCAGCAATGGTCCAGGGCTTAATGCACAATATTATATGCAAACAGGAACATCTGGAGAATCTAATAATCTACAGAAAATCCCTCTTCAATATGGTTTCTACATAAACTCTTCTATCACAGTTAAAAACAGTTTTGGTGAGAATACATTTCCTTTTTCTATAAACTGACTGTGTTCAGAAGACTGTTAAACAGGATTATGTTTTATTATGTATTTTAGGACATCTTAAAGGATTTTAATATGCAGGTAAAAGATTTGTTGTAAAAGGGTCTTTAAGGAGGTATTTTGCTCAATTGAATATTTTTTATTACAATTAATCAAAACTAAGCACAGTGGGATCTTATATTTTCTACATAGCAACATAGGATTATAGATTTTGATCTATGGAAAAGAAGAGGACTTGAAAGTCATTGATTACAATATTCTTTATTTTATAGATGAGAAAAAAAGGCAAAAAGAGGTTAAGTAATTTGTTCAGGGTCACCTAAAGTAGTAAATGTCAGAGTCAAGATTCAAACAACCTTACTCTAAGTCCTACATTCTGTTTTCTATATCACATTGCTTTAATTTATTTGTTAACTGCAAAATTATGAAGCTATTGTCCATTATTGAATGTTACTAACACTCTCATCAAGGACGTACTTCATTCATGCATAGGTGACTAACATACAGTTTGGATAGATGAGAAAGTATCCTAATAGTAGTTGATAATGTTCTCAGTTGCCTTTAAAAATCTATTAATATGCTCTAAATTTTTTTCATGCAACTTTGGTATTTTCCTTCTATTCATATATCTTGTGTAATGATCCCTCAGTGTTCTCACAAGGGCATTGTCTGCAGTGTGGCTTTTCTCTAAATAAACTGGGTTCAACTTTGCAGCTTTCCCCAACTTTGTTTTCTCTAGGTCACGATCCTCTACACAGTTGACAAACTGCTCTTCCAAGACCATGTTTCTCCCTTGCTGAGGAAGAAAAAGAGCACTTCTAGATTTGACATCCAAAGTTCTTCACAATCTCCAGTATATCTTTTCTAGCTTATTAAGGATTATTCCCCTTCCAACATTCTCCTTTTAATTTCTGCCCTTCCATAGACTGTTGAATGAATTTACTCACCTCAAACTTTTCTTATCACTTCATCATCCCCATCCACCTCAGGTATTAGTACCCTCTTTTCTGGAATTACCCTGTACTTATCTGTAAATAAATATATATCTATACAATGCATAATATATATACATATATATATATAATGTGTATGATATAGATGTGTATATATTTAGTCATATGTGTATATACATATGTGTACCTATCTATTTACACATGCAAATACATATAATTTACTTTTATGTGAATATGTTTTTTCCCACCTTTATAAGATTGTTCAAGGAAGGGACTATTTTTGTATTCCTAGTATTTATCATAGTGACTAATATGTAGATGTTTAATAAATGCCTTTTGAATGAATGAATGAATTTAATTGAAGATAATGTAGACACAGGAGGATTTTTCCCCTTATCTATACCTGTTCCATATCTATATCTATATCTATATCTATATCTATATCTATATCTATCTATCTATCTATCTATCTATCTATCTATCTATCTATCTATCTATCTATCTATCTATCTATCTTTCTATAAAATGTAGAAAGTTCCTTGTTGAGTGTATTCCCTTTACCAAGATGGATCAATAACTGTTCTGAAACATATTCTTAGAAGGTTTCTGGAGTACTAAGAGATTAACTGAGTTATCCTGGGTCATAGAGTTAGGATGTAAAAGAAGTAGGATTTGATCAGGTCTTCCTGATTATGAGACCACTCCATTGTCCAGCACGCCATCCTGCCTGTTTTTTAAAAGAATTAGGTATATTCATTTTTAGATTATTGATAATTATAAATACAAAATTAATAGTAGATGACCTTCACATAATTGCTTTATGGTTTACAAGACATTTCATCTCAGCAATCCTCTGAGACAAGTATGGGAAGTATTATTCCTATTTTACAGGTACGGAAAATGAAATCTCAAGAGCTTAGGTGAAATATAATTAGAATGGAGATTAAGTCCACAGCTAGGAAAGGACAGACCCAACACTTGAACTGAAGTCATCTTATTCCAAATCTTGTACCCTTCCTGCTTCATCACAGTTGCTATTTTAAAGCCTATGCTTACTTTGTCATTTCCAAATAAAATTTGCTCAATGAAAAAATTAAAATCAGCAAATGTATTTGCTACCTCCAAACATTATTTTGCCTCTTTTCATAAAGAGTACAAAATAGCCACTATGATATTAGCCATAGGCTACTTTCAATGTTTATGGTAAAAATGTAAGTAGTTTTTCGAGTTGGAGCAGGTCTTTCTTCAAGACCCAACTAAGAGTCCACTTCCTCCATGACACCTCTCCTATCCCCCAATCTCAAAATGATCTTTCCTCCTCAACTTCTCTTTTATCACTTTGTCTGAATCAATAGAACATCATATTGCAATCTACCTTGCAATATATATATATATATACATATATATGTATATATATGTAATATGTAAGTTATTAAATTACAAGTTAGATTATGAGGCAAAGAGGCAGTAAAGTCCTAGTTATATATTGTAGAAGTAGTTTCATTTTGTCTCACATAGTGCCTAGATGTTAAATAAAAGTTTATTGAATTTTAAAAATTTGAATGGACTATTTAAGGTTATTTTTTTTGGCCAAATAAGGAATATAACTGTTACCATAAAAAGAACTAATGATCATTAGGTAAGCTTTTATGAACTAAATGGACTGATAATCCCATCTAGGAATTTCAATTCAATTTAGATACCACAGAATCCTACACAGCTTTTACATAAGATAAATAAAAGAAAACACCTTGAGATAGCCCTTGGTGGCATAGTAGAAAGAGGACTGGTCCTGGACGTAGAAATATTTAAGTTCAGATTGAGAAATTTAGACATGCAGTAGCCATGTTGACTATAGGCAAGTAACAACCTCTGACGGCTCAGTTTCCTCAACCATATAATGGTGATAGTAATAGGATCTATTTTAAAAGGCTGTTGGGAGGCTCAAATGAGACAATATTTACAAATTACTTAGAATAGTGCCTGGTTCATAGTAGGTGCTATATAAATGCTTATTCCTTTCCCTTCCACCCTACTGAATAAGCGAAAAAGGAAACAGTGAAAACCTTTTCTTTCCAATTCTCTTTGTTCTAAGCCCCATGATTGGATGGAGTACTAACATTAATTTCTAATGTCACTTTTAAATTTCCTACTTGCTTGACTAGAAGCTTACTTTGATTTATTTAAATGTAATTCTCTTTTTTTCCCCCTGGAATTTAAATGACTTATAGGGCAACTAGGTGGTGTAATGGATAGAGTACTGCATCTGGAGTTCTTGATGGCTTAATAGGTAGGGAGGGTACTGGGCCTGGATTCAGAAAAAATATAAGTTCAGATCCAGTCTCAGACACTTACCAGATGAAACACCTTGGGAAAGTCACTTAACCCTATTTTCCTCAGTTTCTTCATTTGTATAATAGCACCTACCTTCCAGAATTGGGAGGATTAAGTAAGATAAAGTATCAAGCATTTTGTAACTTGTAAAGTGTTATTGAAATGATATAAGAATTATTATTACCTTTCATTTACATGATTGTTTTCTTCAAGAGTCTATATATTTTAGACTTGGATCATTTCCACTTCATACAAAAAGTTTGTCATATTCTTGGTTCTGTCAATATCTAACCAAACTCTTTTTACCTCATCTTCATTATTAATATCCTCTGGTTTTATCTTGTTTTTATAACATTCCATTTTCATGCTTTAATTCAATATATGATTAATTGTATTTATAACCTTAGTTGCATGGTATTAGTGCAGCATGGTCTTGTTTATACAATGCCCAACTTCTCAATAAATTTAAGCAGAGAAATACAGGGGAGTAGTGACCAGTTCAAGATTGCTGCCCTCACCTTAAACAAATTCAACAGAATTCTTCATTGTTATCAAATTGTTTTATCATTCTCTGCATTTAACTCCTATGTTACTGAACTGCATAAACCTAATCCTTCCCCAAACTGTGGACTACTCCTCCTCTGTTTAATTTTGTTTCTTTTCCCTGCTTAGCCTTTAAACCCAGTCTCTGTTCCACGCAGTATTTATGAATGATGATCTTTTATTTGGCATTGTTGAATTTGGTTTTATTAAGAACACCAAGGAATTGATCCTTTCTATTTTTCTAACAAATAATATAATTATTGACTGCCTAAACATACCTTCTTCCTGGTATATCTTTGACAATAGGAATAATTAAAATTGCTGCATTTGTTTTAATTAATGTGTGGGCAGTGAACAAAAATGAGAAATTATTTAATATCATGTACTAGGAAGCAATTCAAAATCTTTACATCTTGAAGACTTTGAAGATTTAGGCTATATTAAATGTGTTCCTGGAATCCTTTGATTAATCTCCTAGTATTTCTTTAATATCATCCCCTGAAAAGCCATTTTAAACATAGCAAACATGTGATATACTATAGGCTAAAACTACAATGGTACAAGGCTGTGTATATTAGTACTATGCTTAAATTTTATTCAACAGCCAAAAAGTATTGCCCCAAAGATTTTCTTATAAAAAAACTCAATAAATTCTTTAATATGATGGGCAAAGAGTTAGGAAAACTCAGACCAAATGTTAGTGGAAATTTCAGTGGTAAACATATTTCTAGTATTGGATAGCCTCTAATTACTGTCAAGGGAAATGCATAATAAAGACCTCTTTTCAGACTTTCAACTGTTCAGCCTGGTTTCTGATTATCCCCTTAGCCATTTCTTAATAGAGTTCAGTTGTACCATTAACTATCCAATTTAAAAAATAAAATAAAATTAATCAAGGTCACTAAGAAAACTTCTTTAAAGGTCTCCTACTCATGTTTTACATTAGCTTATTCCATCATAATTCATAGCTGTTTTTGGAGAAATGCCAAGATATTATATACACATTCTTTCAAGTTTATTCATCTTTCATAAAATGCTTTTCTTCCATTAGTTAATATTTAGTTAGCAATAAAAATATTGCTTTTGTTATTGGTACTACCAAATGCTACTTCTCTTGCTATTATGTTAAAAATGCTAAATTGCTTAGGTTTCTGTATAGACTGTCCCCAAACCGGGTATAAACACAGTTCTTATTCTTATGAGACCACATCCTGAAAGTAGTGAATGTGGTAAAATGCTATGATAAGTGAAGGTCCCCCAAGTGCAGTAACATATGTTACCAATACTAGAAAAAATAAAAGAGAAAGAAAATGCTATTTTAATTTTATAGGCAATTGGCTATTATTTGATATTTCATGCATATTGGTTGTTTCCTTACTAAACCTTTCTCGGCCTACCCCAAACAACCTGTTGTTTTCTTCTTCACAATTTTGAAGGGGAGGTTAACAACAGCTTTACAGACATACATATTGAGCAAACAATGTCTGAGTTAACATGAGAGAGGCAGACTGAGGAGACTGAGTTGACTGACAGGAAAAAGACAGGGATTCTATAATGAATGCATAGACAGAAAAAATAAAGAATATGCATTTTCAAAATTTTCCTTCTAATTTCATGTATATACTAAATGTACAATCAAGATGTCTACCTTTCTCCCTTTTAACTAGAAGCATAGTTTACTTTTAGTTGAATTTCTATGCCACTATAGGTATTAGAGGACAATTTACATGTGATTTGCATTTTTTTTGTACTTGTGGTTTTGATAAGTCTTCCAAACCTAATGACTGTTCCTTTGGCCAGCAGCATAAATGCTGTAATCACACAATTATTGTGCTGGGAACAGTTTAATTCAGCATTTTGTTCTCAACCACAGAACAATTACTCAACAATTTTGGTTAACCAAACTAGCTAGCTGCCTGGAGAGGAAGAGGAATATTCACAAGATCTATTGTCTTCCACAAAAGGCAGTGGCTAGATCCCCCTAAGCTTTTAGTATAGCAGAAGTCACTTCAGCTCAACTAGTTCATCTTTTCAGGGAACTTTCAGATTCACTATCTATCAAAATGAAAAGCTAGCAGTTGTCATTTTTTTGGATTTCTTTATTTGTTCAAAACTTTTAACTATATATTTACATAGATATATACTTAAAAACTGATATATTGTGATTTAATATAGACATACAACATGTCTATAAATATTATACATGTAGTCTATACATATGATGTATAATAATCAGTATTTTGTTTATATATTATAAAAACGGAATAATAAATTTTGAGTACCCAGTCATATATCATTGCATATGTCTTACATTGCTATTTCATCATGTCTTAGAGGTGAGTCTAGGGTCCTGAAGGCTACACCAATAGAACAGAATGTCTAGCAGGTTCTGCCCAGTTAGACATGCTTAATATAAAGTCTGACTAATTATATCTGCTTTCTGAGGGCAACATAGATAATTCTGACAGAGGTAAGTGGCCACGGCAACTCACAAAGGAACATATGCAGAATAGATTTTGGTCCTGTTTAGTTCCCATTGCACATCTTCAATAATGGTGGCAGAGTGGTAGAAAGGGAGAGTCTCTCACCAGTATGGAAGACTGGAGAGGATTATAAAGAAGTTTATATGCCAACAACCACAGAGGATTATGAAGTTAACAATTCTATCCACAACTTGATAAGAACTTACTAGTTAAACCCCCATATACTTCAAGTCTATGTTACTTCATAGCAAAAGTGGACATATGAAAGAATGGCAGAAAAGTGCACTGGAAAATGTGGTTTAGAAGTAAAAAACAAAAATGTCCAAAGATTTACAAATTATATACACATAAACTCCTAGATATAACAATACACCAAATTAAATCAGAAAATAATTAAAGTAATTAAGCAGATTGTGTATGTGTGTGTGTATGTGTAAGATATTAAATACATTACAATCAACCCTCAACTTTCATGGAGGTAACATTTCTAGAAAACTGCAAGAAAGCCAAAAATGCAAATATTAAACTGAATCTATAGGGGCTTAGATTCCTGAAACCACCAAAAACTATAATCCTTCACTAGAAATTGCTGAAAATAAACTTTTCTGAATACAATTCTTTATAAAAAAAATTAATTCTGACAATACATACTTTTCTTAGCACAGTAACCCTGAAATAACCCATGAAGTACAGTACACAAAATAAAACTGGTAACATGCAAAACATTTTTTTCTTGCTAGTAATTCCCTAGACTTCTATAACTTTTTAATATCTCAATTAAAATGATAATAATAATAATACTGATTTCAAACAATATTCACTTTTTATAACACATGAAATCTATAGCACCACAAATAGTTTTCTCCTTTATGCAGATCTAATGAGTCATGGATTCATTAACACCAACCTGATACTTATAGTCGCTGCAGATATTCTGACACAAATTTTCTTTAACATATTTATTTTCTCACTAAGCCACATCACTGACTTTGCATACCTGGGAGTAGAGACCAAAGGACTTTCCTACACTTTGGGGGCAGAACTACAGCACAAGAACTTCAGGTTTTTTTTTTTTTGGCTTTTTGGAGGGCAATTGGGGCTAAGTGACTTAACCAAAGTCACACGGATAGTTTTTTTGTGTCAAGTGTCTGAGGCCGGATTTGAACTCAGGTCCTCCTGACTCCAGGGCCAGTGCTCCACCCACTGCACCACCTAGCCACCCCAGAACTTCAGTTTTAAAGGCAAACAATGAAAATGTACAATGAATGCACAGGAAGCTCTTTAAAAGGTAAACTGAACAAGACCTGTGAACTGCTTACTAGTATACCACAAACTTGTGAAACTTCATGCCTATCTTTTTTTCCCCCCTCTACTGTGCACAGCTGGGAATGTGCCAGGGTTGTCAACCTGAAAATGAAAATGACATTACTAATAGAATCACCAAATACTTGAAATCACAAAAGTTAAACAAGCAAATATAGAGAATTGGCTGTATATTGTGTCACAGAACCAATATGTGTTGGCAGTAGGACTTAGACGTGGTTCTTCCTGACTACCATGCTAACCCTCCATTTTGGAATCAGCTGTATGCGTGCATGCATGCATCTGTGTGTGTGTGTGTGTATGTATGCGTATATACATTTTATCACAGAAGAACATGAACATGTATAAGTATATACAAGATACATGCAAAACAAATTCAAGTTAATTTTTCATGAGGTGGCATTTGCAGCTGGGAGGATCAGAGCAGGTAGTATCTGAACTGAAGCTTGTAGTTAAGTAGGGATAGGAAGAGGTAGAGGTGGTGAGAGAGTTCATTCTGGGTTAAGAATGTCAATGACAAGGTTATTGGAGATGGGTTTCCATGTGTTAGATGGACATACAAACGAATATATTTAATATATGTGTATATATTGTTCATACATGCATGTACACATGCACACATTCATGCATAGCTGACTTTCTCTTTTTCTCTGTCTCTGTCTCTCCAAATAAATTTGTTATGATAGAGTTTAAAATTAATACCAAGTCAGAAGCAATACACATGAGAAGAGCAAATAGTATTCATCAGAACAGCTACAACATGATTTATCTGCACTTAGAAGATCTAGGCATGGAATAGGTGCTTCTTTATTTACTGACTCAAAAATGAGAAAGAAATTTATTGACATAGACTATAACCATATTCTGCAGAAGTGTAACTGAGATGAAGCAATTGCCACAATAAAGAAACCACATTGCTCTAGAAAACGCCACAGCCAGCAAATATTTGATCTTTTTGCCAAGGGAAGAGATATATTAACTGAGGGCCACTCTGGTTTAGAATCAAAATTCATTTGTAAAATCTTACATCCTTACTGAGGATAACAAGGAAACATGATAAGAAATATCTCATAAAACTAAAATTGCTGGACAAAAGAAAGCTTGGTGTAAGATACAATTAAACTAGCTTATTTTAAAAGTGCAACTGGAAGTAAAAAAAAGTTGAAAAATTTTTAAAAGATAGATAAAAATTCCTATGAAAAAACATTTTATCCATCAATATCTTAGGATCATTACATTTAGAATCTACCATCAGAGTCCTTAATAAGCTGCTACCTGGTAAAGAATAATTGAACTAGATAAAATACAGATCAGAGCAGCAGTTAAAACAACGTATGCACAGAGAAGGTTCATGGTGGAAGTGACAAAATATTGAGGGTATTGAGGAATTAATTCTCAAAAGTGTCCAAAAGAAGGCAAGATCAAATGATTGAGAAAATTATAGCATTTTTTAATGAGGAAAAAAGGTGATTGAGATGACATCAATAATTTCTGATATATATTGACACATTATTAAGGTCATTTTTGCTGACAACGTAGAACAGTAACAAGCAAGACTTCAATCATTGTATTCTAGGAAGCAGACTTCATCTTTACATGACTGAATTTTAAAAAAATGTCTATTTTGCACTGAACAAACATAAGGAATAGTCATTAGATTAATTAAAAGTTGTAGACAAGGGCGGCTAGGTGGCGCAGTGAGTACCAGCCCTGGAGTCAGGAGTACCTGAGTTCAAATCTGGCCTCAGAGACTTAACACAAAAGCTAGCCGTGTGACCTTGGGCAAGTCACTTAATCCCAACTGCCCTCCAAAAAAAATAAAGGAAAAAAAAAGTTGTAGACAATACAAGATTTAATTCAGCTTATTGTTTGTTGACTAAAATGCATTTCTTCAGTGGAAAAAAAAATTCAGCCTTCAAGTCTTTATTCCAACAAGGTTGTCCCTATATGTATGTCTGGATTATGTAATGTTCTGTGATAGAGACAAGAATAAAAATAACTTTATTTAAAGGAAGCTAGGTGTCTCAGTGGAAAGGGCACTGGACTTGTAATCTGAACGACTTGCATGCAAGTCCAGCCTCAGACACTAGTTGTGTAAACTTGGCTAAGTCATTTAAATTCATTGTCTCACTTTTCTCTTCTATAAAAAGGGGATTCCAAGGGCCTTCCTCTAGGTGACCTGATATTACGTAGATATTGGAACATGAAAATTTATAATACCAACTTGTTTCCTTTTCTGGTCTTACATATCTTTGATTTTATCTTTTACATTGCTTCATGTACACAATTCATTTGTACTATGGTTTAACCTACGTATGCCCACCATGCTGCTCTCTATTGTTCTTTTAATCACCCCAAATTTTGATGAAAAGAATCATTATAAGACCATATAGTTAGAGCTGGAGGGAACCTTAGAGACCATATGGTCTAATCCCTAATTTTACACATGATGACTTTGAGAAACAGAGAGAGAAGCTGAGTTGCCCAGGCTCCCAAGGCAGTAAGCGAAACAGACAGGGTTTCAAGCCAGATCTTTGGACTCCAAATCAATCCCATTTTTTCTCTAAATGAAGTTTCTTAGAACATTTCCTCAGAAGATTGTGGTATCCCATGATTCAGAATACCGATATTAAAACAACAAAAAAAATGTAAGAGAGGCTTGGGAAGAAACTTAAGGTCATCAAAAACAATGTACACTTTCCCAAAATCAGTTAAGTTTACTTTCTTCCCTCTCTACAATTTCAAGCCTAATTCATTGTTCATATGTAGTATCTTTCTAATAGGGATATACTGCTGGATGCTTATCGTCACATTGAACCTACCCCCCTCTCCCTGGGTTGTTTTGGGGATAAGATAATATTTACAAAGTTATTTGTAAACTTAGAGTGCTATCTACATGCTTGCTATTATTAATGAACATCTGATTAAAAATATAAAAAAAATCAGGGCGTGTTGCTTGTCAAAGACATGTGCTACTGCCATGGAGGATGTCTAGCATAGAGAGAAAATAGAAGAAATCATATCCGTGAAGAGTTCTCTAGATATCCCCATTCCTGGATGACCTTATGGTGATCACATCGATTCTCAGAGTTTTGCAGAGATATCCCTTTTGGTGATACTGAAAATCACCAAAAGGTTTTGCTTAACTAGTCACACAGGAAACATATGAATGCATACCTGATACCCCACATAACAAGTAGATGAATAATGTCTATGGATTAGATTGTGAGAGGCATTTTGGTAGAAACCTTCCCATAGGACATCCAGCAGTATCTTTCTCTTGAACAGATAACTATTTATATATGGAAAATCAAATAGGTACAAAGTTACATGGGAGCAAGAAAATAAGCTGGACTGCATTTGGGAAAGTATAGATTACTTCCAATGACCCTAAGTTTCTTTGCAAGTCTCTCTTATGTATTTTTAATACCAAAATTCTAAATCATAGGACACCACAATATTCTGAGAAACTTCTTTTAGAGAAAAGTGGAATTGATATGGAGTCTGAAGGTCTGGGTTCAAACCCTACTTTTCTCACTTACTGCCTGTAGAAGATTAGGCAAGTCATTTTATTTCTCTGCATCTCAGACTTTATATATAAAATAAGGGGCTAGACTAGATTGTCTCTAAGGTTCCCTCCAGTTCTAAATATATGTTTTCATAATAATCCTTTTCATCAAAATTTTAGGTGATGCTAAGGACAAAAAAAACTGCATGGAGGGTATTCATAGACTAAACTATTGTACAAATGAAAAATTGTGTTCATGAAGCAATGTAAAAAATAACATCAAAGACATGTAGGAGCAGAAAAAGGGTTGAGTTGGTAGTATAAGCTTTTGTGTTCCATCATCCAGGTAATAGCTATTTAGAGGAAGGCCCCTGGTACTACAAGAGGAGTACCCGCAGCAGAGAGAACATGGATCTTTTGAACTACTGAAGCATAAAGTGAAGAAATAGCTAATATAAAACTAACACAAGAACTAAAAATTCAAAGTATAAATTAAAAACTCATTTTTAAGGTTATCCTGTAGTGCTTAAAATAATGTTAAAGGTTTCTGCACCATTGGTGAGCTTACATATAATACAAGCTATAATCTTCCTAAGAGAGGAATTGACTTAATTTCAACCTTTAGTTTATATTTTCATTTTTAAAAATAGAAATGGAGGTGGTTGATTTCACCATGGCTATTAAAATTATTTTTATGTTGATATTTTATTTAATATTATCTGGTATTCATAAGTATTAACAATAATATTTTATATGCATGGTGCCTATTCTAAAAAGCCAGAAGTGTTATTAATTTGTCTGTTTATACACTATGGGTATTATGTTGTAGAGCACTTTATATCCAAAGATAGAAAACACTATTAAAAAACCCTATTAAAAATACCATTGAATGTAGATCTTTAAAGAACTTTATTTAAAAGAGTTAAAAGGATTTAATGCGGAAAAATAGTACTGGGCCAGGATGATGACACATTTGATAGACAATGAAATTCTTCACCATTAAAAGAAAAACCTTTAAGGTCAGTTTGGGAGTGGCTAGGGCAGGAATAGATATTCTGGATAAAATTAGAGAAATCTAAACATAATTAAACTTGTTTCTTTTCATCATTCTTTTTTCTTACGGGTTTATAACTTCTTTTACTTTTCTGTTTTCAACACAATTTGTCATAGGTAATGGGTAGGTAATAGTGTGAAAAGTTTGAAATGCAACTTTCTACCTCTCAGTAACCAAAACAGGCTTTATGAAAATAAACTTTATATAATAAACTTATTTATTTATTATATAAATAAAATTTATAAATAAATTTTATAAATTTATGAAAATAAAAAATTATAAATTATAAAACAAATAAATGAAAAGGGAATTAATCAATGACATATTCACTGAGACAGTCAAACCTGAGTAATTGATGACTTCAAAATTATAAGAGTGCCTGAAAGTGAGATTGAATGAATAACTAATTTCAATAACGTAAAGTGAGGTGACAAGACATCCAAAATATCCTATTGGTCATGCATTATATAGTAGGAGCTCAAACTACAATGGAGACATTTAGTATATTATTGCAAACTTACTTCTAGGAAATAGCTTAGCCTATGTCTACTCAATGCCAAAACAACCCACAGATTCAGTCAATTCAGTGTGAAAAAATGAACAGACTGATTGGTGTCATGTGGACAAAACAACTGATAGACTACTGTTTTTTCCTACTTTAAAAAAAATCCCAGTTGTTGTAAGGTCATTTAATCATAGCCTTATGCATTCTATGGCAATGGCAGAAGTTGGAATAAAGCCCAGCCCCGTGCCCTTTGTGTCTCAGAACCTAATTCTGTGCTCTAATATTAATAAGGCACCAGGAGAGCAGCTGATTTTTCTAGTCCATGCATTGATGTGTGTTAGAATCAAAGGGCAAAGTTGTATAGCACAGAGGAGAGTACATTTTATGAAAAGAGAAGCAAAAAATAGTATCAAGGATCTTCTGAATGAAAATAGCTCAACTTGGTGCAAAATTTGTGCTCAGAAATGAGCCAGCCAATTGAATTCAGAATGAAAAATTGACTATATACATACATACAAATATATGTATATACATATATGTCATTTGCAGATTAATTTGTCTATGGGCCAGTTTTCAGATACTGTGACCAACCTGTGGCCCTAGTAAGTTTATTTATTTATTTATTTTGTACAGCACAGAAATAACAGCTTAAGAAAAGATAATATGAAATGGATGACATATTTTAGAACAGCTTCTCCCAGAATATAAAAATATTCCCCAAAGCAAAACTGCAACAAATAGTAGAACTACTAAGCGATGCCAATTGGCGGTTTCAGAATGCCATTCAAACTTTATAAATACTGGGCTCAGAAATTGATTTTAATTATTCAAAAGAAAATTAGGAAATGATTCAAACATCAAATCCCTTTTACAAAAAAAACTAGTCCTCTTTTATTTAAAAATAAATCTGGGTGGGGAATGGGCATATACTTCTACATCTCGTAATATCTGTAGGGATTACTTTTTTGTTTCATGCATTTTTTTTTCTCCTGTGAAATCACCAAGCTCATCATATCATTTCCCTGAAATTTTCCTTTATTTTTATTATTATGGAATAGGATCTTTGTAAGATAAACTATTTACCTTTATGAATTGATGAAAGTGGTACTGAATAGACAGCTTTTCACTATATTTCCAGGTGTATTTCCAATGGAAACAAATGTTGAAGACCATGAAAAATGGTCCCTCTAGGCAGGTGGTCTTAACAAACTATAACGTCTTTGTCATATTTTTAGCTATGAATTACACAGAGACGATGGAAAACTCAACTTGATCTTGAGGCTGAACTAAGCAATTTTGCCAAGGATGGCTGCACTAACATCTGATGAGGCAGCAGTATGGCATTTACATGTTTTCATATATTTTGCGAACATGGGGATATAGAATACCATTATACAGCTACAGAAAAGTATCTACATGTGTGGTCTTTATTAAATGAAATACAGCTGCATATCTTGATCGATAACAGAAAAAATCAGAAACATCAGTGGGGAATTTGAGTACTCAGGACAAAGCAATTTTCATAGCAAATCCCTATTTTGTTGAATATTTAATTCTCAAATGACTTGTCTCATTTTAAATTGATAAAAATATATAGTTATAACTAATAAAGGATAAGAAAAACAAATGACATTATAAAAGTTAAATATATACAAGTTTATTTTTAAAAGTTAAAGTCTAGCAATTAATTGAAAACCAAATGATACTTTTAGTAGATTAATTCATTGGGATGTGGTTTATTTTAAACATACCAACATGTTTTCAGAAGGGTAAGTCACGAGGCTGTTTATCAAGGTGACTGACTCATTCATTCAAAGGAGGCATGTGTTACATGACTAGTTTATGGTACCATTCTAAATGAGTACTCACATAATGGAGAGCTTATACAACTGCAGTAGTCCATATCCAGTAAAACTGCCTCAGTGAACTGAATAATGTGATGTTTCTATAATAGTTTAGCAAGAACCTCTAGACAGCTGCATACCACATCTGACCTGTTCCATCTTCACAATGGTTATTAACCATGAAAGGAATCATTGAGAACTATTCCTCCTAAGCTACTAGAATTGAACAGACTCAATTTTCATGTATTTTTGTAAAACCAAATAAGGAGATTCTTACTTTCCAATCAGCCTTCTACTGATCATTCTTCATATATTAGCCTTTGCTCTAGAATATGCAGAACTCTTTCTGTGGATCCATTTGGCTACAATTATGATGAGACTACACTTGATTATTGTGTGCAAATACCTTCTATATGATCCTTTGGGTGTATGAAGTATAATGCCCTGATGTAACAAATTCAGTAATACATTAACAGAATTCCCATTTCAGATCATGATGTGATGTTCAGTCACCTCTAAAACTAAGCTGCACTTAGAAGAATATTTTTCAGACAAATGACAAAATTAATGACAAGTTTCCAAATACACTGTCATTAAATTATCATGAAATAACATTTCCAGTTAATCAAATGGTTTTGCTACACTCAGTACTGGGAGCACTAAAAACCTTTTATTTTGCTTATGAGCAATTTCCATGAGCACCAGAGTATCTTGTCACTCCCACCAGCTATGAATGAATGAATAAATAAATAAATAAACACACAAACTCAAGAGAATCCTCTGATAATATATTATACTCATCATCAAAGCCAGGAAATGTCAAAATGGGAGGAACAGTAAGGGCAAAGGGCCAGACATTTTGTGTTATTTTGTTATATTGTGCTATTTCTT
Organism: Pseudocheirus occidentalis; assembly: GCA_028646575.1. Classification (NCBI taxonomy): domain Eukaryota; kingdom Metazoa; phylum Chordata; class Mammalia; order Diprotodontia; family Pseudocheiridae; genus Pseudocheirus; species Pseudocheirus occidentalis. The sequence continues at coordinate 143,755,456 of CM053597.1, read as the reverse complement.
TATATAGCTCTTTCTTAGGTGCTATTTTTTATTCTCTGCTTGCTATTTCTTAAGCACTATTTTAGTAAACTACATGAATACTACTACTATAATTTCCCATACATTCCTCACTAAGAAAGTAACATCCAATTGGTCTTTGAGCATGTCAGTTCTGAATGAAAGTCTCAATTTTAACTCTAAGTTCACTTCTCAAGATTCTAGGAATACAGCAAAATGAATAAACACTTCCGTTAGCCAGTTTTCAAAGAGAATTTACACCCAACTTATATGCAATAATAAAAAAGAAAATATCCACAAACAAAAATGAATAAATGAAACAAGGCACTGTCCAGTTCTTTCCATCATATCCTATAGGACAACAGTAATGCAATTTTGCTTTAACTCTATATTAGTCATGGCCAGATATAGTCAGAAAATGAGACATTCCCTGAGGCTATGATTCCTATGATGTGTCCATAACAGAGTTGCATGCTTTCTGAGAACATGGCAGGAACTCTCAGTAATAGTAGTGATGAACATACTCTCAAAAACTTATATAAGGGGATACTGGAGTGTAGTACTGCACCTGATTAGGATAAATCCTTTATGGAATACAGAAATTCAGATTATCTGACAGGTTGTTTTACATTTCAAACTGAGCAAATAAGAGATCTAGGGAAAGATGAAGAGGCAATATCCATCCCCAAAACTCTGATTAGGATCACACTTAAACTATCATATCTATGTGAAAATGCATTCATCTTTTAAAAGATCAAAAGAAAAGAGAATTGGAAAATTTATTTTAGTAATCAACTGAATTTTTCAATAAGATCCCTTTCAGGAAATTTTTCCTCTATCTTACCTACATTCTTCACAATGAATTTTAGACCCATTTCTTCTTGTTTTCCACTCAAAAGTGATAGAGAACCATTAGTTAATATTCTATTTTCTTATTTTCTCTCATATACTTAGAATCCGATACCAAATTAGTCATTAGATGTTTCTTTTTTCCCATTTAGTTAAGTTATTATTAGTCTTCTATTGCCTCTTTTATTGTCTGGTTGGTGTCATTTAAAAATGTTAAAGACAATGCCTTTTATTTTTATCATCCAAGTTTAAACTGGGGAAAGCTGACCTTACCTCATAGGCCTGATAACATCAGCTATGAGGAGAAAGTATTAGAAGAAGAAAATAACAAGAAAATAAAGGAGGGGAGAAAAAGTTAGAAATGTGGAAAGTTTGGGAATTGAGATGGGCACTCCAAAGTAATTTATTCTTTTTTAAGGATGGAAAAGTAAAAATTAGGTCAGCTTGAATACTTTTCAATATTGAAAAGTACTTGAAGTACTTTTCAATACTCCCTCATATTCACTCCCTCCCTCCATACTTAAATGTTCATCTAGTCTATGGATGAAATTATTAAATGATGTCCCCTGAACAAAAAAAAAATAAGCCAAAAACTTTTGTTATACACCTTGTGTGATCATAGCATTATGGTGGTATAAAAGAAATGAAAAATGAAACCCTTACCCTCACAATGATAGAAATCTTATCAGTTGAGTGATTTGACATATGTATTACATAAAATTAAAGCAGCATTTCAGTTTGTAAATTATCATTATTTGTTGTTGTTCTTGTTTTAATTCTCAAATGCCTTTATGAGAAAGATAACTATTTCTTTCATTTTTGGAATGAAATATCATCAAATTATCAAACTGCCCAAAGCATATGCCATTTGCGAAAACTCCAAAATTTAAAGAAAATTTTAAAATCCACAGCAAAACCATACCAGATTTATAAAAAAATATAGTAAAATAATGGATATTCTTTCTGGTACCAGATTTCCATATGTTGCACTATTTCTTTAATCATTATTCCTTAAGGTATGTATATGTATTTATGTATGCATGTGACTGTGTATATATGTATATCCTTGGTTTCATGTTATCATCTGATTGAGTTTGTGACAAGTACATTATACATTTCAAAATACTATATTCTATCAATGTTTATTTTTTAAAAATAGGCTAATATTAATTAGTCTTTGAGGATATTTGTGGAATCTAATGCAATCTCTTAAAATAATTAAAGCCTCTATAAAAAAACTAAGCCAAGAATATGATTTTTCTAAATATTTAGAGAACTTTTAAAGAAATATAAAGAATCACATGTACAAGAGGAAGAAGAAACTAGTGAATATGTATAAATTAAAAGTATAATTAACAAAAATGCTTTGTTATATAGAGCCACTTCATGAATTCATGTCATACCTATTTGGAAAGGCTCTTAAAATGTTATTTCTCTCCTAAAATGTAGAAAGTTCAAAACTTTTATTGTTATCAGATAACATCACATTTGTGAATCATTATTCTCCAATGTAAATCTATATTAAATGGTATTTTTCCTATTAGTTAAGTTCATTTAATTTATTAAAACAAGCATACCCTGGTCCCATACAATGTTATTTTGCAATATCATTAATATATTGCAATCAAATCCCAATGTAGCACTGTGAAATACTACTGTAACATCTTTCATCCAATTACTCATTTATATCATTGTACTTTAAGCTTCTAATTGCTGCTATAATGTTGTTTCACATCACTTCATGTTTTCATGGAACCAATTAATGGTGTTAGTCCATATTTGCCTTACCCATTTGTATTAATCATAGCTTTAACTACTATCAAAGCTTCCTTTTATTGTTAGGTTAGCCTAGAAATTGATAGATCCAATAATAACAAAATACTGATATATCATCTTAACCTGCTTGAAGAGTTGATTAAATAAAAATGAATATTTCCAGAATGGCCGATATCTCTGTGGTTCTCCCCATACTGGCTCTTTTCCTTTGACTTATAAACTTGAGAGGTTATTATATGTCCTAATTTTTTTTGACTGTCCTACTTGTTCTACAAACTTTTTTTTTTCTTTTCCCATTTATCTACAAAATTCTAGAAAGACTAGTCTACACCAGAGGTGTCAAACCCACCTTGCCCATAGGCTGGCTCACAATCCTCCCCATGTACGTCCTGAACCAGATTAAAATGTAATTAAAAACTAACAAAACAAATAAAAATACAATAAAACATAATATTACATTTTAAAGCTAAGTCAAGATATGGCTTGCAGGGATTCTTATACATAGTTTAGTAGCCCCCTTTTAATTTCAGTCTGACCTATATCCACTGATGAACTTCCTCACCCTCTCTTTACTAATAAAACCCTTGTAGTCAGGTTTCTAGTCCCTCATTCTATTAGGGCTATTTAAAAATGATATAAATACCCCCAACATAATGGCCTTTTGTCTTATTCTTTTTCTTTTTTCAAGTGTATTTGACACACTGACTATCTTCTTCTTAATACTTTTTTCTCCCTTGGTTTCCATCACACAATTTCTAGCCTGGTCTATCACCTGTCTTATTAAAAGGCCATTATATGATTGTTCTTCCTTCATCTTTCTGCCTAAGAGTTATAACTTTATTTTGAGGCTCAGCCTTCAATTCTATTCTTTTCTATACGTTATATTTGACAATCTCATTAATTCACATGGTTTCAAATATTATCAATGTCCAGATGATCCCCAAATCTATAACTCTAAGCAAGACCTCTTCTATGAGCTATATTTTCATATCTTCAGCTGTTTGCTAAACATCTCCACCTGGATATCCACCTGAAACTCAACTCGAGTATTTGTCTTATCTTTTTCTTGAACCATTTAATGAACCACCCTGCTCCTGACCATTCATATGTGAAACCATACAATTTAAGGTCCTCTTAATCTAGACCAACTAATCTCTCCAACCTTATTTTACACTATTCCCGTCTATGTGCTGTACACTCCAGCCCAATGAGACTATTAACCACTCCATTATCTCTTTTTACACTCTCTAGAATCTATATATTTGAACATTACATCCCCTCTGTGACTTAAGCAAACTCTCCTCACTTCTCTGCTTGGTAAAATTCCCCTCCTATTTCAAGGTCCATCTCAATTGCAGCCACTCCTAGGAAACTATTCCTCATTTCCCTAGGCAGAAGTGATTATTCTTTCCTCAAAGGAATCTCTTTGTTTAATCTCTCCTATGTTTTAACCACATTCTACTTTCTTTTATAGTGACTTTTTACAGGTGTTTTTTCTCTGCTAGATTATATTCTCCTTGGCTATGTGGAGTATTTAATTTCTTTATCACTGAATTCTATTGCCTAGAATTATGCCCTGCATAGAGGAGACACAAAAAATATTTGTGGAATTTTTCTACGATATGAATTGTTGGTGCGATTTAAAAAAAAAACCAGTCAAAATATACTATTTGGGTGGGATTCCTTAATCAATGGCTGATTGTGCTAAAACTTATCTTTCTTTCATTAACTGCCCCTACTACCATAAGATTACTTTAAATACATAGTTCATATTCAGAAAAAAAACATTTTTAAATAAGTGCTGGAATCAATGCATGTTATTCAGTAAGTTGTAGGATAAAGTATTCTTGGGTGGTTTCTAGTACTTGACCAGGTACCATGGTAGAAGAGCAGTTGAGAGCAAATAAGGGAGGAGTTTTACTTGTTAATACTATGACCCAGGAAAGATCTCTTTTGCCATAACTTAGTCACTACTTTCTTAATATTTTTCTTTTCAAAACTGAATAGCAAATGCTTTCTTTAGTTCATATTAAATAATTTTATGCAATGGGATAATAGATTTTAACAATATGGCTACAAATTAAATAACTGACTAATAAAAATAGGAAAAATATTTCAGGTAAAGCAAAAGTCATCTCAATATGACTGTAGCTTTAAAAAGAAGCTAAATTTCTTTAAAGGTGAAAATCAAACATCAAAATGAAATACCAGAGCTAACTTTTCTTTTTTAAAAATAACAACAAATTTATTTTTTACCACTTAACTAAGTCTTTATCTTGGGTGAATTCAGAATTAATAAAACAGGATTCTCTAGGTCTCACAAGACCTCAGAAAAATTTAACATCTTTAAAAAGGTCGAGTCATTTTTGATATGTACTCATCAAAACTGGCCTATTTAGCCATTTTTGATAGATTTCTTAGGGGTGGTTGTATCTAATTACATTTGGATATAAGCCAAATGAAGCTATTTCTTCATTAAAACTAGGAAAACCATATTTTACTTTGACTGAAAACAACACTTAAACATTAACTCCCACTGATATCAATGGGAATCCTGACTTCAGTTCAAAGACAACATTTGGCCCTACCAATAAATCACAAGTATCTGAGCATGGTGACAAACACACTTGTGAAAGCCAGTTGATAAAGAGGGTATAAAACATTTCAAATACAGTAAAATTCCAGAAAACATCCCGCTTAAACATGTATAAAACAAACACAACCAAGGAGCTCAACTTGTCCTGAAGAGAAATCAAGTGTGTATGTGTATGAATATGTGCTGTATGTATATGGAAATTGTAGCCAAGTGGATGAAATGGTTTATAGTTAAAATCTAAAAGAAATCACTTACACCTTCTCTAATCTGGGAGGAAAAAAAAAGCCTATGGTGTAAGCTTTGTGAATTTCTTACAGAAACCAAAGGCCTTCTTATTATAATGTGCAATTGTCCGTGGGTAACTGCACATTCATTTGAATTCCTGAAAGACTGAATCTTGTAAAGAGAACAAGATGGGCCCATATTAAAACTTTTAATGACTTTAGTTTAAAAAAAAAAAGGTGGAACTTTGCAGCCAGCTGGCTCCATACCGAAAGCCAGGCGGCACAGCTTGAACTTAAAGCTATCTTAACATAATGAATAAGTGCCAATAATTAGCATATGTAGTGTGAACAGGTTTGCTGGCACAAGCAAGTGAAAAACTCCAAGGTAAAGTTATTATTAGGGAGTAATTAGCTCTGTGAAGTAAATGAGTGAAACAATAGCTGCCAGCACTGACAATATGGCTAACATCTGACTATGTGGAAGATAACATTGTAAAGTATTGCTCCCTGAGCTAGAATCTGTTAATAACCATATGTTAGTGTAATTAATGCAGAGTCTTTCTGACCTGTTGTCACAGAAGAACAATACTTTCTTGGAAACATTCAAACAGGCAGTCCCACACTAGTGGTAAAAAATTATTCTGAAAGTTGCTAGCAAACAACTCTTCAATCTTTCCTTTAAAAAGAAAAAAAAATTAATTAAAATAATCATTAACTAAAAAAGCTGAAGGGCAGAGAATAAGTAAATTTTTTTTTCTGGCAGATGATGGAGACACTGAGAAGTCAACTGTAACTGAACAGATCCTTCAAGGTGACTGAAATGTAGCAGACACTTGGACAAACTAAATTAGAAGTGGACATACTGATTTTTAAATTGAACCTCATGAGATACATGACAAAAATTTTCCCTCATGTCTTACACGAAATAGATTTGATTTACAAACAAGTTTAGAAGCAGACCATAACGGTAAGAAGAATTCACATTTTTTGTATCTTTTTAAAGTTTACAAAGCATTTCTCTCGAAACAACTAAATTAGGTTTTCTTCACAGGAATCTGCAAGCCCATGGGTGCAAAGATCCAATAGCACTCAGTTTAAAGCCCTGACTTTGTTTATAGGCATTCAAATAGTTGCTAGATCAATAAATGTTTACTTTGGAGTTACTAATAGTTTATCAATACCAACAACCAAAAAGAGAGAAGGAGTGAGGAGTGGTGTTGAAGAAAGAACAATCTCTCCTTCCCATATTCATAGGGATGTATATGTATATGTATATGTGCATGTGTATGTGTATATGTATATGCATATGCATATGTATCCAGGGTAACCCAAAAACCTTTAGTGCAGTCTTAAAATTTAGCAGCTTAAACTGCACTACGATTTTTGGGACACCATATATATGTGTGCATGTATGTAATGTTTTATTAGAAACTTAATATTGACTCTCAATCCAAACAAACTTTCTTAGTAATTATTTACATTTAAATTTATTCATTTCAAGGTATAAGATGTCATAACATCATTTTAGCTAATCTTCTAAGTTCTTATCAAAACTGTCCATTCATTCTTATTTACTTTTCCTCATACACCTATCAATAGCTCATTCTTGGTCCATAATCATTCCTAAGGTTTTGATTTTTCTCCTTTGAATTATTTCATAGAGATATTTCCAGATATCTTTGTATTTCTCATATTTGTCAGCCTTAATTGTATGACTGTACATACTTGCTTTAGTTGAATACAATTTATTCCTATTCTTCTGCTGTTGGACATTTTCATTGGTTCCAGTTTTTGAGTGTTTTTTTTTTTTGCAATTACATATAATACTGTATCTTTTATGAGCATCTCTGAATAGACAACTCTTTTAAGAAATATCCTGTTGCTCCCACAATGGCATTATTGAGTCAAACGATATGCTTCTTTTTATAACTTTTACTGAATACTGAAGAATTCTTCTCCAAAAAAATCAATTAATTTGCATTTATACTAGATTTTCATTTGCATGACACTGAATAACTCATGCTGGTTCTGTGGTTTAGACTTGGGATTAGAACTAAATGGGACATGCATAAACCATCTAACAGCTAACAAAAGGAGATTTCCTTAACAATTGCACAGAAGGATACAACAGTGATTCAGTTGACCATAGCTCTTCTGCCTCTGAATTCACTATGGTGGTTTACCTGGTCAGAAACTTATGCCAAACTTGAGGTTTCCCTGCCCTCCTTTACTTAGAGGATGTTACCAGGAAGGTATATCAATGATTGGGACTAATAAGTCTCAAAGACAATTGTGTTACCTTTTAAAGTAAAACTAGTCTAACTTGCACGGGGATAAAAAGTTGTTTGTATTAGAAATGGTACCAGCCTCTTTTTTTTATATATAAACTCACTAACATAAAACAAATTAGTCACTTTCAATTTTTTTTTTGCTAATTTGGTGGGTTTGAGGTGGTACCTCAAAAGTTGTTTTTTAATTTATTTCTCTTTGATTTTAGTATTTTAAAATTACCATAGGTGGTTTGTGATTCTTCTTTTGGAAATTTTTCATATTCTTTGACCAGTATCCACTTTTGATTGGTATTTACTTGCTATGATTTTTAAACATTTCTTTCTAAGGCTCCAACATCTCCCATCACTAATCTATCTTCCACACAGCTACCAAAGAGATATTCCCAAAGCACAAGACTAGCTATGTTATTCCCTGTTTCCTAATTGATACTTTATCTTACTCTCCTCAAATTAGTATTATATCTACTCTCTTCAAGTCTTCAAAGCACACTTTCCCCCCAGTCCTCTCAGTTAAGGATTTTGGCTTATACTTTACCCCGAAAATTCAAGTTGTCAGGTTTTCCTTCTTCTCTCCTCAGTACCTCTTGACATCAGCTCCCACTATTTCTTCTTTTACTCCAGTCTCTGATGGAGAGGTGGTACTCCAAATCACTAAGACCTACCTTCTATGTCTACCCTTGATATCATCACCTCCCATCTTTTCCAGCTAACTATCCTCACTATTATTCCTTCTAATTTTCAATTTCCATGTACGGGTTCCTTCCATGCTACCTAAGCACCTGTAAAAGTCTCTACCAGTCTTAAAAAGAATCCTTAATTGGCCCTAAAATCCTTACTAGTTATTGTTTTATATCTCTTCTCTGCTTCTGGGTCAAATTCCTTTAAAAAGAGGTCAGAAATTTTTACTGTTATTTGTTTTCAGTCGTATCTGGTCCTTTGTAACTCCATTTTGGGAGTTACAAAGATACTAGAGTGGTTTGCACTTTCTTTTCTAAACACTCTGCAATTTGACTTCTGACTTCATTTCTCAAATGAAACTGTGTCCTACACAGTTATCAATGATCTCTGCCAAACTGAATAGCATTTTCTAAATCCTCATTCTGCTTGGCTTCTCTGTAATATCTGACATTGCAGATCAACCTCTCCTCTGACACTCCTCCTTCTGTGGATTCTCATGATATTCTCTTATATGCTCACTCTTGGTTCTCATCCACTCTACAGAACCATTCTTTTGCAGTTTCCTTAGCTTCCTCCATGTCGTGCCCATTAATCATGTATGTTTCTCAAGGTCCTTTTCTCTTTTAGTGACTTCATCAAGCTCCCATGGATTCAATTATCATATTGTTTTAGCATATGATTCCTAGATCATAAATTCAGACCTCATCTCTTTCATGAGCTCCAGTCCTGCCTCACCAATTCCATGTTCAACATTTAGAACTGGATATTCCATAGGTATCTCAAGTTTAACATGTCCAAAAGAAAACTCACTGTTTTACCCCAGAAATCTATCCCTCATCCAAATTTCCCCATTATTGGTAAGGGCACCACCATCCTTTCATTTACCCAGGTTCTCAAACTCAATGTCATGCATGACTTCTCATTCATACTCAATCGCAAATATCCAATCATACCAAATCTTGTTTTCTCCACAATATTTTCCACACTTGCCCCCTTCTCTCCACTCACAAAGCCACCATCCTGATTGAGGCCTTCAGATAATTGCTTATTGAATGATTGGTTGATTGAAGAAGTTCAAGCATTCCCTGTTATTTTAGGATCAGACTAGGACAAACTCCCAAACTCCTCTGTCCATTTTTAAAAACCTTTCACAACTTGGCTCCATTTGACTTTCCATTTTTATGTCCTATTCGCTGTGTCCTGTATACAACATTCCACCTCCTCTCTTTTTACCTCTGCATGGGCCATTCTCCATGTCTGAAATGGTTTCCTTCTTTAGCTCTTCCTTTTGGAATCACTAGCCCCATTCAATATTCAACTGTATTCCCATCTCCTATCATCTCCTTCCTTTTCCAGAAAGGAGGCCTTTCCTGATCCTCTAGCTGCTAGTCATTCCCTTGTCCCAGCAAAATCACTTTCTATTAAGTTTATACTCACATATTTTGTGTGTGTATGTGTCCACACATACATAATGTGTAAACATATATGTGTAACTTTTTATAGCTATAGGCACTGTGTGCACACACATTTTATATTTAATTCATACATATTCATGTTGTTTTCCCCTAGAGAATCTGGATTTTGTTAAGCAGGGATGATTCTCATCTTTGTCTTCATTTCCTAGGCACTTAGGCCAGAATCTTGTAAAAGTAGGTGGTTAATAAGTGTCTATTGAAGGAAAGGATTTTTAGATGTCACACTTCATCTGGTGCCCTAAATGTCAGATGACATTTTTCTTTTACTTAGAATTTATTTTGTTGTATAGATGTTTTACAATAACATAACCAATCAATCTTTCTTTGCTTTACTACTTCCTTCAACTTGTTGAATCCCGCAAAAACTCAGTTCTCTCTCCATAAAAAAGATTAAAAATCTACTTCAATTTCATACCTTTTTTCCTATATGGTTGAAAAATATTAAAGTCTCTTAACCAGCTGGAATTCATAGAGATATATAGTATAAGACCTTTACAAGACCTAGATACCTTTCTCTCCAAATTGTCAACTAATTTTAAAATTGCATTAGTTAAATAACAAATCTCTGCCCTAGATTTTCTTTTCTTTTTTTCTTTTTTGGAGGGGAGAAGGCAGGGCAATTGGTGACTTGCCCAAGGTCACACAGCTAGTAAGTTTTAAGTGTCTGAGGCTGGATTGGAACTCAGGTCCTCCTGACTCCAGGGCCAGTGCTCTATTCACTCTGTGTCATCTGGCTGACCCTTAATTTTTATTTTCTAACAATATTTTTTCACATGAATGTTTACATAGAGTTGATTAGATGCCTAGTATATTTTGGCATGTCATTATTCTCGGATCCTGTCTGCTAGTCAGTTTGCGTGAGTGTATGGTTTGCTACTAGTTAGTTTTGATGATAACTTCTTTATAAATAGTTTTGAAGTCCAGAAGTGAGACTCCTTTTCTGCAGTATTTTTCCTCATTATATCCCTTAATATTTCCTACTTCTTTCTTCCATATAAATTTCATTACAATTTTCTTTGTGATATAATCAAGCCTCTTATAACTTTGATTTGTATTACATTAATTATATACATTAATTTGGAAGGGGTGAGGGCAGAGTTGGACATGGTTGAGGTAGGCTTGAAGATGCTGTGGATAAGAGGTGGGAACAGGATATACTTTGCAACTACGTGGCTAGGGATTCATTAATAGATGAAGAAGATGAGAAATGAGATAGGGATTAGGAACTAGGAGCTGATATTCTAAACTTGAAATAAGTGTTTGGATAATTTCTTTCAACGATATTGTTTGTGATTTAGATTTTTAAAAATGTTCATCTTTCATTGATGTTGAAATTTATAGTTAAATTTGTAATTTTGAGGAATTTAGGAAAAACTTGGGTGTTGATCAGAACTAAATGTAAAACTATCATTTCATTTTTTTCTTACAGTGTTTATAGGATGCTCTAAACCTACATAATGACACTCTAAGTCAGTTTTACATAGAAGTGCCACATTCATACAGCTAAAATGGAGCCCAAAGTAGAATATTTCTTCTTATACATATGATTCCATAATTCCAGGATAAAGACAATTTTGCTATCCTCCTTCTCAGCAGTACAGACCCTCAAATAAGGCATATTAACATAGACTTACAGAGAAAGAACCATTATCTATGGATCTACTCATTATTCAGTAAATAGATATGACTGTATTATCTATATGGCTCATATGAAAGAAAACTATAACAAATTCTTGACGGCGACTTTTTTTACTCAAATTTACATGACTCACACTGAATTTACTAGTATTTTTTATTTTAAACACTTATAACGATATGATGTTGCATAATATAAAAAATTAGGTCATTATTTACTAAGCACAGATAATTCTGAGAAACTATATAGAATTTTATAAAAAGAAAATATTCAAGTATAGAAAAATGTGTGTTTATGTGTGTGTGTGTGTGTATGTACATGGGTGCATATGCAGCTTTTTGTAAAGTTAAAGGGCTATAATTGTTAGCTGTATAAGTGGTGGTATGATACAGTGCTAAATTTGCAGAGATCTGGGTTCAAGTCCCAACCTACATCCATACTACGTCACCACATGGTTAGCCTCTCAGAGACTCATCTACGTAAATGGAGATTGGGGTACAGTGAATAGCGCACCAACCCTGATGTCAGGAGTTCCTGAGTTCAAATTTGGCCTCAGATGTGTGACCTTGGGCAAGTCACTTAATCACAATTGCCCTGCCTTCCTCTAAAAAGCAAAAAAAAATTAAAATTAAAATTAACATTACAAAAATGGAGATAATACTTGTATTAGGAGGTAACATGGTAGAGAGGAAAGTGGGGTAGCTTTGGAATCAGGAAAATTTAGGTTCTGCATATGACATAGACTAGGAGTATAACCATAATTAAATGTTTTAACCTCTCATTTTGCCCCATCTACATAATACCCTGCCACACACACAATTCTCAGACTACAAAGTACAGATGGCATGGTGCAGAGGGACTTTTTACAGTAGGCTGTCCCTTTAACATTGATAACCTGGGTAATGAAAGAGGTGGAGAGAGCGACATATCCCACCTACTACATCCTATGCCTCTAAGGAAGACTGTAAAGCTTAAAGTGCTCTATAGTGTGAGCTGCTATGGGATTGGATTTATTTCAATTCAACTATTCTCCTTTTTCAACTGACTATCTCATATATACCTTATTAAGGTTGGAGCATTCATTAGCCCTTAAAAATAATTTTAGAGAAAAGGTAAATTGCAGTCATTCTTTCCCAAAGGATATCCATTATTTCCTAAAGAAAGTTTTATGATAGTCAAATCCCAGCCCTGTTTAATCTTTTTTTTTTTAAATCTGAGCTTTAATGGAAGCTTGTTAGTAACTTTCCCCACTTAAAGTGGGGCAGTTAAAAAAAAAGTAGTGCTTAATGCTTCACAGGCTAAAGTGGCCACGTAAAAGAGCCCTGTGTGCATGAGATCTTATACATTCATCTTCTCACTAAACATCTGTTTAAGGCCTGTGTGATCTACCTGTCAGCACCAGTGATCCATAAAGTGTTTGAACCTCCTGTCACAAACCTCAGTGCTAGTTTGATCAGAGGCTTTGTGCACACTAATCATCCTCTTTATCTTTTCTAATGTTAGGAGGAGTAAAAAAAAAATACACACACACACACACTGAGTAAGGCTGTCTTCCCAACCTGACTGTAATTAATCTTTCCATGGGGGGAAACTGTCTGGTTTGAAAAAGAAAGATCTGATGGGCTGCTGTTCTTTTTTGCGAAGGCCTTATTCTCCTAGCAGGCATCTTTATACTTGGGTGGTACCCTTTACAAACCACCTTAACTGTAGCTCAGTGACAGTAAAACAACCTTCAAGATCACCTTATGAATGAACCTGTTGGTAACTTTACCTAAGAAAAGAAACCAATAAAATCTACAGGAGCTCACTTAAATGATTCTCTCTTTTTAACTGCATGAAGAAGAAGAAGAAAAAAAAAGAGCCAGAATGAGAAGCGCTCTCCTTTTCATGTTCCCTGTAAGCTTCTATCTCCACTACTAATCCCACTGCTACTTTTCTCTTGCTCAGTTGCGCACAAATGTATCAAGAACTGCAGGAGTTCCTAGAAAGGAAACATTTAACATCTTTTTTTTTTAACTGTTTAAAGTAATGCTTTATGCATCTTGCCTTTTGCCACTATTTGTGTTTTATTGCTTTAAGTGAGATTAATGCCATGGTTGAAATAACTAGAAATGGGACTGATATTCAAAATGTAATGGAGCATCCCCGAGGGACATAATCCCTTGTGTAACAGTTTTAAAACAATTTGGGATATAGTAAACAAAAGGCAAGGAGGGAAAACGCACTATGATGCTGTAAAACTAGATCAAGGGATTCAAATCGTTGTCATTTTTATCATCTTTCCCAATTCTTGGCATTGCCATGAAATATTATTTTCAATATGTGTTCTCCACATTGAAGTGAAAGAGCTAACTTTTACTAAATTATATGCATTTCACAAACAGGATATTTTGGTCAATTGCTGTATAAATTCTACCTATTTTACAAAATAAAAAAAATTATTTCAGGCATATATGGTAAACTGGAAGTTATCTAATCTAACTGGAATTTTATCTGATCTATGGCCTCATTTGTTTTAAATCTGAATATCACTGGGTAATTAAATATTCAGAAGGTCTTAGACTATACTAGAAATAGAAAATGTCATATTTTAATTTTAGCTGGAAAAAATTAAAATATAAAAGGATAAATTATTCATATTATTTTGAAGAAAAGGAAAAAGAATGATTTGAAATAGGGATGAAGTGAATTTAAAAACAATATATTAACTCCAAAAATTTAAATAAATGACAAAAAGCATATAATCTTCCTATATATTCATAATAACTGTCACAAAGTCTCAAGGTCTTATTAGCCAAGAAAAATATTTCAAAAATGAAATTTTAATTTGTCAGCTTCTGGCTAACGTCAATATAAACTATTTGTTTATAAATGGCTAACAATAACTCAGACCCAATTTCCCATTATGTTTTATAAATACATTGGAAATTATTTCAAATGGAATTATAGGAGTGTGTGCATATATACATATATGTACATACATACTATAATATAGTGTCCTATACACAACTGAACAGGTTATATATCACTTTTCAAACCATGCAAGACCAAAAGACTATTTTCAATTCTCTTCAGTCAGTTCTCTTCCTGCTTGACCTTACTACAACCTTTGAACCTGTTATCACGCTCTTCTCCATCTAGATATTCCCTTCCTCTCTAGATTTTTTAAATTCTTCTGGTTCTCCTTCTATCCTATCTGACAACTCCTTTCTAATCTCCTTTGCTGGATCTTTGTCCAGGTCACACCTGTTCACACATCTCTGTCTTAGGTCACCTCTTTACCCTCTGTGTGATTTCACTTGGTGATGGAATCGGCACCATAGATTGAATTATAATCTCCATGCAGATGTTTCTCAAATGAACTTATCTAGCCCTAACCTCTGCTGACCTCCAGTCTTACATCTCCAATCACCTATTAGCCATCTCAATCTGGGTGTTCTATAGATACCTTTTTGATTTTTTTGATTTTTGGGTGAGGGAGGACAGGGCAATCGGGGTTAAGTGACTTGCCCAAGGTCACACGGCTAGTAAGTCTTAAGTATCGGAGGCTGGATTTGAACTTGGGTCTTCCTGACTCCAGGCCTGGTGCTCTATTCACTGTGCCACCTAGCCACCCTTCCTATAGATATCTTAAACTCAACATGTCCAACACTGAACTAATTATCTCCCCATCTATGAATCTCTTCTCTTACTAACTTCCCTATTATTGGTGAAGGGAACCATCATCCTCCCCATTATCCAGACTTGCAATCTAATGGTCATTTTTGACTCCTCACTCTGTCACAACCCATTCTGCATTCCACATGTCCAATTTGTTGTCATGGTTTGTTGATTTTACTTTTGTAATATCTCTCATGTACACTCCCTCCCTTTCTCTTCTCTAACACTGACAAGACCCCCGTGCAGGCCCTCATAATATACTGTTGCTATAGTCTGCTGGTTGCTTTCCTTGCTTCTAACTCCATTTTCTACTCAGTTGTCAAACTGATCTTCCTAAACTGCAAGTATGACCATGTTACTACCTCTCCCCCCATTTAATAAACTCCAGTGGATACCCATCATATACAGGATCAAATATAATATCCTACTTTTGTCATCCAAAGCTCTTTAAACCTAACTTCCTTATACCTTTCCAGTCTTCTTACACGTTCCATCCCCCTCCCCTTTCCCCAGCTGGTTTAGGATAGAATGATGATGCTGGTATCCTGGTTGTTCTTTGTATAAGATTTCTTTCATTTTGGGGGAGTCAGAGAAAGATTCATCAAAGAAAATTAAATTCAGATTCCTTCATTAATTGGAGCTTGAACACAGAGCAGAAAAAAAGGAAGAATTTTTCTTAGAGGAGCCAGAACTCTATGGATCCCTCCCCAGCCCCATCGCCCCCCCCCCCCCCACCTCAGTAACTCTAATGTCTGGCCCCAGGCCCTCAGCTTCCTATAGAACACTGAAATTGGTAAAAGCATTCAGGAACCATTGTTAGCATTAGACTGCACTGAGAGGCAAGCTAGGCTTTTAAAAAAGTGTGACTTTAATAATACCCTACTTGAAAGAAAAATATAAAAATATAGGTGGGCAATGTGAACTCTATTTTAAAATCAGCAGCAGCATGAAAATACTATTTAAGTTAACACTTTGTACAGGTTAGCATTGAAATGATTTATTAAAACATCATCTCCACAGTGCCAGTACATCCAGATACTCCTCAGTCAGTTCAGTCAAAAACACAGTCTGTCATTAGGATATTTTGTCTACACAAAGGCAAACTGCCTTGATTAAGTATTTGACTAAATTCACCAGATGTTTTAGCATCATGTAAACCCAGCTTGACACCAATACACATTATACATGTCTATCCAGATAAATGGTCACGTATACACTGAGATACATATATATGCATATATATGTAACACGGTCAATTATAAATTTTAAAGTGCTAATTTTGCACATTATCTTTATTATTTAGATAAACATACTATTTATATGTCTACATAGTCAAAATAATGTGTACAATTCCTTTTAAAAATGCATAATAATATTAAATTTTTTCCTTTTCATTTTTCATCAACTCTAAAAGTATCAATTAGCTATATTTGGCCATTAAGCTCAATTTATACACTAACATTTTCAGAGATAGCTTCAATATAACTCTAGTCAGGCTCCATTCTCCTGGTAGGGTCATTGGAATTATCAGTGATTCTAGTTCTTTTTAAAATCACTCATACTTAGCCTTCTCTAGTAGACTGATTTCACTAAAAATTATAATGAAATTTAATTTAGCTAAATAATTTAAATCTCATTTCACTGTATTTTACAGTATATATAATTTTTTAAATTTCTTAAAGATTCCAAAGTTTAGGGTCCAATTAGGAAAAAAAAGTGATTCATTATAATAACAAAAATATTTTAAAATTTGCCTTTTAATTAATTCCTAAGTATTTGGACTACAAGCATTAATTCTCTAGTAAAGGAGGCAGGTAAATGACTCAGTGAATACAATATTGGGCCTAGTGTCAGGAAGACCTGAATTCAAATTCAAACCCAGATACTAGCCATCTGATCTTGGGCAAATTATTCAACTTCTGTTTCCCTTAAACCACTATTAAGGAAGGAAATGGCAAATTGCTCTGTATCTTTGCTTATTGATGGTATATTCTACAGGGTCACAAAGAACTGGACACGACTGAACAAAAACAATAAATAATAGGGAAGACTACATTTAAACAACTATGCAAAAAGTGGTGCGTGTGTGTGTGTGTACACATATGTATGTTTAGAGACATAGGTAAAAGTATAGGTATTACATAAGATAAGTTGGAGATAATCAACAGAGGGAAGGCAGGGAGGGAGACTTGTAAAGGCTCCTTTCAGAAGGTGAGACTTTAGCTAAGACTTGAAGGAAGCTAGGGGAGCCAGAAGGCAAAGATAGGGAGGGGTAGAAAAACAGTCAAAGACAATCCCTCTGCTTATGGCATTATTCCATCCTCTAACATTTCCAGGAAAGATTTCCCTTCCTTATACATATCTTCAATCTTTTCATTTCTGTTGGTTCCTTAAAGGATGGAAGATGGATAATGTAGCAGCAAAGAACACTAAAAAGCAGTGGT
>CM053597.1:143707652-143737330 GCA_028646575.1 Pseudocheirus occidentalis | reverse complement strand
CAGTGTTATGGTTTCTGAATAAAGACCTTGGTTCTGCTTTCCATGTGGAGAGTTTGCTACATTTTGTGATCCAAAACTATACCAGCATATTCATAACCATCATGGGTGTTGTGAATATCTCATTATTGATACAAGCTTTAACATATGATGAACTTCAGTTTACTCAATTGTAAAATGAAGAGTTGACTAGATAATGTTGAAGGTCACTTCTCACTAAAAATTCTTGTGATGCTATGGCTCTGCTTTTATTTATAGGATTATATGTACTTGTAAGCACTCATGAAAGAAAAGCCCTAGACCCAAAAAAAAGTTTGCCTCTGGTACCCTCAACTTTTACTTTTCTGGATTTTTCCCATTCTTATTATATAAACTATGCCTAAGGTACTCATTGCTCTCATATTATGTCTACTATTAAGTTATATCTTCTCTCATTTGAGAAAATAGGATAGTCTGATAACTCTATTCATGATTTTAGAATGTAAGACTATTTGGTTCATACAGGGATTATTTCATTTTTTGCACATTTATCCCCAGTACCTAGTACAGTGTCTGGCACAAAGTAGTCACTTAAATAATTGTTGATTCCTTGATTATGACACTTCCAATATATTATCTACCTCTTCTAGGAGTATTTTTACTTTAAACAAAGATGACTTTATAAGGTTTTAATGAATAAAAAAGGAATTAATCACTAAGAAGAAATATTTTTAGGTATTTAGATATATTTAAGGAGTCTCCTTGGAGCTTTTTAAACTATGTCATGCAGACTGCCACCTATTCTATCTACTTATTAAGGTCAGTGCCTCCTACTGAATTTATATATATACATATATATATATATATACATACATATATATATATACACATACATACATATATACACATAGCTATGATTTTCATCTTTCTTTTAGAACTGATTTTCAGTCTTTAGGCCAAATTTTATATTTATCTTTTAAAAATATACTTTCCTTCTAGTGATCTATTTAAAAACATAATTTTCATCTAAATTTTCGCTGAATTGTGTGTTGAGTAGTTCCATCATGTACTCTTAAAATAAGTTCTCATATCCTTAAAAATATCTAATACAAATGAAAATTTTACTAAAATGGTCTTTGAAGGGAAGGAGTTATTTTGGACAATGATTTTTTGCTGTTTCACCAATAAATCCACCATTTTTAAAGAGTTATATATAATTACTGGTTATACTTTCAGCAATATTGACTCAGCTTTTTAATCCCTAGCTTTGAGTAGAACCATTTGACATCTTCAGAGGCATTGAAGGATAAGTTTCTGGCTATTAAAAGCATTGAATTTTATTCAGTCAATAACTATTTATTAAATACCTACTACACTTTATTAAGTGATGGGATAGAAGATAGACTGTGGCCTTCAAAAACTCAAAGCCTAATGGGGAAGATGGCACACAAAGAATAGTGTACAAAAATGCTATGAGAAAAATTAGAGGTAATCAACACAAGGAAGGCCCTGGAATGAAGAATTAGGAAAGGCTTCTTATAGATGATAAAATTTTAGCTTGGACTTGGAAAAAAGCCAGGGAAAGTAGGAGGGAGAGGTAAAGGTAAAGAACATCCTAGGCATGGGAAGCAGACAGTAGAAATGACTGGAACTGAGAGATGAGAGTATTGTTTGAAGAAGAACAAGGAGGCCAGTGTCACTGTAATGAAGGTATGTTGGGGATGAGACATAAGAATGCAGGAAAGGTATGCTCGAGGAGGGTGTGTGTAGTGTTAATAGAATAGAAAGATCTTCCCCACTCATTAATAGACCTAGGTGACCTCCTTTGAACTTGGGTCCAGCTCTCAGCTGTGATACAGCCTGAATCACATGAAGCCCAGTGTAAGAGGAGTCTACTCAGCAGAGAAAATAGCTGGAGAAACAGAGGAGAGGCAGAGCAGAGAGTGGAGGGAGGAACTTGCCTAGGGGAACTTGTTTGTGGGGAGGCCTAACAGAAAGAATACTTAAGATGCTCCCCGGATTAGTGCTAAGTCTTACCTGCTGGCATTCTAATAGTGATGTTCCAAATAAATATTTTGGTTTCGCTTTGAAGAAGAAAGTTTAGTATATTTTGTGAATTTACTCTGGAAATACATATGTATATTCATAGCAGCTGCTATGGGTATAACATGGATATTATAGGGAGCTAGGATATAAAGACCTTTGAATGTCAACATTTATATTCAATTCTAGAGGTAATAGGGAGTCACCGGAGTTTATTAAGTGGGGGAAGGGTTGACATGGTTAGATCTGCACTTAAGGAAAATCACTTTGGTGGCTGAATGGAGGACAGAGTGGAATGGAGCGAGACTTGTGGCAGACAGACCAACTGGGAAGTTATTGTAATAGTCTAGGTGTGAGGACATTAGACTGCATGAGGATGGTTGCAGTATCAAAAGAGAGGAGGAGAAGGATTTTAGAGATGTTGCAAAGGTGAAATGGAGAGGTCTTGGTAATGGTTATTTTGATAGAGGCTCAAGAGCTACTGAGGATTCAAGGAGGATGCTTCAGTTTTGAACCTAGGGGACTGGGAACATGGTTGTACCCTCAAAAGTAATAGGAAATCCAGAAGTGGGGAAGACTTAGGGGGAAGATAAGTAGTTTTGTATATATGGTTTTAGGATATCCAGTTCAAGATGCCTAATAGGCAACTGGAGATACAAGATTTGGAGACAGAAGACATGTGTTCAAACCTTGACTCTCCTATTAGTTCTTCTTGTCTTCTCTGAGTCACAGTTCTTCATCTACAAAATGTATGGCTTGGACTGGATGGCCTTGAAGGCCCCTTCCAGCTCTGAATCTATGTTAATGGAATCCTAGGATTCTTTTCAAACTGTGGTCTCTTTTCTCCAATTAAAGGTCTGCTCCCACTGAAGGGAGATAGTAAAAGGGGAGGAGAAAAGGTACCTTAAAGTTGCTTCTCTTTAGTACTACACTTAATATTATCTTTGCACACCTAATAATATTCTTTCTTGGGGGCTCACTTTGGAAAGAGTTGTGAGATTTGGCCAGACAAGACTCTGGGCAGTCATTGAGCCCCCTGGCTTTGAAAACCCGGATGTTGGTACTTCCCTCTCTGGTAACTAACTAGGTATGGATGATCTGTTTCTTTGTCTGCTTGTAACTTCTGTTTGTATTGTGTTTGTATTCTTTGAAGTTCAGGGTGTTGACTTTTCTCCCTGAACTAAGTAAATGATATATGTTTGATCGATTAAAGCAAGACCATTAGCCCTCCAAAAAAATTCTCTCTTTACTTCAAAGGAACAAATATAAACTGGGAACACTGGTGGTATATTTTATTCCATGTGGCAGACACATCAGTTGGCATTCAAATAGTTAATTCATCTTTCTTCTACATGCTGAAGTGTTACCTGGATTGTAAGGTATTTATATTTTATATTTTTAACTCCTCAAACAGACAAGTTTATTTTGGAATCTCTTTTGTACATGTGTGTGGGCATGGGCATGTGTGTGTATGTGTGTGCATGTGTTGTTTAGGTTGGTGGAGGTACAAAATGCTTCCATCATACCATGTTTGATGAAAGAAATAATAAATCAGCAGATCAGTCAGCTTAAAAAAACTTTACCTTTCATTTATACTTTTCAAAATAACATTCAATGGATTTCTTTCTCCATAATAATTTTTCAAGAATTTCTGAAACTCTAATGAGCTCAGAGAAATCTGACTCAAATAAAGTAAATCCCTTGTAATAAATTTATTTGGCTCATGACAACAACCTAAATCATCCAATTGCACACAAGTGAAGCAGCAATTATTTCCTGGTAGGATTAATACCTGGCCATATTAAAAAAAATCAAAAGAAGTTGGTGTAAAAACTGTAAAGAACAACTTTGTACTATTCTGCAGAAAATGCTAAGAGTACTGGATTAGAAGTCAGAGAATGTGTTCTCATTCTACTGCTAATAGGCTGAATGGCCTTGGTACAAAAAAAATCCAACCAAACAGACAAAAAAATCCCAACCTCTTTGAGGGTTAGGCTCTGAAACAAGAAGGGATTAAGCAATCTTTAAGAACACTTTCACTTCGAAAATGCAATGAAACTAAAAACCTGAACCCAAGATTCTTGGTATATAAAAGATCTTTGGATCCTCTTTTATGTTTTCCTTCCTGCATCATGTGAGAATTCCATGGTAAATATCACATCATAAGTGAAATGGAAAGAAGAGGTTCTTTTTCCCTATATTAACACACACACACACTTCCCCCCTTAATGTAGGGTTGGAAAGGACCTATCTTCCTACCAGAGAATACTGGACAGTGATCATCTAGCCTCTCTTTGAAGAACTCCAATGAGGAAGAACATTCACTGGATCAGAAACCCTCACGTCCCATCACTGCTTATCTCTTGCATTCCATTTCTTGGAATCTCATCATCTGTCAACTCCCCTCCCAGTCATAGCTTACTAGAGGAAGCTGCACAACCAAATTGACTGAGTATAGTAAAATTATTGCTATCTAATCATAATTTGGCCCTCGCTGTGGCAAGGTAATCCTTTATTCCTCCTTAACTTATTCCTTTTCCCATTCCTCCTAGAAGCTTTTCCAATCCCTCTCTGACTTTTGCCTCACCCACTAAGTCAAATAATTCTCTTTGTACATTACTGAGAAAACAGTCTTTTCAGAATTAGTTCTTTCCCTCTTTATCTTTCTCTCAAAATACCCTTACATTATACCCCACTCTCTCATCACTTCTCTAGACTCTGATAATAAGGAGATCCTCTTCCTCACAAAGGTCAATTCCTCTACAGGCATCCTTGATCCCATACCCTTTAATCTTCTCTAGAATTGTCGCCTCATTTCTCTCCTCTCAATTTTCAGCCCCTTTCTATTTCCTGTTCCCTTTTCTGTTATATCCAACATATCAGAGTCTCCACCATTAAAAAAAAAACCAACAACAACCACCCTTCACCAGAACCTGCTAACCATCTCCTCAAGCTACTGCTCTATATCTCTCCCCTCTTTCTCAAATTCCTAAGGGTGAAAAAAAGCTACCTCTATTTCCTCCTCTTCCATTCTGGCTTCTTCTTTCTTCTTTTAACTAGACCTGCTTCTTCCAGGTTATCAATGATATCTAAATAGACAATTCTGATGTTTTTTTTTTCTTACTCTTTATCTTTCTTTACTTCTCTTCTATATTTAACATTGTTGACCTGCCTCTTCTCTTGGATGATTTCTGTTCTCAGGATTTTCTTGACTAAACTCTCTCCTGAATCTATTTTTTCCTTACCTGTCCCAACTGTTTTTCCATTTTCTTTGTAGTTTCATCGTACATATCATGACCCTAGTTTTATGTATATACCATGTAACTTAAAACTTTGCCCTGAACCCTCTTTTCTTCTCTCTCTGTGACTTTATATTATAGTTTCCTTCCACTAAAAACCTCTGATCTGTTTCTTAGAAACTATTGTATAATCATGTCACTACCATTATGTACTTGTGAAGTTTTTTTCCAAGTCAAGTGAAAGATTTTAATCATAATTTCTGTTAAATTTCCTCCTGCTACATTCATCCCAGTGTCATAATGAAGACCGCTTTAAAGCTTAAAGATTTCTACTTTTATACAGAATTAAAACCAAGATAGGATTGCTAGTGTATCCTCAGGCTATTTTTCCTTTGCAGAGTGAAACATAATATTATTCCTAATTCTCCTTGACTATGAATGTCCAAAGGAAAATGTAACATTTACTTATCATTTGAAATTTTGTGCCCAAGACTGATTCTTATTTAACATCTTCATATTTAAAATAACTAAGATAAAGAGAGTTTGTATGGGATATCAGTATAAACTAACACATACATATTCATATATTTATTCCACTGATAAATTCTTCTTTTCAGATGGGTGCTGACCTTCTAAAACAAACCCATATATAAAGAACCATATAAGAGAACAAGAAAAATGTTCATAACCTTCACCCTTCCTTTTATATAGCACATCCATTAAGCCAGAAAGCTTTCCTCAGATTTAATTTGTGAAAATTCCTTTTCACAATTTTTCAAAGAAAACCAGCACTTATTTGTTATGACTTTGGACTTCATAATATGTATATATAGATATAGATAGACACATATTATTATTATAGTGGTTAGGAATCATAAAGAGAATTATAGAATACTCATTTCTAGGGAGTAGGGCAATGAAAAGATTCATCCATTACTATGCATTCATAGTGGTTAATGTTAGAACTCTAGGAAAGGAACAAAAATAAACTATATATTTCAAAGTGAAAATTAATGAAAACAATGTTAGCTAACCATTATTCCAATTTAATTCAATCAAAATCCAATGGCCATTATATAGTTGCTCCAATTATTTTTTAAAATAAAATTCTGGTTATTTGTAAATTAGTAGCCACTACTAGAACAATATTTGATATAAATTCAACTTGCTGTTTAATATTTAAGGTGTAATTTATCTTCTTAACCCAAGGGAAGGGGAATTAAAGAAAAACCTTTTTTTTAAAGTAAAAGGTATTATGTAGAAATCTGAGTTCTCTACATTTTCATTATGTGTTCCTACACATGTGACTAATTATCATCAATACTTTCCAGGATTTCCTAGACAGCTTTTTACTAAAGTGAATTATTTAAAATTTTCTATCAATTTATAAATTATCCACTTGTCTTCCTCAATTATTTTCAAAATTATTAGGAGGTGAAAGAGATTTTGCACAGACACAACTGAACATTCCATATTCCCAAGTCATTGCTACTTATAGTAGTTTCCTAAGGTTTCTTTTTTTTGTGAATAGTATTTTATCTTTTCAATTATATGTAATGTAAAGACAGTTTTCAACATTCATTTTTTAATAAGATTTTGAGTTACAGCTTTTTCCTCCCCACCCCTCCCATTGCCTTTCCCCAAGATGGAAAGCAATTAGTAGTTGAAATTTCCTAAATATCACTCAACAATAAAAGAATGTTTCAATGGCACTGTCGCTAAAATTAGTTAGATTTACTTGCTTGTCTGGTTATTTTTTCCTCATTTACTTTCCCTGGATTCTAGCAATGGCTACCCATTCTATGGCATTGGCTTGAGTTAGAGTAGCACAAAATCCTTTTATAGGCTTCTTCAACATATGAGGATAATTGGTTGTCAGAGATTAGTATACAAGTTCTAACCAAAAATATGTTTTTTTAAAAAAGAAACTATTAAAATATCAATAGGGATTAGTTAGCATTACTCAATAAAAGCTAAATAAACACAAAAATATGTCTATGGCAATACTAACAATAAACAAAGAAGTCAATTGATATATAGGTTCCTTAAATGAAACCTGACTTTTCCTTCTGTGAAAAATACTTATTCTTTTCAATGTAGTTTGCATGATATTGGCAAAAAATATTTATTCTTTTCAATGTATTTTGCAGGTATTGAAAAATGGCTTCTATATCTCAGGCTGTCTCTGGTCCCTGTAAATCCTAGTAACTTTCTTGTTTGAAGACCTTTGCGCTATATTTATCTAGATATTTACCTTGGTAATGACCTGTAAATCTGCTAATTAAAATTGGAATGTAGTCTCCCTAGCAGGTCACTGTTTCCTTTAAGAACAGAACAAATCATCCCCAGATGCTTTTCCATGGATTTTTTTCCTTCCTTCTTTTTTAAATCAATGAATTAATCAACATTCAGTAAATGCCTACTCTGTGCCAGTCACAGAGCTAAAACATTAGGAATACAGAAAGAAGTCCTCAGGGATCCCACAATCTAAGTATTGTGACTGGGTAGACAGAACAATGGGCCTGAGATTAGGAAGACTTACCTTTACAGTGATTAGCACAGAGCCTGGTGTGTGCACAAATATGCAAACACACACAAATATACATACATATACATATATATATATATATATATATATATGTATATACGCACACACACAACTATAATGTTTGCAAAGTTCTTTATGAGCATCTCATTTCATCCTCACAAAAACCCTAAGGAATGGGTTCTATTTCTAAACCTACATTTAATAGGTGAGGAAACTGAGGAAGAGATATGTTAAAGGACTTGCCCAGGGTCAAAGAGTGGGATGCACTCTGAGTCAAAATTTGAACTCTGGTCTTCCTAACTCCAGGCCCACCATTTTATCCAGTGTGCCACCCAGGGGCCATAAATGTAGCTCTTTGTTGTTGCTATTACTGTTGAAAACTACACCAAAGCATATGCACAGAAATTATTCATAAACTATAGGCCAGTGAGTTTGACTTTGATTCTTCCCAAAGTTCTAGAAAGTATTATTTAAGGAGGGATGGTTACTAAAAATATAGAAAAGGAAGTAGTGATAAAAAACACTTCATACCTTTATCAAGAGTAGGTTATGTGAGTTATGTGAGTTTACTCTTTTGGACACAAGTCTTCTTACATGTAGTTTAGAGAATTCTATAGCTGTAGTTTACCTTTATTTTAGAAAAGTATTGGCAAAGTCACACAACTGTTCTTGTAAACAAGATAGAGACTATGGGAAATATGATAGAAGAGTTAGATTAATTCAGAATTAGATAAATGGCTTAACTCAAAAAGTAGTTGCTATTGGTTCAATGTAAGATATTGATGCCATATTTACCAAATTTTGTAGACAACAAGACTAGGAAATATGGATCACATGTTTGATGATAGAACAGATTTAACTCTCATTTCTAATGCATATGATTTTAAGATCTACATGTTCAGTTGTAGTCCCTCTCCTGAACACCTATTAGACATTTTCAAATGAATGTCCCATAGGAATCTCAAATGTAACATTTCAAAACAGAAATCATTTTCTTCATCCACAGAACCATCCACTTAGATCCAGAAGGAACCTTAGAGATCATAAATAAGAATCAGCAGGTCAGTCAATTTTTAAAAATCACCTTTAATTTATGCTTTTCAAAGTAATATTTCATGAATTTCTTTCTACATAATAATTTATCAAGAATCACTGAAACGCTAATGAGCACTGAGAAATTGAGAAAAAAAATAGAGGAACTGAGGCCCAGAGAGGTAGATGACTTGCCCAAGGCCATATATGGAACAAGTGTGAGATCTGAAATTCAGTCATAACTCTGACTCCAGTCTATCATTCATCTCTGCTCTCCTACATGATAGCTATCTCCTCTGAAGTAATTTCTCTTCCTATAACCTATCCCAACTCAAATCTATCCATCCATGCAACTGCTGAAAATGATTTTCTTAAAGCACAAGTCTGGGCATTTTATTCCACAACTCAATAAATGCCACGTTTAGGACCCAATATAAACTTTTCTGCTTGTCATTTAAAACCCTTCACAACCTGGCCCCAACCTACTCTTCTAATCTTCTTACCCTTTAGTCCCCTTCACCAACACTACAGTCCAAACAAATGAGTTTCCTTAACATTTCTCACATATGGCATTTTATGCACCATTTCTATGCCTTTTCTTTTTTGCCTGCCGTCCCATATACTGATAGCCTTTCCCACAAAATTATCTTGTGATACCTAATTTTGAGATGGCTCATTTTGTATCTATTTTATGTAACCCTATATGTTTATGTTGTCTCTCCTGGCCGTATTGTAAATTCTTCAAGGGCAGTGACTACTCTACGTATGGATTTAGAGTATCCGTCACAAGGTAGATACTTAAAAATTCTTGTTGATTCATTTATTGGTTGATAAACTTAAGAGCAACCAAATAAGGGTGACTAGAGTGGTAAAGGGCCTCCAGGTCATATCAAATGAAGAATGGTTGAAGAAACTGAGAATGTTGATTATACAGGAGAATGTATGACACCTGTTTCCTAAAGGTGTGCTACATGGATGAGAGATTAAATCTGTTCTGCTGGGGGCCCAGAGGGCAGAAGAAGCAAGTTTAAAAGAGAAAAAGTATAGGTTTGATGCAAGGATAACATGAGCTATCCAAAGGTATAATGGTGTACTTCAGAAGGAAGTGTTCTGTTATCCCTCATTAATGTCTTTAAGCAAAGGCTGGATGGTCATGGGTCAGAAATGACTTGAAAGGGATTTTTTTTTTGCTTTTTTTTTTTTTGGAGGGCAATTAGTGTTAAGCGACTTGCCCAACGTCACACAGCTACTTAGCATGTCAAGTGTCTGAGGCTGGATTTGAACTTAGCCATTCCTAACTCCAAGGCTAGTGCTCTACTCACTGCATCACCACTGCACCACCGTTGGAAGGGATTTTTGTTTGATTATACTACATGACCTCTGATGGCCCTTTAAACTTTTTGATGGTCACCAGTCCTGTGCTTACCATTCCCCAATGATGGTCAAATTTTTCCAACTGGAAATTATATTGAATACCCCGTTAGCATACAGTGTTATTTCTTTTCTGATAACTGATCCTTCAGTTTAAAAGCAGATCTACTCTCAGTTTGAGTTTCTTTGTCTACATTCTTTTGCTTTTGCCCTTTAGACATATTTTTAACATAACTTACAAGAATGAATTCAACCAGATTTACTTAGTAATTTTCTAACATCATTGAAATAAAGGAATGGGGCACTCTTGATTTGCCACCATTTATCGATAAAACAGAACCATGAACTTCAGAACACAGGGACCCTTGAAAGGCATTAGGACAACATTTGGTGAGTCAGACTATAAGGTGTAATTCCGAGGGTAAGTCCAGTTAAATAATAAAGACATACAAAGCAGAGTAATCATAGAAATAAGAGGAATATGTGGGGTGATCTCTGACCTGGATCTGTTGTTGAAGCAGATTGATTTTGTGTTGCTGCTGTAGAAGTTGCTGTTGTTGTCTTGCAATCTGTGGAGAAATTTCACAAGAAAATTTAAAAAAAAATCTTAGTTTCTTGATTTTAAAAATATTATAATTTGTTTTAAAGTTGGAATCTCCCTCTTTTGTCTTGAATGGAAGTTTGGTGGAAGTTCACTGCCTAATCCCTTGACTGGTTGGCTAGGAAGTTTTATCAGCTCCATTTCAGATCTGGGCCAGCGACTGCTCCCTGGGTACCCCCTAATTCTCAAGGGCTCACTTTATTGAAGCTGGACTTAGTGTGGACACACAATCAGCTGTTGTTATACTGCAACTCAGAATTCCCAAAGTCAAACAGTCCACCAACATCAGGCTCTCTAGTAGCTGGGATTACAGGTGTGTGCCTCCCCAATCTGCCTTGCATTTTAGTTCTAACAAGAATTGGTAGTCTCGTACTCTGTAAAAGTCCTATTTAATCTTGATTTGAATGATATAAATAGTAGGAATGATTTTCTAAATTTTCAGGTTTTTTAAGTAATGTCAGGGTTTGGAGGTCTTGGGGACAGTTAATGTTTAGGTAGCCCAAAGTAAGTGAAGCCTCGGATACTACTAGAGTAAAATATTCAGGAAAAATGGTATTGTAGTTTAGACAGACATCAAGATAGATGTAATCTCCCTGAGGTCAGGGGCATATTTTATTTATCTTTTAGTTCTTCAGAAGAATAATGAATAAAATTACCCTTTGTCAGTACAAGAAGCAGGCATTGCCCTTAACATCATTCAGGCCTTTCTTGGCAAGAAAGAGCACTGTACTTTACAATAGGAAATAGGAAAAAAGCCACACAAAAAGAATATAATTATATTTCACTAAGGAATAGTAGTGAGCATATAATCTGAAATATCTTTCTACCTGAGATAGATAACAGCAATGAAAAATAGGAACAAAGACTAGTTTATCCTTAAGAAGATAAGGCATTTTTCACAATACAATTTATTTTTAAGAAAAGTCAACATGCATTGATACAGTACTTGAAATTTGCTAATCAGTTTATTTGTAATATTAAATATTAAATTATGGAGACAATATGTAGCAATAAATAAAGATTCAGCCTTAAAGCCAGAAAAACCTTGGTTGACCTCTCACCTTTTATGCATATTGTGGTTATATGACTTTGGGAAAGTCATTTAACTTTTCACTGTTCTAAGCAACTCTCTAAGGCTGTAAGTTTCCTGTGGAGTTGTTAACTTCCATCGCTAAAGGTTTCCTCCCATAGAAACTCCCTATGTCAATGAAATTACAAATCCATTCTTTATTTCCCCAAACAGCTTGTTAAAAAACTAAATGTTTATCCTCAACACAGCCAAATAAACTCAGAAACTATTTTCATTTAAATTAGTAATATTTACTTTTAAATTGATTAAATTCAATGGGTAAAATATGATAATACTAAATCATCATCAGAATTCTTTATCCTTTCTCTCCTTTCTCTCCACCACTTCTTAACTCTTGGAAGGTATACGATCAGCATTTTTTTCTGTTTGTTTGTTTTTCATTTATCATTCTCTGCCTATCCCTAGAAAAAGGAGAAATTTGGTCTCTTAGATTTTATCTGGGACCATAGTTGGTCACTACAATTATATAACTTTTAGGTTTATTTTATTCTTTCCACTTTTGTTGCTTCAGTCAAAGCATAGATTAGACTATACAGTCAGCAACTCAATATCTTCTCTGCCACCCTTCTACTTCTACAATTGCCATCAGTTTAGGACTAAGCACCCACTGAGCTAAACACTCTACTTTGTTAATCTCCTCAATCTCTCACTGCATTGTAACTATGCAAAAAAATTGGCTATATGAAAATGTGGATGAATTTTTATTTTTTTACTTTGCATCTTGCTACTTTGTAGAAATCATTAATTGTGTTAATTAGGTATTTAATTTTCTATGGTTTTTTAAAATACACAGTATCATCTGCAAACAATGGTACATTTCTCTTTGCTGATACTTAATCTTTAATCTATTTTTTATTTAACTGATAACATTAGCATTTCAAAAATAATGTAAAATAATCATAGGGAGAGTAGGGCACTGTTGCTTTACCCTTTTAATTTTGAAGAAATCTAGTGTTTCTCCATTGCAAATAATGCTTGCTTGACATTTCTCTCTCTCCAATTTACTTTCAATAATAATAATAATAACTAGCATTGAAATAGTGCCTACAATGTTCTAGATCCTGTGTTACAAATATTTTCTTATTTAATCCTTCTAACAACCCTGGGAGGTAGGTGGAACTATCATCTTCATTTTACAGCTGAAGAAACTAAGGCAAATAGTGGTTAAGACACATAGCTAGTAAGTATCTAGGCCCAGATTTTAACTCATTTCTTCCTACTTCAGGTCCAGCATTCTATTAGGCCATAGAGCTGTCTCTTATTTCAAAAATAATGTAGTATTCATGTTTATCTCTCTTGACACTTGGATTTTCTTTTGTCTGATACCACAATTGTAAATTCTCTTGCCTCCCCAATTTTGAATCATCTAAAATTCAAGTGGATTTCTTAGTTCATTGGTTTTAGAGTTTCTTCCAATGACATGTATCACAACCCACCCATGTCTCCCCATCCTGTGTTATTCTTCGCCATGTTCTCCCATACTCCCAAAATGCTATAGACATTTTTCACTTTCTATTGATACTGTGAGCTACTGGTGGATTGAGTTTGACATCCATCTGTCATGCCTCACCCTTGCCACATGAACAGCCCATCTATTCCTATATGTCTTTTATGGTCCTTCTGTTCTTCAAAATCATTCTTTAGTTATAAGTTGCAGCTTGTTCATAACCACCATGCATTTTTTATTACTTTCTGTATTATATTCATCTTCAATTCTTCCTATACTGTTATATTCCATATAACAATGACAAACTATTAACATAAAAAATATGGGCCTTCGTTTCCCTGGGAAGTTTGCTGTGATTTAAGGAGTTTTCAAATATCCAAGGGTGCATGATCTTCTCCTCTTTTACAACTGTGGAACAATCGGTTGTCCATATTTATTGAATGCTCTAATACACATACTAATGAATGAATTTTATAAGTTTTCAATTCAAACATAAGTCAGAATCTGGGCAATGGTTACATTTCATTCATGCTGCCTTTCTTGTATGTAAGGTCAGATCAAATTCTGGTGAATTATCTTTTTAAAGTGGCTCTTCCAATGTTCCAATGTTCCAGGGTTTGGGACAACCAGTTCAATCTCATACATAAAAAGAATGACCTGAAGGTTCTCACCATTTTTCAAGGAACACCTATTCATTGTATACTTCAGAGGTGTCAAGCTCATCACCCACTGCCCTTGGAGTTCCACAAGATTCAGATTAAAATGTAACTGGGAAATGTTTAATAACATAAGTGCAATTATAATAGAAAGCAGATAATGTGAATTTGTGGTTTTCTAAATCAATGTCTGGGGATCCATTTCTATTTGAGTTTGTCACCATTGCTCTACACTATACTGCATCTCCTTCAGCACTGGGACAAATACCTTTGGTAAAAATATATTTTAGCTCAATACCTTTTCTGATATTTATGGTCAGACCATCAATGAATAAAGGTTATTCCTGTTAAGCCTTTTAGGGAATCTTAAATTATTTTGATGTATTAATTGTAAACACTGGAAAATGATCTTTAATGAGGTGTTTTATTCCACTGAATCAATGATTTTCCCTAATAAACAAAAAAATAAGAAAAAATGGGATATTCCCTTCTAATTCTTTAAATCAATTGTGAAATGTCAAGGATATGGTATACTAATGAATTTTGTTTGTGAAACCCTTATTGTTCTCTCCTAATAACCTTGTTGAAAATGCTCTTACACTGTGTATTGCTGATTTTCATAGATATTTCATATCACCGGGAGAGGAGTCATAGAGGTCAGTTGTTTTTGTACACTTTTTTTTTCAGCAATAATTTTTTCCACACCTTGGTATCTTCTCCATTAGATATCTTGCAACTCTTAAAATTGTGAAATATTTTTTTAGCCTTCTCACAATTATGTCTCTTCCAAAACAAACCTAATCTTTGTGTAATATATATGGATGAGTATAAACTACATATGCAATACAGCAACATTTTGCATTCTTATTCTTTTTAGTATCATTTCTTTTTCCCTCATAAGAATATTTGGACTGCTACGTTTAGGATCAAGTGTAGTGTTTCCACTTTCTTTAATAGTAAAAACACTTTGCTTTGACAATATTTACACCTGTTTTCCATTTTTCTATTTGTTTTCCACTCTCTCATTTTCATTATCATGTTTTGTTGTTTTTCATCCTAATTCTTGATGCGATTTTGCTTACAATTTTATTTCTTATATACAGTAAAAAAATGTAATAATTCATTCTGCCATTTTCATGTTATTGTTTTTTGGGGGGGGGCATTTACTTTTCAGATTATGATTGCTAGGTTATTTTTTTCCTCTATTTGATTTAAAGTCCCTTCCTCACAAAAAAAATCGAAGTTTGACTATTGCTTAATTTCTTATAATTTTCTAAAGCTATTTTATGATTCTTTAATTTTTTTAGTATGGTTATTATTCAGTTTGTTTTTTCCCTTAACATTTTTTCAATCCTGTCCATTTATGCTTCAACTCTGATTTTAAGAGGAATTTTACCCTTTAAGTTCTTTACATTGAAGACACACATTTCTGACTTGTAGGTTACTTTGGTTTACCACTCCTTTTTCTGATGTAGAATGAGAGCAGTAAAAGGCCAGCTGCTGGGGTAAGTAGGAAGAATTTGGTACCATAATGGGGTTGAGTATAGACTAATTACTCCCTCTGGTCTGGTTGGTAGTGGAAAGCATGAAATTTACTCAGGTTTTTGTTGTGTTTTGTTTTTGCAGGGAGCAAAGAGAAAAAAAAAGATTTTCCAGAGTTTGGGAGATAAGGTGGCACACTGTGTAAGGAAGGTTGTTTTCTCTGCAGTTTTAGCTATTTAAAGTGCAGGGCTGGGCCTCAAGTTATATGCTTCAGCTGATAGATATAGCTTTTTTCAGTAATGACTTAGAATATTAGCAAGCTCAGTCCAAGCTGAAGAAGAGTAGAACTAGGCAGCCTAGTAGGAACTACTGACAGGTTTGTTTTTTTTTTTAAAGCTTTGGCTATGTGCTGATTTGCAATTCTTGGGGCTGAAGGGTGAGTCCTCACCAACTCTGGCAGAGCTATGACATGATGAGACAAAATTTTCTGAGGCTTTGTTCCTGCAGGGAAGATGAGGGTTGGAGTGATCCCTCATATTCTCTTTGTATTCTGGGATATAAGCAAGCAGTTTGGGGAATCTCAGTGGAGTTTCTACAGTGTGGCAAATAAGTGGGAAAATCTGGGAGGGTTAGAGACTGAGCTTACACACAATTCTGTATCAGAAAATCTGCCCCCCCCCCCAAGGTGAGGTGTATGAGTGGGTTTTTGGGATGAGCTCAGGTCTGCCTAAGCAGTGGCAGGAGATGAAGTGAATTTCCAATGACATTTTTTTAAACCAATGAAATAGCTGCTGGAGGATCTCACTCCTTTGGGGGGTGGGGAGGGAGGGAGGAAGAGAGAGAGAGAGACAGAGACAGAGATAGAGACAGAGGAAGAGAAAGAGAGAGACAGAGAGAGAGAGAGACAGAGAGACAGAGAGACAGAAACAGACAGAGACAGACAGACAAAAAGAGGAGATTCTATTCCCTCCCAGATTTTTAAGATCATTCCGGACTAAAAGAGAACCTCACCCTCTACTCTGCTAAAACAACTCTGAAATCTTTTAAATGTCTTCTGGAACCAAATCCTCAAGCAGTTGTATAATCACCCCAAGGTTTGGCAGCCAGAGAGCTTAAGTATGAGGGGATAAGGACAAGCTCTGTTATGTATCAAAGCAGTCATTGGTGCTCTGTAGAAGTCATTGCCACAATTTTTTACCCACTGTACCACAAGGGAAAAATAAGAAATAGAATAATCTTCCTAGGAAATGTTTAATTATTAGTCCAGTCTTTTCCTCATCTCTGGTGGGGAGGTGGAGTGTGCTAAGAAAGCACCATCAGTCATTACATCCCAAAAGGCCATTGTTTATCTAAAAATTAGAGGGACAAATTTGAACAAGAGTGACTCCTCAACTAAGACTAGACTATCTCTACACATTTCACTTACCTGTTCTTGCTGCTGCTTGGCCAGTTCCATTTGCTGGCGCTGTTTCTCAATTTGGGAGGCAGCCAATTTCTTCTGTTCATCATGAGCTGCCAGCAGCTGCTCTCGCAAACTGGTCAACTGATTGATCATACCCATGAGCTGCCTCTCTTTCTCAGCAAGGCTTTCTGGAGTTCCTAGTAAGTGTATGAAAAAAAAAAGTTGGGGGGGGGGAGGAGAAATGAGAAAATGGTAATCATCAATGACAATGAATCTGCAAGTGAGAGAAAATTTCCAATTCCAAAAGCTTTTTAACACCCATATATATATATATATGCACGTCTCCCTATTTTAGAAGATTTTTACTTATTGAATACAATAATTAATATTTGCCATTTAAAAAATATCCCCCAAATAATTTTTTTAAATCAAAACAAGTAGGTTTCACTACCAGTAAATTTCACTTTACAGGACTTACTGTCTGATCATATAATCTGATTGATAAATACATTATATGAATCCCTGTGTGTAGAGCTAGATCCTGATCAGTGTGAATAATGAATACCTCAAAGTGGATGTATTGTAGTTGAATTAATCTTCTTCAAAGTCATCATTATGTAATGGAAATATGCAATACAAAGAATGTGCAGTACAATGAATGCAACCACTTCATAGGACTGATTGTTTACGTTAATCATTATCTAAATGAAATATCTAGAGGGAGATTGGGGAATTCAGCAAGGTGTGATGCAATTCCTTTCCTGAAAGAGATAATAATTAGTCAAACAAATAAAGTAAAAGCCTCTGAAAAGTTAAATGATAACAAAACGAATATAACAGTGTGGAATATTATCATAAAAATAATATTGTCCTGTACATGACTATCTATTTGAAGAAGTAAAACTGAAGAGAAGCCTATATAATGAGAGATAGCTAAATCTTGGACCTTTTAGGCAGAAGCTAGTTTTACGCTTTTTCTAGAAATACATATATTTTGACCTGAAAAAAATTCTCTATAGTTAGAGATAAATGGATATGAAAGAAAAAATGTAATTTGATTATTGAATATATTAAACAAATTTAAACTACATATATGTATGTATATATACTACATATATATATATAAAAGTGCATTCAGATACCTGTTGGGTACACAGGAAATGTGAGAATTTCATTGACAACTGAAATAGTATCACATTTAAAAGTTCTGTTAAACCTCACCAGAAACAGTATCACATGAGTTCTGTTAAACCTCATCAGATAAACAAGACCCCTATGGTAAAGTACTAGCAGTAGGAGAGACAATACTTTTTAATCATAATTTTCACTTCAAATGTAAGACACTAAGCACTATTTTAATAATGCATTTGCCACCTGTACATGTAATTAGATAGAAGGGCCTGTTATAACCCAGTCACCCTTCCCCACCCCACTTCATTCCTTCCTGTCTATTCATGCTGAAAAAGCATGTACCTTTCTCAAAGTCTACAGCTATAGTTAGTGGCTTCTAACTTTTACTTGTCCATTAGGGACTGGAATAAAGTCATCAATTAATTTTACGTAAGCCAGTAAATGAACACCAAGGAAAGACCTAGGTATGATTACAAATTTATAGAGGGTAGATGGCATATATCTTTGTATTTCCAGATTCTATCATGAGGTGGAATTTAGGCTTTAAATTCAGTAAACATTAAGTGCCTACTAAAGGTCAGATATAATAGTAGGTATTCAGTAAAGGTGTTCACTGATTATATGCCAGGCAGTAAAATTGCTAGAATTTGTATTCATAGCATACTAAAATTGATTCAATCACAGTAGCAATTAACATAGATAGTTTTATTAGATCCTCTTCACTATTAATATTGGTTGCTAAAATGTTCTATCAGAAAATACAGCAGGAAAAATGAATGAGGTTTGGTAGTTTGTAGTGATAGTAGCAATTTCAATAAGTCTACTATCAAGTGAAACACTAGCTTAAAAATTATTGGCTAAAAAATTATGCTCCATAGAACAAGTTATCAACATCCTTTATGTCTGCAAAATTAGGCATACAAGAATTATCTTGTTTTAAAAACTTACTAAAATAACATTCATTAGGAAACAATACAGATAATTTATCCATAATACCTAAAAGATATTAGTTAAAACCTTAACAGAACTCTAGTGATAAGCACTACAAATTTAAAGCTAAAAATGCAATGAGTACCATCATTGTGACAAGACATAAGGAAAAATATAAAAAAAGGAAAAGGCATTTCAAGGATTTTAGTGTCAGCTTTGCTAAAGTATCTTAGAACTAAATCCTACTCTCCAAAATCTTTTTATTCCACGCTCCTATCAGTAAAAAAATAATCTTTTGAACCCCCCTTATTTTTATTTATTTATAATACAATAAACATGTACATATAGTACTGTACTAAAATAATATACATATAAATATATAGAACAGAAATTAGAAGGATACAATAAAGATGAAATATTTAGGAAATATTTCACAAATGTGAAAACATTTTTCTTCTCATTAAATATTATCAATAATGACATTTTAGTGAGAGTAATGCTACACCCTTTTTGAAAGTTTTGGTTTAAAACTCTGTGATGTAGTAATTCAAAGTTCTAAGTTCAATTTATTTCAATACTTGGTTTTAATTGATGTCATAGCTGAAAAAGGTAACACAAAAAGATATGTTGATCCAAATGGAAGAATTGGCTGCACTTACTAAATTGGGATGTTCATTTTTCATTCCCATTCATAAATTAGGCAAATAATTTTACTGAAATTCATCTAGTAAATTTCTATCTTCCTTGATATAAATAATTCTTATTATATATTAAATGAAAGTTATTTCTCTTTTATAATTTTAAGAACTGGGTTTAAAACACACTAACAGTAATTTGAAAGATTTTTAGCAAGTTGATAAAAATAACATATTCATTAGAAAAAGTAACATTTATTAGATAATCTAGTCATAAGTCCCCTCAAATTAATAAGAACCTAAAATAAAGCTAGTGATAATGGGCACCCAAAGCTTAAAGGTAAAAATGTGGTATGAATATAACTATTGTTCAAAGATTTATAGATAAGGAGGTATAAAAATAGGACAAAAATCTTGTCTTTTTGCCTCAATTAAATCTTTGATTAATTTTCTTCTTTACATAAAAGAAGTTTATTTATGCTTTTTGTGTTTATATCAATTTTTTTGGTAAAGTTCCTATGGGATGCTGAGAAAATATATTTACTATTTCAATTCAATATCAGAGTTTGGATTTATCCAACTCTGAAAGAAAGAATATTAAAGTATGCCCCTTTTCGTTGCCTTACTGTACTTTTGTAATTCACCTTTATTTTCTTAAAAAAAACTTCAATGTGATACTATTTAGCTCTTATACTTAATGATATGATTTTTTTCCCATTCTCTATGGTGACTTTAAGGAATGTAGTTTTCTTATTTGTCTCTCTTGTCATTATAAAATTTTATTGTTCCTTTGTCTAAAATTGTGATGGTAACTTTTGAATTTTAGTCACCTGTAGCAATGTAGGTTTTGTTCTATTCCCTAATTTTCCAATCTGTGTTTCTGGTTTTAATATTTTACATGGATTATCTGATAAAGAGACGGTGTCTGACAACATACAAAATATTCTTTTCCAGTAGCCCTTCTCATCTGGGCAGTGAGAGTAAAAAGTATATTACATTCTCTGGTACCTTAATTGACTTCTTTAATCAAAAGAATTAAATTTCTTTTCAATAAACTTTTCATTATAGTTGTGTCTCTTGTGCTCTTTAGGCCACTAGGTGGTACAGTGGATGGAACACCAGCCCTGGAGTCAAAGATACCTGAGTTTAAATCCAGCCTCAGACACTTACTAGTGGTATGGCCTGGCCAAATGTCTTTACCCTATTTAACTCACTTTCCTCATCTATAAAATGACTTGAAAAAGGAATGTGCAATCTGGTAACTTTGCCAAGAAAACCCCAAATGGGATTACGGAGTGTAAGACATGCCTGGATGGGTCAAGAACAAAAAGTGTGCTATTTGACTTCTTTTGGTTCGTATCAGTTTATATACATTTTACCACATTTCTCAGGATTATTCATATACAAATAAATTTTTACAATACAACTTCATAACCTGGGGGATAAAGAGGAAGTATTTATAATTATTCAGGTACATGATTTCATGTTTCTGTTATTTATGTCTATAATTCATATTATGTGTGCTTTACTCATATTATCTTGCTAGGTTATAAGTTCAATAAGGCAGAAACCCTGACCTAAATAAGTCTTGTGTCTCTTAGGAGAGGCCCAGCATAGTGATCTGCACATAAGAGATACATAATAAGTAATTGTTATACTCTACTACAACAAAGAATCTTTAAGATTAAAGTGATTTAAAAGGCAAAATTTATTTTCTTAAAAATAAATGGAAGTCAAATAATTTCTGTACAAACAAGTCTTCCCTCTAACACTGAATAATTTTCATTTGCCCTGATAATATTTTGAATAACGATGTGACATTGTGAAATGGATTTTTTTTCTCTTTAATTTTTGTCTAGAGTTGAGGTTGCTTTCAAGAAGGATTCCACTTAGGAAATCTGGGAAGAATATGCAGCACTTCCTTTTGGGAACTCTGCCCAGTAGATTGAAAGTATTTCAAATTGAGCCAAATTTTAATTCTTTTGGATTTATCATCAGATTTTTATTGTTGTTGTTGATGACAATGCTACTTTGATGCATATAGGATTTCATCAGTTTTTCTATCTCTTCCATTCCTTACTGATATCACTAAAGGCCTTCTGCTGGATTTCTGAATATTTTGTGTGTACTGATGTAGTACTTTATACTGTTATCTGTTAGTCTTACTACAATCATATTATACTCATACTCTGATCCAGATGGGAACCCAGTTCCATCATGAGCCAAGTCTTTCCATGGAAGAAATTCAACAAAGCTAACAATGGACTATTTTTTTAAAATATAGGAGTTCTTTGCTTAGCCAACATATAAACATAAATAAGCCAACTTTGGAACATCATCATTACCATATCTCCAGAAATTGCATAATGGAGCTACTTCCCTCTAAGAACTCATTGCCTCAGATTTATTTGTATAGTATTTATTATGAGACACCAGAGACTCAAGATGGCCATGTAGAAGCAGGAGAACTCTGCAGTTCCCCCAATAATCACCTCAAAAATCTATAAAATATAACTTAAAACAAATTGTTGAGTTTCCAAATCCACAAAAGTACAGATTAACAAAGCTCCCACTGAAGGCAGTCTGGCAGGCAGGATGGGAAGGACTCATTGCAGCCAGCCTGCTGGGAGCTGAGTCTGGCTTTAGCCTGAGGGCAGCCAGGACAAGCCATGGCTACAGCATTTGGGAGAGTGGATCACTAGCAGCTGTGGCCGTTTCCAGAATTATCAACCCATAAGAGCCAAGAACAAAGTAAAAGGTCAGTGGAACTCAGCTAAATTTTGGGGAGAGAAGGGGGTCCAGTCACTGGCCCCCAGGACAATAAAGCAGCAGAAATTGCCTCTGTAGCCACTTCCACAATGGCTGCTTCAGAGCTCTCGGCCTGCAGATTGCAGGAGTGCCAAGTGATCATTCAGAGGGTAAGGGCTCTTGCCTTAACTGGCCTCGATTGGGGTTGTGGTCTTCGATGGTGGTCATGAGGTGTGTGACCAGTGAGCCAAAGCTGATGGGGGATGCAGAAATGGTAGCCTTTTAATAGCTCTGGCAGCTGCAAAAATGCTAGTGATTTGGGACAAAGCTCTCCCCTCTGAAAGTAAAGATCTATTGTGGTTCAAAAATCAAATTAATTGACTGGCAACATGAGAAAGCAAAAGAAGCAAACCAAGCTCAGCAATCCAACTTTAGATTCTTTTCTGGGGGACAAAAAGGATCAAAGCATGGAACTGGAGGAAGACAACACAGTCAAAACTCCGGCACCAAAATCTTCCAAGAGAAATATAAACTAGTTACAGCCCATAGAGGAGCTTAAGAAGGATTTTGAAAACCAAATAAGAGAAGTGGAGGAAAAATTGGGAAGAGAAATGAGAATGTTGCAAGAAAATCATGAAAAGAGAGTCAACAACCTGACTGAAGAAAATAACACCTTAAAAATAGATTAACTCAAATGGCAAAGGAGGCCCAAAAAGCTAACAAGGAGAAGAATGCCTTAAAAAGTCGAATTTGTCAGATGGAAAAAGAATCTCAAAAGCATTCTGAAGAGAATAATTCCTTCTGAATTAGAGTGGAGCAAATGGAAGCAAGTGACTTTATGAGAAATCAAGATACTATTAAACAGATCCACACAAATGAAAAAAATAGTATGCAACTATGAAATATCTCCTTGAAAAAAAACCAATGACCTTGAAAATAGATCCAGGAGAGACAATTTAAAAATTATTGGACTACCTGAAAGCCGTGATCAAAAAAAGACCCTAGAAATCATCCTTCAAGAAATTCTCAAGGAAAACTGCTCTGATATTTTCGAACCAGAGGGCAAAATAGAACTTGAAAGAATTCACCAATCACCTCTTGAAAAAGATCCCTAAAAGAAAATTCCTAGGAATGTTATAGCCAGGTTCTGGAGTTCCCAGATCAAGGAGAAAATAATACAAGCTGCCAAGAAGAAACAATTTGAACACTGTGGAGATACAATCAGAATAACCCAGGATTTAGCAGCTTCTACATTAAGGGATTGAAGAGCCCAGAATACAATATTCTGTAGATCAAGGGAGCTTGGATTAAAACCAAGAATCACGTACCCAGCAAAATTGAGTATAAGGTTTCAGGGGAAAATATGGCCATTCAATGAGGTGGGCGACTTTCTAGCATTCTTGCTGAAAAAAACAGAACTGAATAGAAAATCTGAGATTCAAATACAAAAAGCATGAGAAGGTAAACATGGAAAAGAAATCATAAGGTGCTTATCAGAGTTGAACTATATACATGCCAACATGGAAAAATGATAATTGTAACTTATGAAACTTTTCTCAGTATGAGGATAGGTGAAGTGAATATAAATGTGTGTTCAGGCATATGGCCTGAAAATATTCCCTAAGTACTGGACTGATTCCCAGCATGCAGGACAGGTAAGAATTGCCTTAAGGAACTTCATATCTAATTTCCCTTTTTAAATAGCCAATTATGCTATTACACTGATATAAGGAAACTGGCACTTTCAAGCTGACCATAGAAAGATAATCATTCCTATACTATACTCATTCTCTACTGCCCTAACAGATGCTAAGGTAACTGTTAAAAGCTTATATTCTATGTGCCAGTTTTCTTTCAGTGTCACTGAAGCATTTTTTAGAGATAACACTGTTAGTAAGCAGCTAAAGAGAAGATACTTAGCAAATTAAAATTAATATTTCAATTAGCTATTATAACAGAATGAGTGCTGTACTTGAAGTCAAAGAGAAGCCTAGGTTAAAATCCTAGCTCTGACACTATCTGTAGTATATAAAATAATTTGTGATATCTATAGTGTCTGTTGAGAGTTTTAAATATGTATGTGTATGAAACGTGTATGAAAAGATCTTTTGGGATTGTGGTCTGGGGTGGTGGTCCTGAGGTGTATATAAAAAGATCTTGCTCAACTTTAAAACTACACAAATGACAGTTGTAATAATAGTATTTATTATAATTATTATTAATGACCAATCACCACATAGTTCATTGCTTCTTTAACTGTGACTTTAAAAAATTGTGTGTATACGTGTGTGTGGGTGTGTGTGTATTCACACACACATTTATATACACTGTGAAGTAGGCACAACAGTGTATTATATTAAGCCTATTATACACACAAAGATGCTATGCTTCAGAAAACTTAAGTGACTTGCCTATGGAAACACATCTAAGTTGTGAAGGAAGTAGCATTTAAAGTGAGGTCTTCATGACTCCAGGTCTAGCACTTCCTATTTCCAGTGTCACACTGCTGTGCTGGCAAAATGTTTGGTTTGATCCATTTCAAGGAATTATTACAAAATTTTAGAGTGATAACTATGGCAAAAATATGAAAACTAGAAAGAGGGAACCTTTTAGAAGGAAAAATAATGAGTTCGGTCTTAGACCTGTTTAATTTGTCTCCAAAACATATAATTAAAAATAACCAATAGGTCACTAGTGATTTAGGACTGAAGTTCACAGGAGAGGCTGTATATGTGTATCAGGGAATCATAAGCATAGAGATAATAGCTCAACTCATTGAACTGATGAGGTTATCAAAAGGAAGAAAATTCAAAGGGAGATGTAAAGATGGTCTGTGAAAGAAAGTTGGGAACAGCTGCAGTTACGTGCCTCAGGTGGATGATAATTCAGCAAAGGAGACAGAGAAGAACCCTGGCACCAGGGTAGGAGGTGAACAAGGAGAGAATAGTGTCATGAAAATGCAGAGGGGGAAAATTATTCAGGGTAAAGAGTGGACAGCAATGTTAAAATGCAGCAGGTTGAGAAGGAGTAGTTCTGAGAAAAGAACCTCAAGATTTAGCAATTAAGAGATCAATTAGAAAGAGCTATTTGGACAGAATGATGAGGCTGAGAGCCAATTGGAAAGGGTCAAGGAGTAAATGAAAAGAGTGAAGTGGGAGAAGCAAGTACAGGGTCGAGAAAGGTAAGACATATATAATAATAATTTGAGGGGATGGTAGCATCTA
The DNA here is from genome assembly GCA_028646575.1 of Pseudocheirus occidentalis. NCBI lineage: Eukaryota > Metazoa > Chordata > Mammalia > Diprotodontia > Pseudocheiridae > Pseudocheirus > Pseudocheirus occidentalis. Next base: position 143,711,775 of record CM053597.1, on the reverse strand, counting down.
TTGAACATTTTTAAGGGTGGGGGAAACCTGGACACTTTTGAAGGTAATAGGGAAGGAACCATTAGAAAAGAAGTTGAGATTTCTAGAGGAGAGAGGATGATTGAGGACATAATATCCTATATCAAACTATTGTCATGGAGTCTTTTACAATTACAATGTTTCTTTAATACCAAGGCTGGCTCCAGGCAGAAATGATGGTAAATTTACTCACATATTTGTTGAATAAATGAATGAGTGAATGAATGAATGAATGAAACAATAAAAATATTTGGAATAAAATGCAGTCTATTTCCCTCATTATAAAAATTTGCTATTTTTTTGTAGTAAGAGAAAATGAAGCTAACACCTTACCTAAGTTCTAATTCTTTAATTCTTTGGACACTTTCAATTCTATTCAACAAACATTTCTAAAATGCTTACTATTTGGTTACTTGTAAGGTACTCTGCTCAGCTTTCAGAATATGAATGTGACATATTCTCCTTCTGAAGTATGCTCAGTTGCCATTTTATGTGACACATGAAAGCTGTGGCAATTGAGTAAGAATGTTTCTGGTTTATTATGCCTTATTGATGAGTTTAATTCCCGTATTTGATTGATGAGTCAAAATTCCATGGATATACAAAAAAGGTACTAGCCATGACTTGTCCTTTCAGATTTAAAGCACTGGGATTCTCTGAGATATTCAGAGGATCAAACAGGTGATACAATTAACTTCTCCCAGTTGTAAGCTAAGGACATGTATTTTACCTAGGCAAGTGCTATCTAGGATAGGGCTGTTTACTTCTTGTGTCTTTACTTTGGTATAGGTCCTCATGAGAGCTAGAGAAGCTTGAAGTCCTAAGGTTGTGGTGGCAACATCTCCCACCAGCAAAGAGCAGTGACTACTGTAGTGGTTATGGTTATGACAGTAGTTGAAGCAACAGTAGGAAGAGTTAGCATCAGATAAAGAAAACCCACTTTAAAGAAGATACCCACTTAGCATTTGATTGGATACTACTTAGGAAAGGTAAAGTCTAAACAGTCTTGTAAAACTGTTTCATGTCCTATCTAGGGCTTGAATACAAGCCTTCTAACGTTTTGTAAATAGTGATGAGTTACTGAATTCTGTTCCAATCATTATTTATAATAAACTTTGATTCTTTTGTGCTTCTCATTACCTTTTCTGTAAAGGATTTGTCCCCTAACTTGTTTATATTTGTACACTGAATATCTTGTGTGTGTGTGTCTGTGTGTGTGTGTGTGTGTGTGTGTGTGTGTGTGTGTGTGTGTGAATATTAGACTATAATTGCTTTGGAACAGCTGAGATATGGGTGACAAGTCAATGAATGAATGAATGAATGAATGAACGAACGAATGTGAGAACTGGCATAACCAATCCTTATGAAGTCTAGTTTCCCCACAAATAAACCTTATACAAGATCATGTATCCAGGTACAAAGCACAGAGGAGTAAGTGCACAAAACCCCTACAGATCTCAGAAACAGTTGGCTCTATTCTCTACTCTAGATAAAGATGAAAATTGACCTTCTTTTTGCTATCAAGGCATTTACAATCAGTGCAATGGGGGGGATGGGCAGAGCACAACAAATTTTATTTTCAAATTAGTTCAGTGTAAGGAATGTGGAATGGAATAAGAGAGATCTATACAAAAAGTGAGCAGAGATTACTTTTAGCAGGCATATAAAGGAAGGCTTCATAGAGGATATAACATCTTAGATCTTAAAAGAAGATTTCAGATAGGGTGATATGTAAGGAAGGTGACTGAGTTAACCTGGGCAAGTCAAGAGTATGACTTGAACTCTGGAAAAATGACATAAGCACTTTTAAAAAGAAGAAAAAAACTGTTTTTTGATGAAATACAATAAAATTTTCAACTATGGAGTAGAAAATGTGATTTAATTACAAAATGGTTGGCTGAATATCTTTAATGCCATAAACATGCCAGCATATATAAAAATATGATCTGATAATTTTATTTAAAAACATCATTAATAGTAAAACCAAATTAACTATGACCCCAAGGTAAATATGTAAAGACAGAAATGTTAAAATATCCATTAAACAAGAAGGTATCATGGCACATTGGAAAAAGCACTGACTTTGGAGTCAAAGGATCTGCTTTCAAATCCTGCCTCTAGTCTAATACATACCAATTGTATGATAGGTAAACAACTCACTAAATTTCTATGGGCCTCAGTTTCCTTACCTGTAAAAGTATCAGATAGTATGAACCATAAGCCTTTGAAGTTCCTTCCAACTCTTAACCTATGATCCTATTGACTTCATAGTCACATATTAAAAACCAAATGTCCGTGTACATTCCTTTCTTCTGCCTCCTTCTGCAGATGTGAGCATTGTTCTTCTCCATTTTGATCAGCATTGGCATGCATACTTCATTCCAAACTACTACATAATCATCCAGCCCGAAACCCCAAAACTTGCAATAAAATTAATTTGCCCCCCAAAGGGCAAAACTCTATTGTACCCTCTTTCCTTTTTAGTCACCTATGAACAATGGAAAGTAATTCTAACTGTCACAAGCAGTCAGAAGGAAAAATAATCTAGCCTGCTTTCACAGTTTATTGCCAAACCTGATCCAAACACCTAATAACCATGCCCCTTCCCTACAGCAGACCTACAGTTGCTTTAAATGCATCAGAAAGCAGACTTCTGAATAAAACTAGAGAACAATAACTAAACTTGTGCTCCAAATGTAAAGTGCCCCAAACCAAAAATTAAAGACACAGAAACTTCTTTTGTGAGTGTACTCCAGTTTCCCATCCTCCCCCTGGGCAAGGCTGAAAGGGTTGCTGAGTTTCTTTAGTGTTAGCTCATCATTGCTGCTGTTTCTGCTTTTAAGTTTGACTTGTGAAGGAAAACGAGGGAGGGGTAAAAATGATTACTCTCCAACAGAATGAGATCACACAGACTTGGAACAGACAATCCTCTCAGTTCTGTATTCTTCATAGGATTTTTGACTCAGTCCAAAAGAGAATGGAGTACCTTTGAAATTACTTTCTAAACTTCAGGAGCTAAAGGGTTGAAGAACAGCTTCTACTTAAAATTAAACATCAAAATGGAAATTCTCAATTCCTGAACTCAGACTTTGCCTTCTCTCCTTTTAGGTCACATTTGTTCCAATACATTTCTTTGAATATGATATGTTTTATTATTTTTTCATTCATGGTTAATTATAGAGTATTGCTATATAACATTAAGCATTATTTGGGAAACTGAAATATTCAGTCAATTATTTACTTATTGCCAAGTTTCCAAACATTCCAAATATGTTAGCACCATGTAGATAGACCCAACATTTAAAAATTGGCTTCTTACTTTTATGCTTTTCATTTGGATGTTCTGAAACTAAAAAAAAAACAAAACCTCTACAGAAATGAAGCCTGCCACTCTTATTTAATGAGACAATAATGTGTGCACATATACGTTTGAGTATTTATATATATGTTATGTATACTTACATGTGCATATCTATTTGCATTGGCACTTTAGACCTATTTATAGCATTTCTGCATAAGACAATTCTAATATGTAATATATCATATATAATAATGATAAATTATTATTTATTTTTAGTTCAACTCAATTGAAGAAGCATTTATTACATTTCTACTATGCATGAGTGATTGTACTAAGTTGTTGGATATATAGAATAGTTGTTCTTATCTTTAGTAGAAGCTAATCCTGTTTAGAAGAAATCATAATTTTGTATCAGATATATAGACATATATATTTTCTCCTTCCCTTAATTTTATTGATATAAACTGGACATGAAAATTCAACTGATTACTTCTATCTTTGGACTTGTTTTCTATTTTTTTGAAATCTGCATGGGATCTTTCTATTAATTTCATTTTATTACAGACTCAAGTAAAACCAAGCCCTTGTGTATGCAATCTGCAAGAAGACATATATAAAACACATTATTTTTGTAAAATTCATTAACTCTGATTTTGAATACAAGCCATATAATTGTGCATTTTCACATATAGACTCTGAAAATCATCTTTTCTCATGAAGTTTTCTTCTTATAGATCATTTAAATAAAGAATTACAAGAACAAAAGTCTGAAATGTGAAAGTATATCTATCTCTGTTGATAAGT
>CM053597.1:143650753-143707552 GCA_028646575.1 Pseudocheirus occidentalis | reverse complement strand
CTTGATATGAAAACCACCATTGAAAAAGATTGTGAAAGATAACAGAAAATAATAAAGATGCAGAAGAAAACAAAAGTAGAAGCTCCTTAGCATCATTAAAAAATGTAAATAACATCTTCATTTTGGTACATTTTGGATCAAGATGATCACAGAGATTTTACCTTTTATTTCTCCAAAGTTCCCTGATCCCATAGCAAGAAGCTTGTCTTTCCAGTCCTTTGATAGGAGCTTTTCAATACTGGGAGTTTCTGTGTGAAGAGGGGGAGGGGGGAAAGTAAGAAAATCAACATGACTGTTTTTACAATAGAGCTCATTAAAAATCTATCTGCTAAAAATAAGGCCATCCCTAACCAGGGCCCCAGTTCATAATGACTTCATCAACAAACTGATAAGAGGGGAGGAAAAAAGAATGCATTTTGTCACCTGCTGTTTCAAAATCATTAGCTTTTCCCTCTTGCGGAACAAAGCCATACTAATTCTGTATGACAATAGGTACATATAAACCTGGAGTTCATTGTTTTCCAATTTAGTGAACAAGTTCCTGCTTGTCAGTTTCAGGGTGTTAGTCTGCAGTCAAAAAATAATTATGTTGATAAAATGCACAGTAAAAAAAGGCAAAAGAATTAGCACTTAAATCTGCTACATGTAATTATATCCCTCTGTGTGTTTACAATTCCATCCACTTTATAATGTGTGCTTAAACATCGTGGTGTTGGTAAGCACACTAAAGAAAGATTTGCCAGTAACACGAATATTGTAAGCAATTTCCTTAAGTTAGTGTGAAAAAAAGCTTTTATAAAATTGTAAAATCCAGAGAGAAAGTATTTCCTAGACTGGAAACCCATTATTTTGCTCATTTCAGATTTACATCACTCCCTTTAAAAAAATAGTGGCAGAAGTATTTAGAGGAAATGCACATTTTAGACCTCAAGATTGTATATAGGTCTGATATTTGTATCGCAGAAACACTTGCATTGTAACCCCTTCTTTTGTGCTCAGTCGTAATGTATAAGTAAATATAAATGCTAATAAAATTCAGAAAAAACATTAAACTCAATTCCAAACAATGTAATTGTATATTCTTGTCAGCGTTTAGATGGGTACACAATTACAATGGCTTTCAATACCACGATTAGCACTGCATTCAGTTAGAAAATGGAGTGTACTAAAAGATAAGTGTCCCAGTATGCCCCATCTAAATAACAATACTCACACTTATTATCTGGATCTAAGACATCCACTGCTATTCTCCACATTTGTGTTTATGTGTATTTGTATTTGTTCAGACATTTGTTTACCCCCTACTAGGAGCATAAAGGGAGTACATGTTAACTTATCAAAGGGACCGTCTGGCCTAGGGACCATGTGATTATTAGAAACTGGTTAATTTTCCCCACAGTAAAATGCATTTTAAGGAATCTTCATTATCTCATTTGGTTAACGTTCCTACTTTTTTGGACCCCCAAGTTAAAGCTATCAACAATTAGTGTCCCAAAGTCTGTAAAGAGTTTACAAGAAAACTACACTGGGTTTTGTCATGGAAAAGTAACAACACTTTATAAACATTTCTACCTTTAATTTTAAAAGGTTCATAGAACATGAGAAACTTGAGTCTGATATGCTATTGTATTATAGGTTCTATATATAAATTTTTATATTATATATATTAATATATATATATAAGTACAAACATTCTGTGAATGCACATATCTATCTATCTATCTATCTATCTATCTATCTATCTATCTATCTATCTATCTATCTATCTACATACCCTTACATGTGCATTCTTGCATTTATGTGTGCACAATGAGCTCTAAATTTTTTAAAAAAGCAAAATAGTTTCTATGTGTATGTGCAAAAATCTTCCCTGCTAAACTATAATCTCTAACTTCTTTCTTCAAAAGCCCAATTTCCTTCCTATATTCTTTAAAATGATAGCGGTGATTTCATAATAATGAATTAGATAAAATATTGTTCAGGGTAAACAAGGCTACTATTCATGATCTTAAATGACTTTACTTTAAACACTTCTTTGTAAATACTCCCAAAGTTTGTACTTTCCCAGTAAACACTTTTTGAATGGAATCATTTTTAAAACCTATCTGAGTAGGTCAAATAAACATCACCGTTTCTTTTTTTTTTTCCTAGCACTCTTCAAAATTTTTCAAGGTTCATGTATACAGGGTAGAGCCAATGTGGTATGTGCAATAGAGTAACTGTCAGTCATTAAAAGCTAACAAACCTTTTCAAAGCAGGAACGCAGCAATAGAAATTCATTGTGAACTAACAATAGCCTATAGAACCTCCAGGCACCAAAAGCAGACCATTTCACTTTTAAGGCTATTGTCTGCAAAGTCCATGACAAAGTTTTTCCCCTGCAGCTAGACAAAATATTCACTGTAGTGTGTTCATAAAGAAACAGAAGCCTTCTGTCTAAATTGCAGAGTTAAAGGAACAGTAGCCTGATTTCTGAAACCTGCAGAACACTCCAGGTCTCTATTGATGATTATAAAGATATAAGACTTAGTTGTACAACAACTTTATCCAAGTACATTATTTTTTTAAGCCTCAAACAAATGAATGGCTCCTTTAAAAAGACAAACCCCAAAGATACTTGAGCATGATATATCAGAAATTATAGTTAAACATCTATGGATAAATGATGACAAAAATATCAGGATGAGAGAAGGGTCATCATCATCATCATGAACTAATAACATTTGTCAGACCTTTTAAAAGTTTGCAAAATATTATGTATACATTATCTCTTTTAATTCTAACAACAACTCTCTTAGGAATAAGAGCCTGCTACTGTAAAGAGTTCAGATTTGGGATAAAAGGAGCTTCTTACAAATCCCAATTCAGCTACTTACGACTGGTATAATTTGGGGAATCAACTAACCTTTCTTTTATGATTTTTGCCTTCCTAGTGCTTACCACAGTGCCAGGCACATAGTAGTCCCTTATCAGATGCTACTTGAATTTAACTGAATTTTGTTGAACTGAACTAAGTAAAATTTAAGTGCTAGATGGTCTTTATAGTTCCTCTCAGTCTAAAATTTAATATCCCAAATTTACTAAAGAGGAAACTAAATCTCCAAGGAAATATACAATATTTCTGTTTTTACCAGGCTAATGTCAGTGTGTGTGTGTGTGTTTAAACTCAAGTGGTTCTGACAACACTCTTTTCTTCTCTCTTCTTGTTTTTATATTCCCCTCTAATCCACATCTCTTAGGATATAATCCCTTCTTGTTGTGCAATTGTGTCCAACTCTTCCTGACTCCATTTGGGGTTTTCTTGGCAAAGATATTGGAGGGGTTTGCCATTTCCTTCCACAGCTCATTTTATAGATTACTGGCCCAGGGTCCCTCAATTAGGAGATACCTGAGGTCACATTTGAATTCAAGTCTTCCTGCCCCTATGTCCAGTGCTCTATCCACTGCTCCACCTAGCTGGCTCTTTAGAATCTCTAGTTGTCTCCAAAGCTGAGGACATTCTCATCACCTACATAAAACCCTTTCTGATTCCCTCAAATCCATCAGTAGTTATTCCCTTGCTCTCCAATTATCTTACATCAATGCATTAATTTTGTATATGAGTCATATATGTATATATTGTCTTCTTTCCACAGAACACAAATTCCTTTCATCTTGCACAGTGGCCAGCACATGGCAGATTAAATAAACAAAAAACACTTCATTGATTTGTTGGCTTGAAATATAACATTCTAATCACTCAAAATAAAAGAAAAACTGGAACTTGTACATGAAAAGGAATGCAGAGAAGCAGACTGGGGCAGTGGAAAAAGGGCTAGATTTTGCATCAGTAGTTTTACTGAGACTTGATTTGAATAGAAGTCTTTCTACTTTCTATAGAAGTCATAACCACTCAGGGCTTTGGTTGTCTTATCTTTAAAGTGAGGGAGATGAACTAGATGATTTTCTAAGTCCATTATATTTTATATTTCTAGTTAGAAAATGGAATGTGGGGCAAGATGGTAGTCAAACTTGTTTTCCAAATAACTCTCCTAACTAATAAGCCACCCAAAGGAAATAAGCATCAACTCTGTAAAAATTAAAGCTGAATCAACAAGAAGAAAAAGAAATACTATAAAAGCTAAAAGCATTATGGAATAATATCTAAGAGCTGAAACACTTAATTTTCTAGTCTTTTTTTTTACCTCAAGGCTTCTGTTTCAAGTCCAACTGAAGTGGCTATAACTGGTTCTCCTCATGAAATGATTTTGTCTCACCCTCCCCCATATCCCACAGTAGGCTGAAAATATAGATTCTGTTTAGTCATAAAGAGAGAAAGGGATACAACTTTCTGGTACATGTAGGAATGTGTATATGAAAGCTGGTGATGGAGGGGAGGGCAGAACAGAAGAGAACATAGAGAAAGCCAGAAGAGACAGTGCTTCTGAGGTCAAAGGAACAGGAACAAGAAAAATAGCTAGGGTTAGTTCTTTTCCACCATTCTACATCCCAAATTCCTCAAATGGAGGACACTCAGCCTCATAGATCTGTGTAGGAAGAGAAGGGTTTGTGTTAGTAATGGAAAGGGGCAAAGAATGAGGAAGGAGTCAGAAACAAGTCACTGGGTATAGAAAAAAATGTTTTAAAGACAAAAAATAAATCAAACTCAAGCATATGAACTAACAGTGAAAGTATAAAAAAGAAGAAAACTGAGTAAAAATTCACAAAAGATCATAACAAATTGAATACATATTATTCAAGAGTGAAACAGAGCCAAGAAGTTCCAGTGATAAAGAGAATTTGAGATATTTTGCAGACATCAGGGAACAACAGAAAGAAATTTTAGAATTTTTCAAGAGGGAAATAAATATTTGAAAGAAGTCACCCCAGGGTGGACAGTATATCAAAAGTTAATATCAAGTTAAGAAATAACTAAGACAAAAACCAGATTAGACAACTTAGAACACAAGGTGAAAAATCTCTCCAAAGAAATACCCTATACAAAAAGTAAGACAGATTTGAAACTCAAAATTATATTAAGTAGAAAAAAATGGCAGAAAAGAAACAAAAAACAACTTTGAAAAGGTAGATGTATTTTATATAAGCTAAAGAACTAATTTTGAAGATAAAGATGATTTGAGGACATTAAATTCATAAAACAAGATAAATTGTAAAACCTAAATATCATAGTATAGGAAAAAATAAGAGAATACTACCTAGAATCTTTGAAAACAAACAACAAAGTTTTGATTGATGGAGTCCAGAAATGGCTACTTATGAAAACTTTCATACTTCAAATGACAAGGCTTGTAGTGATTAATCTTCAGAATCTGAATATAAAACAAAACATTTTAAAAGCAGCAATGGGAAACTCCTTCAGCTATAAAAATGCTAATTTGAATAATGTAAGATGACCTCATAATCCAAGGAATCAAAGAAAATAATAGAATGGGATATTTCAAAAAGTGACCATTCAAACTCCAAGACAAAATACTAAATCCAGCAAATATCACACTTATTACCAATGATGCCCTTCAGCAAAAGAGATATGTTGGAGACATTCTTAGATAAGCAACAACAAATAAGAAAGTAGTGAGCAAGCATTATAATTGTAAACACTGCAAAGGAGAAATACCGGAAAGGTAAATTAACATAACTGTCTTAAAAAGACTAAGCAAAGGACTCAATACTGTCATTTTTCTAGACTATCAAAAAAGAAATTGTGTCAAGAAGTGAAAGAATGAATAAGGGAGAGCCATAAAAAGAGAAAAAAGAGTTTTGATATTGCTGGAAATATTAAAAAAATATTTTCGGAGGGGAGAAGGCAGGGCAATTGGGGTTAAATGACTTGTCCAAGGTCACACAGCTTATAAGTGTTAAGTGTCTGAAACCATATTTGAACTCAGGTCCTCCTAAATCCAGTGCTGGTGCTCTATTCACTGTGCCACCTAGCTGCCCCAGATTAGAAGAAAACTTAAAGTCAAGTGAAAGAAAGGGGAAAGAATTGAACTAATGTTATGAGAACTAAATCTCATGCTCCCTTATATATTATATATTATAGTTTTCCCAACAAAATCTAGGGTAAATCAAGGATGTTACTTCTCTCCTATTATTTTACATGATTCTAAATACACTAGGGATATCAATGACTAGGGAAAGAAAGTGCACTAAAGAGAAGCTAGAATTGTCCCTATTTGCAGATGACAAAATGGTTTACTTAGAAAATCCCTGAGAATCAGCAAAAACACAGGCAATTAATAGGTCCAATAAAGAATGTTACAAAAACCTATGAAGCTTCTCAGTCTTCTTTTATAGCAATAACACAAACAAGGATGAAATGATAGAAAGGAAAATTCCTTTTAAAAACAAATTCAAAATAAATGAAATAGCTGGCAACAATCGACTAAGACATTAAAGACACAGAAATACAATTGGGAACCACTTTTTTCACAGAGAAAAGGAAAACAAAATTATTGTACAGGATCTTTTTTGATTTATGAATGAGTCATCTTCACATAATAAAATAAAAATAATTAAAGTGAAAACCAAAATTAATTTATAGTCTTGGTGTTAAACCAAACTGACAAAGTGTTACTTTATAGGACTTGACAAAATAACAAAATTCATTTGAATTAATGATACAAATAGAACTCTTTAGGATTTCAAAGTCAATTTACAATACTTAATATTCTGATCAATATAAAAATGCAAGAGAGCAGGGAACATATTACTGTACTGTTCGCATTTCTGAAATGAAAAAATAAAATTCAGATAAATTACGTGAGTAGCTCAAAGCAAGTTAACCAAGAAATTCAAATATAACTATGTTCTAACCTCTAAAGATCATACTTTCTTTTCATGGGTGTCACACTAGCAAAGCATTAAATTTTCTCAACAAATACGTATTGTGTGTATATCTATTAAAAGTCTAACACAAAATAAGATATTATGGCTAGCTAATGTTTCAATGAGATTCTACTAATGCATGAAGAGCCACATGAAACAAGCTGAGAATAATGAATGCAATGGATGGTCATGTTATCAATGACCAAATTTTTCCTATGAACAGTAAAGATCTCAGTTGGAAATTCGTGATTAGAGATTTTAAAGGCCAAATGGCAAAATCCCAATAGTAACAATGCATCTGTTCATTAATGTGTAAATATGAGTAATATTAAATTTTAACACAATCATAAGCCCTGTTGCAATGCTGATGGTGTAAAATAGACTAGCAATTTAATAAACATCCTGTGTTCTGAAATGTTGTATGTTAATTTTGTTCAAAAGAAGAAAAAGAGGAGGAAGATGAGAAGGAAAAAGAGAAGAGAAGAAGACAGAGAAGGAGGAAAAAAGAGAATGAAGAAGAAAAGGAGGAGAGGAAGGAAGATGAGGAGGAAGAAAAGAAGGAAAAGGTGAAGTTAGCAGTATTAGTGGTAGCAATAGGAGTTGTGTTTGGGGTAGGGCTTTATATGTGGTTAGGGTAGGGCTTTGTATATATATATATATGTATGTGACTGTGTGTGTACATATATAATTTATATATAGTGCATATAAATTATATATGCACACATATATAAGATACACACACAAATACACCCTATTAAAATTCTACTTTATTCATTATGGCATAAAGGTGACTGTAGGTTTTTGAAAGCTAAGGTGACAGACTAGAAATACTAGGTTATACAAGACTAGAAATCCTTCTAAAATAACGCTCACTTCCTTCTTACCTACCTTTCTTCTTCTCCCCTTACCTTCAAGAACCTGCTTCACAAAACTTGCTTTCCAGAAGTCAGTTACAGATGCACCAATAAAAGGTTAGCTACAAGATAAGTTTTACTAGTATTTTTTGAACACAATAAATCACAAAGACATAGAAGGGTTGCCATCTACATTGGTAGAAGTTGTATTGCATCAATACAATCACAAATATCTGAAATATAGAGCCATTACTAGAGATGGAGGTGCTCAGGCAGAGGCAGAGGCTTGTTGGACACTAGCCCTGGCCATGTAGAGGATTGTGGAGGGAGGCCTTGTGGTCCTCCTCTCCTCTAAGCCGTTCAGTCTCTCTATTACTCACAGTTTATTTATGATGAGGAGGCATCCCAGAACTCTCAAAAGCCTGAGAGAATATCGTACACATGATTATTCCGTGGAAAGGGGGACCCTTCAGGGAGTAGGCAAGATGGTTTTAATAAACAGCTTCTCCACCAGTGTTCAAAGGTCATGGCTTCCTGAGCGGATGCATGCGTCTTCCAAGACAATCTTTTCCTTAGCCTAAAGTTTTACCTTCCTTAGTTTTTGAAATCTTCCCAAGGCTTACATGTTGAGACTCTGTGGTAGTCTATATTGTGAAGGGAAGAGAGGGTAATTCAATAATTTCAGACCCCTGAATCATTGAGACTATGCTTGGGAAAAGGAAATGCTTTTTCAGACATAGGTGTTCTCTTCTGTCTTTGAAGTTATGGCTGTAGAGAGGTGGCAGGAGGTGGAGGAGTAAGGAGACAGCTGACACTTCAGCCCCTGGTGAAAATTCATGCCTTTTCAGAAATGTCTCTGTTCCACTCTCTTCCCCTCTTCCCCATCCCTATCTCTAGGTTACCTTGTTTTCCTCAAACCTTCACTTTCTCAAGCTATTTAACCCTGAGTCTAGGGTATGAGCATGGGGTCATGGGTACACCTGAAAGGTCTTTGTCCTGAACTTTTATCAGGTCTTGCTGCTCTGAACATACCATTCATTCTCCAAGGAAGATCAAATTTCAAAAACCTTTATGAAAAAATGTTGAGCTGGGAATCAGGAAACCAAGTTCTAACCTCTGTTCTGGCATTAATTCTAGGTCTTTCCTTTCTCTTCGGTTATATCAGGGCCTTTAAATGTGGTCCCTGTCAACTTCAGCAAGCCCATGGATTTATGAGCACTCAGGTTCATTTGTTGTGAATTGAGGGCAGTCCCAGTTTCAGTGAATAGAATGTACCTTGGGCAAATCATTTTCCTCCTTTGAACACACAGTTTCATCCTCTGTAAAATGAAGGAGTTAGACCACGTGGTCCCTAAGAACCCTTATAGCTCTACCAAGATACATGATAGCGATTTTGGGGAGATGGAGTGGGTGGGAAATGTGGTGGCTTTGAGCCATCTTTAATTCCCTAATCAAAAGCATCAATCTGTCTGCTCAAAATATTAACACTCCCTCACTCCCCCTCAGTAATGCGACTTCTTGATTGTTGTTACCTATGAAGAAACAATTGACCTTAGCACTTAGTTGTCAGTAGTATTCTTTTTTAACAGAAAACTATAATATGGTCACCAGTATCATATGATTACATGGTGTCTGTCCTTCCTTTCCCCCATCAACAAAGCACTTCTTTTGCATGTCTTCCCCTGACCATAATTTTGCTCCAGGTACAATCATGTAGTATACAATAAGAGGTAGCATGGCATGGTAGACAGAGGACTCATTTGCATTTAAAGAGATTAAGTTCAAATTTTTCCTCTGACATAAGTTGTGCTCATGATCAAGGGCAAACAGGCAATTTTCTAAGTCTAGACTATAAGGTAAATGTCTTCTCCCGCCCTCCCTCCCTTTCAGTTTTCTTTTGTGTTTTTTTGTCTCTGTTTGTCCATTTCGTCAATGTGAGAACCAACTAGATGTGGAAGCTTCCACAACAGATATACATCCACAAGTCATCTAGATTTCAATAAACATTTATTCAGTGAATACTATATGCCAGGCACTGTGCTAAGCTTTGAGTTATCCTATCAAAAAAAAAAGCAGTGACTGCCTTCAAGGAGCTTTCAGTCTAATGGGATAAAACAAAACACAAAAGAAACACATAAATGTTCTGAGGACTTTGAAATGCTATCATTTCTATTTGGAAACCTCTTTGTACAGTGTCAATGTTCAGCACATGAAGTCCTTAGTTTGGGGACATCAACTTAAACTTATCTTCGTGGAGTCATGGGATTTACTTTTCAAAGTTATATTTTGTGGGTGATTATTAATCTTTATGTATCTACTCTACAAGGAAAAGGTAACAAAAACTAATTTATCAGTGTTGTATTCCGTGTAATGATTTGTCTCATGTTTTACTGTATTTTCTTTGAGAAATGAACTTTTTCATATTAAAACTAGAGACAAATTACTAGCAATATATACATTAAATAATGCAATTTCTATCTACTTAAATGGAACTCACTATATTTGTATTTCCATATATGTAGAAATTCCTTAGAAAACATTCCTTACAAAACAATCTTGAATATAAATTCTCTGTAGGAGTATGCAATTCAGGGAATATAAATTATACTCTCTAATAACTCCTAACAATAGTCTAGTTTCTCTCAATAAGGTGCCTTGATCTGAACCTTACAAAGTACACTTTAACTTTTATTGTAAACAATTGCCAAGATCTGGGAACAACAAATAGGGACTCAGTGAGTCAAATAGAGATAAGCATCTTTTCAATTAATCTCCAAATACTTATTCTGTATTTACTGAAGGACTAAGTTAGAAATGTCACAACCAGGCTGATTTTAAAATAATAATTTTGCATTACAAGTAGCACTAATCTTTCTATATAGTAAAATGTAAAGGATAGATGAAGTGATTTATAATAAATTAGGAAAAAATTAAACCAATGCCAATATATACAACATAAACAGAATATACATTAGGAGAAATTATGTGAGATGGCCTCTTACCCTCTAGGTAATTAATATTCCCATTAATCCATTTGGATTACTCATGCCTTTTTCCTGCTCTCTATTTACTTATTGGTCACTGGAACACTTCTGATACATTTCTACTGCATTCTTTTCCCTTTTTCACCCCTGCTTCTTTTGCTCACATATGCTTCTTCGCCTCAATGCCTGTAGCAATACCCACGGGTGAATGGCCCTCCAACTGTGCCAGCCATTGTTACTGCAGCATCCTGCCTCTTCAGGGCATGTTCATTCCCTATAACTCTCCCTCTTATTCCCCCTTAGTGCCAAACACTCTTAAGACTGACTCCCTCATCTGGAACAATGAGACCAGGAGACTCATGCCAGCATACTGTAATTCTCCAACAGGCTTCTAGTGCCAAGAATTAAACCACATTCGCTTCAGTGCAGTAGCTTTACACACTATCCCAGGTTTTTTCTGTTTTCCCTTGAGTTGCTGTGGCAGCGATTCACAGCTCAAGAGCCCATCAACAATCAAAAATAAAGTAACTTTAAACACACAAACACACACACATAAAACCACTTTTTAAAACCAAGTCCCAATAGACAGATTCCATGTAACATGCTCCTTTCGCCCCTTCTTTTTACTTGAAATTGAACCACATTGTTCCTGACATGTGAGAGGCTATATATTTAAGAAATAGTTCATACCTTGAGAAATAATAAAGATGTCTCTACATTTCAAAATTGAGTCAAGAAATAAAAACACAAGTATTAAAGTAGGCTTTTCATGCCACAGAATTAGAATTTTAGAACTAGCTTGAAAAAAGTTTGTGCAAGTGAATTGATTTGAACAAAGACAAACCTCACGTATCATCTACTCTATCTCCATTTTAAAAATGGGGAACTTGAGACCAAATTGGTCATGGTCATAAGTAGTGATGCAGCCTAATACTTGATTCATCACAATATGTATCATGCTTAGGTTTGTTTAATTGAAAAATTATGAAGCCATATGTACATATGCAGGTCCACCTCTCCAAACAATCCCTTCTATACTTTCATCCCAAAATATCCACTTCAACAACTTCAAATGTATAGATCTTTAAGTATAATTTCACCCAGTGAGAATTTCACTTGAGTGTACAGTCTAGGTTTAGAGGATCTCAAAGCAAAATTATCTTCTGTGACCCATAGGGATGAGCATAAATGTCTCAGTCAGAACAAGTAAAAAGGAAGTCTGATAAAATAAAATTATTGTTTAAGAAATTACATATAAAATGCCCATCAACTGGACCATGACTAAATAAATTATAATATATGAGTGTAATGGAATATTACTAAACTTTTAGAAGTGATGAATATAAAAAAATTCAAAGAAGCCTGGGCAAACATATGAGGTGATGTAAAATGAAGTAAGCAAAATGAATTAAATAATTGGAATAACGGAAATGGAAGCAAGGCCAACAAAGAAAACCAATGAAAACAAATGCTGCATGTCTATGTTCATCACCTTTAGCCCTTGAGACTAGGGAAGATTTCATTATATAAGTAGGCAACTATAGATATAGAAGGCCATATATTCTTATAGGTTTGGTTGATGTATTTAACAGTTTTTCATATAGGCAGAGGGACAGAAACAACTTTATTGGTTTAGGGAGGTCCTGGGTAAAGGAAACTTACTCCACCAAAGCAAGGTAGCAGCTTTGCTGTCTTACAAAGTCTTACAAAGTTTCCTGGAATGTAAGTGACTACACGTGGTGGCAAATCATTATGTAGGAGAGGCAACACTTGAACCTAGGTTTTCTGACTTCAAGACTATCCCCATCTACTACACCAAGTTGACTCTCAGTAGTTTTGTTGAACTTTTTTCTCTTTCTTTTTAAAGATATTGGTTAAAAGGAAGAGTTCTCTGGGAAAGGGTGAAGATTCAAAAGTGAATATCATATAAAAATAAAAGATATCAATAAAAATAAGATAACATTTTAAATTTTAAAACTAGCTGCTACATGTGATATGCATGTATTTTCACTGATGACTTGATGTTGTTTTCTCAAGAAGGCAATGGAGAAACTGGAAAATCTACTACTAAAAGGTATATTCACGTTGGCAATAATGATATTCCTATCCTGCTATCTTTTTATACTGAATATTAATGCAATTTAATGGACTCTAAAATGTCTATAAGACTAGAAAGTTATTCTTAATCCAAAGGCCAGGAGGCACTGCAACATCTCCGTTAGCTAATCACCACTAGTTCAGCACAGTAAATGTCAAGTTCTTCCAGGATATATTACAAAGAATAACAAACAAAACTGAAAAACATCTGGTATTCTTAAACATCAAGATTTCCATAAGTCTTATTTTTCTATATAATTATCTCAAAGTGAATTAATCTCTGGAAATGTTTTAGTTTTGGTATTGCCAAAATGCTTATTTATTTCAAATTGAAAGTTAATAAGAGCTTATTAACAGAATTTGGCTTGCTGGTTTGTTTTCATTTTTTTTTTCAAAAATCTGCAATCAATTTTTGTAATATGGAATACTAATCTCAGTAAACTTATCCAAATACATGCCATAGCACTATAAAGCAATTAAAAATCATGATTAAAAGTGTTATGCTTCTCAATAACTACACTGACTGTGGTGTTATTAGCACCAATTTTGGTACCAGAACCAAATTTGCTAAGTATTTCCCAAATAACTATTTTCATCATAAAGATGGGGAATTGGAGGAAATTAACTGCTCTTCAATCCTTACTTACACATGACCTCTCATTTTTAGACTAAGCTTTGCTCTAGCTTCTCTTCTTCACATAAGAATTCATAATGTTGCATTTTAATTATCCTGGGCATCTAGATGGCACAGTAGATAGAGAATCAGGCCTAGAGTCAAGAAGACCTGAGTTCACATCCAGGCTCAGACACTTACTGGTGTGTGACCCTGGGCAAGTCACTAAACCCTGTTTCCCTCTGGTTTTTTTTTTCATCTGTAAAATGAGCTAGAGAAGGAAATGGCTAACTGCTCTAATACTTTGCCAAGAAAATCCCAAATGGGGTCACGAAGAGTTGGATATGACTAAACAACTGAACAACAACAAATGCATTTTTATTAGCACTTGAAAAATGACTCGATGTGATTATTACTCACTACTAACATGACCCGAAAGTTATAACAACTACTTTTCAAATAAATTATTTCATATGATGTATAACTC
The DNA here is from genome assembly GCA_028646575.1 of Pseudocheirus occidentalis. NCBI lineage: Eukaryota > Metazoa > Chordata > Mammalia > Diprotodontia > Pseudocheiridae > Pseudocheirus > Pseudocheirus occidentalis. The sequence continues at coordinate 143,693,692 of CM053597.1, read as the reverse complement.
CACCTGTCCAACATGCAATAATTCAAAAGTACCGGTTCAAAGAGATGAGTTAGCATAAACTTGAATTTCACTGTTAGCTAATCAGAATAATAAAACCACCAATAATCAGAAAGTGAACATTTTCATTCTATGGTTTTATTTTGATTTACAAACTCTTTTCTGGGAGAAAAACACACAACACTTGGTCTTTGGCTGTCTGGCATTCAATTAAGGTTTTTGGATATGGTTCACAAAATGTTCTTCTTAAAAGAAAGCTTTATAAAAAGGATGGAAAAGGGTAGTGGGATAAGGGAGGCTATATTTTGTTGGTTTACTATATAAGATATCCCAGTTAAGCTACACAAAAATACATACTACTGAACTAATCATTGGTCTTCCCTCAGCCTCTTCCCCACCCCCATCACCTCCCTTTGACAGCTGTCTTCCTATCATCCCAACAGGTGCTATTAGGTCCAGAACAATGGCTAAGGCTTTTAAGCCAGTGCTGTTGACAAGTGAAAGGGAACAACAAATGGCTCAGTAGTGCTCTTTTCCCCGGGTCACTCAACCAATGGTAATAGTTATTATTTTTATTTATTAGCACTGCAATACTGTCCTCTATCATGCCTAACTCACCCTCCCCTTTCCCTGACAGCAAGAACATTTTAACTTTTAATAAAAATGGGAGAGTGCAGTACTCCTGTGCTAGGGTCTTTTTGTAAAGTGCACAGCTAATGAATGTTGTCCATTTGGATCTGGATAATTTATGATGTCAGCAGAGTGTGGGTGGGGAGATATGAATCAAGTTCTACCCATCAGTTACATGGTGCGGAGTGATGGGGTGGGGGTGGGGCAAACATAGGGTAAGAAGTAGAGGAGGGAAAAAGGTGACTAAGGGGAGAAAGACAAGGAGTGAGAGAAAGAAAGGCAAGAGAAAACATGCTTAGAATAATTTCTTCAAGATATCTAAGTAGAGAAACGAAAGATTTCATTTTATTCAAATATTATTTTTTTTGTTGCCAATTTCACTCCTTTATTCATCAATCATGAAACCTCTTAGAAAAAGATAGCCAATGTCATTTTCTACATTATAAAAATAATAGCATTTTTTCAAGTTTGTGTATTTGTGTGTCAGGATATTCCTGTTCCTGTGTATTTAAGTATAAGAAAAACAAATAGAGGAAAAGAAAAAGGAGAAAGTATAAATAATGTGTGTAGTATGCCAAACAACCAAATAGATTTGAAGCAAATAAGTTTTCAGTCTCTAAGAGTAAATTCATACACAATAACTATTATTATGGCATAAGGAAATGTCACTGCCTACTAAAAAGTAAGATATATCTTTTAGAATAAGTGACATCTGACTACTGGTATATTTAAGAAATAGGTTATCTAAATATCTATTTTAATTTTAAATGAAGTAATTAGCCTACAGTGAAGGGTGTATTCAAATAATTATTCATGCAATTAGATATCTAGAACATATTGGGGAAAACATCAATGATAGTATTTGTAGAATATTATTTTAAAATTCTTACCACTTAAAAATGTGGTAGTAGGGAAGATAAATGACATAGAAAGTACATGGGAAAAGAAACAGCTAAAAATACATTAGGATAAGAATTCTAATATATTTTAAAATATGACAGAATGTTTTACCACTGGAAGTGAGAATTAAAGCACATAAAGCCTGATGCTAAACAACTACACATCCTGAATCTTCTCTATCACAGCATATGTGAAAACAAATCCCAATCTCAGTTTGCCAGATGCCAGTAAAAGAGATGAACAATAAAATTGACATGATTCTTATGATAAAGCGGAGATTGTGAAGTGCAGGTAGTGGAACAGTTGAACAGAAGGTTTGTTCTTATTCAGTTTACATTTCTATGAAATAAGTACGTCACATTAGATTAAAATTAAGACAAATGTCATCTTTTGATTTGCTTCAAATACTATATCAAGATTTGCACATAGACTTCTCAACTGGAGTATTCCATCTGCCTTAACAATTTGTTATATTTGTTCTCGCTTGTAACCTTTTATGGATTTTGGATTGTATCTTTTTCAGGGTAAATACAATCATTTCAGCTCTGAAATGACATTTAACTTTCATGAGTTTAGATGCAATATAATCAAACACAAGTGTTGGAGTCAGGTGATGATTATAATATGTTATATGCCACAAAAGTGCTGAACACCAAAATAATTCATCCTAGAAGACATCTCTTTAAAAGAAGTTATTCTGGAGGGGACAAGAGAAAGAGAAAGAGAAAAAAGGGAGCACAGAAGGAAAGTTGTGACAAACAGAAATAGCAAAAAACTTTGTCATTTGCAGTATCATCACACATAGTATATATGTCCACTTCTGCTACCAACTCATGTGGTGACTTCACATTTCAATTGTTTTCACTACCAATAAAATTAAGGGGAAAATAGTTGCCCTCATTGAGAGAAGACCTAATGCAAGTCCAAGGACTTAGAAAATACTATTCCAATACGAGTAGTTAACATTTATTAAGGTGCTTTACATTTGCAAATTCTTTTACACAATCTCGTTTAATCCTTATAACAACCCAGTGAGGTAGGTGCTACAGATGTTTTCTTTCCACTGTAGAGATGAGGAAAGAGAGGCTTGGGGAACCTAAATAACTCGCCTAAGATAACACAACTAACAACTGTGGGATATAGGATTTAAATATATACTTTTTTTGCTGCCAAATTTCATAATCTTTATACTACACCATATATAGTAGTATGGTGCCAGAAGGTAAAAATTTTAAGATATGTCTTTGTTCATAATGTTTGATTTTTCATTATTCTGAAATGACTTGTCTTAGCTATTGGGTGGAATGAAAAGGGGAGAGGAAGCAGTAGTTGAGTGAATTCTTTTCTCCCCATGCAGATGGATATTTCTTGGGCTACAAGAATACTAGCAAATATTTACATCAGAAAACTGCAGATGTTTTGAGAATCCCTTAAATCTAATGATTTTCAGAAACAACAATTTAGACACTTTTCCAGGTTCTAAGCATAATATTTGAAAATGAAAAACAAATGTCTCATATATTTTCCCCCAATCACACATTAAACATTCCTCTTAGTAAAAGATATGTATCTGTTCTTATATAAAGCTAACTTAAATTTCAAAAACATCTACAAATTTAAATAATTTCTCTACAAGGAGTATACATTTCTATAAAGAGGATACTTTGGCAGGAAGTGTGGTTATATGAAAGGTAAGGAAGCATGCTACTCTAGTATACAATAATTCTATAACACAACACATTATACATAGTACATGTCTAAAAGATGTTGGTTGAATTGAATTCGGTTAATTGAATAGAATTCCTAAACCTGAGATTTAATTTTCATTTTAGTTATGCTTTGAAGTTTTATTGAAAGTCTCCATTTGAAATAAATGTGAATTCTTAAACCAAAGTGAGGCAAACTGGTACACTGGAAAAGAAACTCTATCACAAGTCAGAGGATCTGGGTTCAAATCTTTACTTTGCTATTTACTACCTATGTGATTATTTAACCAGTTTGTTCTACAGTTTCTTCTTTTGTAAAATGAGGGGATTCTAGTTCAAAATCAATACTTCTAAAATCACCAATGTGAGGGTTAAATAAAGGATAAGTAAATGGTCAGTCAATATTTGTTATATTTAAAGTGTGGCAGACAACACTATAATATCTTTTTACAATTCCAAAAAAACCCCCACACCATTTGCCCAGAGTACAAAAATGGTATAAAAAAATCAACCCCCTATCCTCAAAGAAGTATTTTCTAGCCAGCATATTATTTCTTCTTTGGAAAGTGTTAGAGTTTTAGCATTATCATAATGACATTTTATAGTGATACTTTAAAATAACAGGAAAAAATAACAAAATCCAGATTAATCCTGAAATAGTCTGTCTTTCAGGTTCATTCATCCATCAGATGTCATATTCAGAATGTGAAGATGTGATAAAAAAAACTATTAGAGATTAGAGATACTTGGACTGTGTCAAATCAACTAGTTCATAAAGAAGAAAGAAATGAGTTTTTAAAACAAAATCTAAAGATGGTAAATAAAAGACTGCAGATTATGTGAATTCATACAAGAAACACATCTGCACATATGCACCCTTTCCCCCACCCCCAACCTTCTTCTACAGTATCAATACAAAGAGTAAAGGAGAAAGAGGAACTGCCCAGATGTCTGGCAAATGACAAGGGCAAATTCTGTTTGCCTGAGAACTGAGGTCGGGGTTTGGGAGAATTGTGGCATAGTCTTACAAGGACTTTAGTAGATCAGAAGAGAATGAATGGGATAACAGGTTCATTATTCACAAAGTTCCCCTTTGTGAAAAGTCTTTAAGGGAATGCCAGGACAACAAATGACTTAATCCTGGGAAGGATGCTATGACAGACAAGAAAGCAGTCAATCTATACCTTGAAAATGAATAGTACAGATTGCTCCATCACATCACTAATTTGACTTCTGCTGCTCTTAATGATGTCTTAAAAGCAACAACTGGTAATAGTCCAGAACTGTGCTTCAAATCAAATAACTTGGAGAAAAACAGACATATGAACATTTAACTAGAATAATTAAATAATCTCTAAAGACAGAGAAAAGAATAGAATTTTTTTTCCTATTCTTAAGGCTCCTGAAATCAACTTTGTACCCTTTTCACATTATGATTATACAGAATGTCATTAAGTAAAATAATAAAAATCCCTGCTCAATCACCATATCCCTCGACATACATATCAGTGAGAACGAGCATTTTGACCTTACATGCATACCATATCTTCTTTTCTAATGATTGTCTAACATTAAATAATTTTGAATGTTTGTTTAAAGCAAACCAGGATCTCATAAAATATCAGCATTTTCCATACGAGATGATAGGACAGAGTTCTCTTATAAATTAAAGCTGTTTTATTAACTACCACCCTTCTCACTTCTTTGCACTAGGGGGTCAGAGAGCAGTCTTTCATGAACTTTTGAAGGTTCTTTTCAAAGTCAGACTTATTTTTGTGTACCACAGGTCAGATATGAGAGCTCTGCACACTTCTTGGCATTTGTCTTTGGGGTAAATAAAGGTCCCTAAGGACTTTGCCACATCTCTTCTTTCAGAAAGGTTCAGGGAAATGTTTGAACTAGATAGGCTCTCTACTACAGAACATTAATCTGTTCCTAAATCTGGGCTCCTTGAAAGAACACTGGAGGAGGTAAATGAAGGATGTCTGGCACATTGGGAGAAGTGGGTTTAGATAAAGTGTATTTAAGACTTCAAGTAAAGGGGGATCAAAGTCTTCATTATTGTTATAATTGCATTATAGCTGAGGCAGGAAATGATGTTTTAATTTTCCTGCAGGTATTTTAAATCCCAACATATATTTTTACACAAGTATAAGCTGGCACGAAATTTGTTCCAAAGAAATAACAAAATTTAGTATAGGAATTTTTTTGTTAAAAAAAATTTCCTTATAGAATTTCAAAATTCAATTTTGCATTTTGAGATGCTAATCTTTATTCTAATATTTGAAAAAGATTATTCATAAGAAATATTATTTGCTTATTTTATAAGAATCAATAAAATATAAAGGCTAATGTGATTTTCCAAAAGTTTAAAAGACAGGAAAATAAAAACAGAATAATTAGTTTCCATGCATAGTATAAGACTTTTAGAGAATTAGGAGGAAATGGCTTTACTTAATAAAGGGATATTCTGTAGGAATTTATCCAAAGTTCATAAGTGATATATAAGTAGATGTGTTGATTTAATAAGCCTTACTTCAAAGAAATTATATGGTTCAGGTATCACTTATTTTGTTTTAATTTATGGCTCTGGGTGACATAAATAAACTTATCTTCTTTCTCTAAAAACAATCAGTTTATAAAATAGCACCCTTAGAAAACACAGCACCAAAGTCAGTTCCCAAAGACATTCCATGATAAACTGAGCTGCATAAAAGGTATAAATCAGGACACACACACACACACACACACACAGAGTTGATGGGAAATTAATTGAAACTCATGTTTTCATATAAATTTCAGTCCATTATTGTTGCAACCAAAAAAAAAAGTTTCACAGGATGAAGGAAAAAGAAAAGAAGAAAGTTCCTTCTATCCTGTTTGAATCATATTTGAATCAATCTCTATGGGGCTACTACAAAATCCTTTAAGCCCACTAGCATCTTAGCTACATAAAATTAATGAGGCATCTCAAGCATTCATTTTTTCTACAGCAAGCAGCTTTAGGCTCTCCAGTTGGACACCTACAATTCACAAAATTAGAAACACTGAACTAAGGGAGGCATTGGTGCTTTATCCCTGCATACCATATAGTATTGTAATGTAAACTAGCAAGGATATTTGAGGGATTAAGATGATGAGATATAGGTTGAGTTACATTTTCTAGGGTTAATAGGGGCAGGTCTCCAACTCTGTGCTCTTCTCCTGACCATTAAAAGTTTCCATTTTCCCAACAGGATGTAAAGTCTTACACAGATAAACATTACAAACTACAATGCTTATAAACTATCCAATCCTAAGAGTCTATTATTCCATGATATTAGCTACCCCCATACAATACTCTGATTAAGCCTCAAATACATTAAGCCTGATTATAATCAATTTTTTTTCATAATACTACCTTCTTGCTAATGCTCATAACACTTGGCTCCCAGGGATGTACTTATAATGAGATGGCAGGGTGTATTTTCCATTAAAGGCCTCTGTTGGAGCTACCATAGTGTTTCTTCTCATGTATTACAAGTTCAATACTCTCTTCCCCCCCCCTTTTTTAACTGTTTGCCTCACAATAACCAACCCCTTTCCAAATGATTAATTTTCTATTCTAAATTAGTGTGCTCCTTTTCCCCATTGTTTTGCCAAGGTTTCCATTCTAATAACCCTCTTCTTCTTTCTTCCCTGGTCCCTTCCAGACATCTTTAGCCACAAACTTCACTCCTCTCTAAAAAAAACCCAAACCAAAAAACCCAAAACCCAAACCAAAAAAACAGTACACAGCCCTCTTTTCAGTAATATCATGGCCTATGGGACTCAGGATTGTTCTTTCAGAGTTACCGCACTATTTTGAAGAGTTACTCCATAAATGAAACAAAGTCCTATATTATCAAAGCTGTAAGTCAGAAGGTGTTGCAGCCCTTTGTGTTCTATGACCTCAGCCAAGGCCCTTGATTGGATTGCAGCCATGCATTAAATCAACCACCATGTATATGCTATTTGTGGTATTTTATAAATACTTGGGGAGGGGAAAAAATTTTAAATATCAAAGTAAAGTTATACAATTTTTCACATATAGGTGTTTCCAAAACAGTTTTGATTAAACAAAAGCTTCTCTTTGTTTGGGAGCTTATACAAATTATCTGACAAGATATCCTCTAAGAATGCTGAAATGACAGAAAATAAATAATGGAAGCATAATAGATTGCAGATGGGAGCTGTCATCCTATGAGTGAACAACACCTAGCTGGTGAATACTATAAGCTTGTTAAAGGCTCCTTTATGAATTAGGCACTGGATATTCATTATATTGCATATCCAAATCATAATTCTTTTTGATTTATTTCTCCAATTTTACTAGAATAGAAACAGTGAGCTGTTAGCTAGGCTAAGTCCATAAATATCTCTTGGCCTATTTCCAGTAGGTTTGAGCACAGAAGGTGGGATGCTTGTTGCATAAAGTAAAATCCACAACAGGTTTATAAAAATGCTATCTCCCTCAGTCATAGAGAAGACATTCAGAACAGACCGTCTTTTCAGCACTACAATTTTCATAGTGGAAAGAAGGAAAAGCTAAAAATGTCTTGTTCAGGAATCCATTTCTGTGAACCAAATTAAACTGCAGATTTCTCCATACATCTTATATTCTGGTAAGGGCCATCAAGACATTATTCCTATCTAGAAGGGAATTTTGCAAGTTTGCTTTACTTAGTTAAAAAAAAATCTGGAGGAGGGGGTGTGGACCAACAACTCCACATAAACTTAGTAAGAAAAGTTACAGTAAGTCTCTTTTCCCATTTTCTTATATTTGTGTAGCTGTTAGACATTTTGCAAAGGAGGGGAGCACCAGCCAGCCTTTCACAACAAAAGGGCTACTGTCACTGAGCCAGTCCCAGACATGGTGGAAACCAGCCCACAGGAAAAGGCCTGGCTCCAATGTTAGGCCCTGGCCGAGTACAGTCACTATATTCACTCAAATTGGCAACAGGTCTCAGTGTTCCTGGCTTTGAGCTGTGAACAAGGGTCAGGATTGAATAACCAATTATACAACCGCTGACTGAGTTTATCCAAGGTTTGCAAACTGCTATAATAGCCCAGTATTCAACTGACTGTTTTATCCTTTTCCAGATATACTGTCATATCTCCCCTTGAGCTCCATTTACATGTCACTTTATTACATATATCCATTAAAAAGGTTAATACGATGTCACACTCAGTGCCTAAATGTTGCCTTTCAGTATCCTTGCCTCTCTCTAGCATGGATCATATAGGCACCTTTCTCTCTGTAAGTTAAACCAGGTTTCTGTCAAGAATAGAGAACAGTGTTTGAAAAGAACAATAGTCAAATGTCAACAGTTTCAAAATTACTCTACTATGCTATTAGACAGTATGAAAACACCTTCATATATTAGTAATTTAGGAACTCAGGAGATTGGCAGTTCAGAATAGCACCCCTAAGTTAATTAAGGTCCTTGTATAAACTTACCTACAGTGAAGCAGCTGCAACTATCCTATTGGCCCCAATTCCAAGTCTCCCTAAAAGTAGAAGAATCTAATGGAACCCTTAGATTCTTGTAGAGCGCAGGCTCATGTGAATATTTGGTTCTGAATAGCCAGTATGGTTAGAGACTGAGATACAAACATGAAGTCAAATTTCAAATTAATTCTCTAAGTAGTCAAAATCTGAGTCTTGTTAAATTGAATGAGGATTAGTGAGAAGTGGTGGTGAATAGTGAAGTAACTAAGAGTCTGTTTTCAATTGCTGAAATTCTATTTTCCTTTCATACTAGATTTTCACAGGTGTCCTGTATAGAAAGACTGAGGCAGCAAGGGGGCACACTGGATAAAGCTTTGGGTTTGGAGTTGGGAAGACCCCCCTCCCAGAGTTTAAATCTGACCTCAGACATCTACTAGCTGAGTGACCCTGGGCAAGTTACTTAACTGTGTTTGACTCAGTTTTCTCATCTGTAAAATGAGTTGGAGAAGGAAATAGCAAGCCACTCCAGCATTTCTGTGAGAAAATCCCAAATGGGGCCACAAAGAATAAGACACAACTGGAAATAAGTGAAGAGAAACAACAAAAAGGAAAGTTTATTGCACTTTTGGGTCAGGAGTCCTGTGTTCAAATTCAGTCTTTTTTGTTTATTAATTGTGTAGACAAGTCACTTTACTTTTATAAAGTTCAGCTAGCTCATCTCTGATAGATAGATGATGATAATTACACTATCTATTTTCTAGAATTGTCATGGGGAATATGCTTCAGAAACCTTAAATCACTTTATAAATGGGAGTTTATTTTTTAATCACTAAAAGTATGTTCACTGCTTCTCTAAATCAATAACACAAATAGCTTCTAGGAATTTCAGGTTAAATGAAAGGTTTTGCTTTGTTTTCACAATGTAAGAATAAGGATCTCTATGTCACTGCTCTGGTGCTAGTATGAATAGAGGTTAAGGCTACAACTCCTACTGGAATTCAAACATAAGAATGCCAACAACAAAACACAGCTGAGTCAATTTAAGATGATACAAGCCTATAAAAAGGTATTATAAATTTGATTTGAATTTTGGTTAATAAACTTTGTCTCTCTTTTTTCCAAAGATATCAGTTAAAGTTCTAAAAGAAAAACATGAACAAACATGGCTATCAGAAACCTGAATACCCCAAAGCAAAAAATAGCAGAAAATACATTCTGATAAGACTTAGCCTAATCTCCAGACCCTGGGTTAGGAGTAAACAGACAACTTTCTGAATTCCATCCCAGACATATTTGGGACATGACATAATTACAAATTGATAGTTATGAATTTCAGGCACAACTGTTAAAAACATAAAAACAATGATTTTAAGGTACTTATCTTTTTTGTGATTAGAATTGACCAAGTCCACTGATGGATAATAATTACAACTCATACTTATACAGCACGTCAAGGTTGGCAAGGGAGATTTTCATGTATTATATTATACGATCCTTATAACTTGACCACACTGAGAGTAGGTGTTAATATCATTTCCATTTTGCGGATGAGGAAACTATTTCATAGAGGTTAAGGGACTTGTCTGGTTCACATGGCTAGTAGTTGTCTGAAGCAGGTTTTGAATTCCTGGTTCCAAATCCAGCACTCCATTTACTACATCAGGTTGACACCAGACAGGCACAGAGGTATTCCAGCAAATAGGAAAACATTGAGAAGCGACTCATTAAACATGTAAACATGAAGAATGTTCTAAGAATCTGCTTCTCAGGGCTGCCAGGGTAGCTCTGTGTTAATTCTAAAAGTCAATTCTTTGTGGACCAGATTTAGGAGGTATCAATGACACCATTTAGACCAAGGGTTCTTAACCTTTTTTGTATGTGTCATGGACACCTTGATAGTCTGGCTGACACTTCTGAAAAAAATGTTTTTAATTGTACAAATAAAATACATAAGATTGCAAAGGAAAATAATTATGTTGAAATACAGTTATCAAAACATTTTTTTAATGTTCTCAGATGCTAAGTTATGAATTCATGACTTGGACAAAAGATGTGGGGAAGATCACTGGAAGAATAAAAAACTCCCAGCTTTTTACTATTACCCAAATATAACTTAATTAATGTGAAAGAACACATTTAATAATGCTAAAAAATTTTAAAGTAATTTCTCTGCTATTCAAGAATCAGCCCAAGTATAGAGAGGCTCATTGCCATTACCAGTCACTAGCAATTTGGACATAGAAACAAATAAACCAAGATAATTACAAAATGACTCCCAATACTTTACAATACTCTTATATTTCTTTAGAGATCGTTAAGAGAGTAGTAGAATAGTGGGCAGAGCAACTAAGAAAAACACAGCTTTCAGATCATCTATAAATAATTTAAATGTCCATACTGTAAGTGTGAGATTTGTATCTAAGGACAAGTTGACATCCTATGAATCATGTCAAGATTGACATTTTTCATATAAATGGAACCAGAAGACAGAAGCTACAGTTAAATGGTTTATAGGTTTTCCTTTGAGAGACATATAAAGGAATTTGTAGAGCTGATTTCGCCATGTACTTAAAAAGAAGAATCTATCCATCTGTGTATTTTTCTGTCTGTCTATCTATCTATCTATCTATCTATCCATCTATCATCCATCCATCTATCCATCTATCTATCTATCTATCTATCTATCATCCATCCATCCATCTATCCATCTATCCATCTATCTATCTATCTATCATTCATCCATCTATCTATCTATCTATCTATCTATCTATCTATCATCCATCCATCCACCCATCCATCCATCCATCCATCCATCCATCCATCTATCTATCTATCTATCTATCTATCTATCTATCTATCTATCTATCTATCTATCTATCTATCTATCTACCTATAGATACTTGATCATCTTGCTTTGTAGGTGCCATGACAGACATAAGCAAAAATGCCATTTTTATGATAACCATGGATTATCTGTTAAAGGATGAAAATGCCATGAAATTCTGTAACAAACCTGTTTAGATATTCTAAACCAAGTCAGCATATGTGAGGATATTTGGTGATTTCAGTACAAATGTAGGCACAAGTGAAAGTGATAATTAATAGGACTGAAAGGTGTTTTAGGACAAAGTAATAAAACTGACTAAATTGTTTGCAATAAATGTTTTGGTAAGTCTCATGGCTACATGAAAAACTCTCCCAAGAAGATAGAAGGTGCTAGAGAATTGTAAGTAAAATATATTTAAAATTACCATGTCTACATTTTGGACAGGAAATGACTGATTACTATTTGAAGAGTCCTTTTGGAATCATCTATCTGTATTCAGCCAAATCACTGACTTATCAGAACAAGGGTTAAAGTCAAGAACATACTACAAGAAAAAAACTCAACTAAATGATGTAGCTCTTCCTTGGAATACGTTTTAAAAAGAAAATGCATTGACTTTGATTATAAAGAGATATGACAATCAAAGTAACTTTAGTCTAGAATTTGTTAATTCACAACAAATGATTACTAATATCAGCTAGCATTTATATAGTGCTTTAAGGTTTGCAAAGAACTTTCCATATACTATCTCATTTGATTCTAAAATGATCCCATTAAGTAGGTTCCCATTATTAATCCCCACTTTACAAATGAGGAAACTGGAACTGAGAGGGCTTAAAAAACTTGACTAAGTCACACAACTAGTAAGTGTCTGAGGTAGGGTTTAATTTAGGTCTCCCTGATTCCAAATCCAGTATTATAGCCACTTTACTATTTAGCTGCTTCATTAGCAGAACATACTAGGAAGTATATCAATATTTGCTGAGTTAAAATAAAGGACAAATGACAAAACAGGGTCAATAGAGCAAAAATATATACCTATATGTTTCTCATCTAACAAAGTTCTTTCTATGGAGACAATAATGTAAGATTACTTGATAGATACAACCACAATATAAATTTATTCAGTAATTCTCTGAGGACTAACGTAAAACAAGGAAGTTCCAATAAATTATAAATTTATTGAGGGTAAGAACTACTTTGTATTGTCTTTGTATTTTAAATACCTAACAAAACACCTCATAACTCACAGATGCTTGATGTGAATTTATGAAATTGAATTCAATAATCAGTACAGAACCCAAACTGAAGAGGAACTGCCAAGGGATAGTTAGTTCCTCTATATTTTTGTTTGTAGATGACATTGTACTAACTAGATCAAGGCCCAATATTTTACAACAACTCCCCAAGTATAGAGATAATTACTCAAAACTTTTTGGCATGATAATCCACATTGGGAAAACAAAACAAAACAAAACAAGTAGATAACACATGATTAATCTCCAGACCTTGATATGCAGTTGAATGGACAGCCTAGACAGGCATTCCATCAGATTATGTGTGTGTGTATGTACATATGTATGTGTGTATATGTGTGTAAAATCAGTCATAGAATCAGAATCATAAAATCATGTAATTTCAGGTTGAGAGAGACCTTAGCAGCCAAAAGAATCACCACTATATCATACTTTAGTCTCTGCTTGAAGATTGCCAATGAGGAGAAACATACAACTTCCTAAAGAAGTCCATTGCTCTTTTGGGTTGCTCTAATTATTAAAAAGTTTTTCCTTATATCAAGATTGAATTTGCCTCTCTGCAATTTCCTCAATTCTCTAGTTTATCATTTCTTCTAGCTCTGACTTCCTTAGTTAACCAACCAACCAACCAAATATTCATAGATCCAGAGCTTGAAGAGATTGAAAGGGTCATCTAAGTTAGTCTGTTTTATAGATGAAGAAACTGACACCCAGCAGATTAAATGAATTGTCCAGGGTTACTCAGGTAAGTATAAAAGGTAGTATTAAAATGCTGGTTCTTAGATTCTGCAGGCAATGTGATTTCCCCTGTACCATGCATGCTGTCTCTCTGTAAATCAAGCCCTCTCCTTCACTGTCAGACCTTCAAATGTTTTAAGACTACTATCAGGTTCCTCCCCCACCCTAGTCTTTTCTTCTCAGACTGAAATATCCATAATTTATTTACTTGCCTGTAGCACTTTCAATTATCTGTAATCTAGAAAACTCCCTCCACCCCCACCTAAATCTGTAATTGCATCAGAAATTCCAACATAGAAACTCCTTTCTATGATCAAGGGTAGGTATTCATCTATAACTTAGAAAGTTGTCTGGGGAACTGATAGGTTAAATAATTGGTTTAGTCTGTCATTTACATTGTGTATGGTATATGTCATTTACATAGTACATGGTGTATGTTAGAGGCAGGACTTCAACACATTTCTTCATGGACTTGAAGATATGTCCAACCACATGTTGTCTTTCACATGCAGTGCAATCATATGCTGCCCTTTTCCCACATGTCTGGAGGACATCTTTACCTACTGGCTTCCCTGGCTCTCTTCAAGTCTTAGCTAAAAACTCATCTTCTGCAAGAAGCATTTGCTCTTCTCTCATACTTCTAGTGTCTTTCCTCTGAGATTACCTATACAATTTATCCTATACATATCTTTTTATTTCATTTTATCTCCATTAGGTTGTAAACACTTTGAGAGCAGGGCCTCTTTTTGTCTTTTTTTTGGGTGGGGGGTGTTGTTTTTTGCATTCCAAGTACTCAGTCAAGTATCCTGTACATAGTAACCACTTAATAAATTCTTAAGGACTTGCTCACTGAATAAATAATTGACTACAAAGAGACAACACAATGGGCTCAAAAATGAATAGGAAGAGAATTACCAGAATTTCTTTTGGGAAATTTCATAGCATTTTCAATGATCCCTGGCCTGTGTTCTCTCTGTCTCTCTGTCTCTGTCTCTGTCTCTCTCTCTGTCTGTCTCTCTGTCTCTCTGTCTCTCTCTCTCTCTCTCTCTCTCTCTCTCTCTCTCTCTTTCTCTCTCTCTGTCACACACACACATGAGCACGCGCACACACACACACACACACACAGCTTTCAAACAACAATATTCTTAGATGTTTTATTTATAAATCAAGGAAAACAACAAGCTCCAAAGGATTAAAAGGTCAACTAGCAGGAAATGGAGAGGTGCACAGTGATAATAAGAAGGCTAAAAGCTACGGTGTATAACCAGTGATGAATTGTGCACAAATTTCATAAACAATATAATCCAGAAATGTCTGATTGTAAAAGGAGGTGGTCTATATAATGAAAGCAAAGCATAACAAATAGTTTGAATACTGCAATAATACCTATGGATCACAAAAAAGCCTGTAAGTCCTCAAGTGCATTGTAAAGTCACTCTGGAAAATCTGGGAAAGACATGAATAGATATCATGCATCTGTAAAACTAGAGAGGGAATCTATATCAGTGGGACCAAGGATCCACTGAAGTATTAACCAATAACAGAATTCAAAAGGATAAAGCAATAAGGTAGCTTTTAGTGTCTTCTTTTGGAAGTGATCCTACCATATTTTATAGTTACTTACTAGTTACCATATCCACACCTGCAGACAGAACTAGCCACCAATCAATCAATCAATCAATCAACCATTCAACAAAGAAGCATTAAGTCTCTAAAAGGTACCAAGAACTGTGCTAGGCACTGAAGAATAAGAAGACAAAAATAAAACAGCTGCAAAATTCAAGGAATTGTCATTGTATTGGGGAAGACAGCGTGGACAAATAGAGGACTACATAAAATAAATACAAATAAAATGTACATAAGGTAAATCCCTGATAATTAACTGGGAAGGAATGAATATGAGGAAAGGATTGGTACAGTCTCTATTTGAACTGAGCTTTGAAAGAAACTAGGGATTCTAAATGCAGAGGTGAACAGGGACAAAACAAACAAAATCCACATCTATTTTCATAGACTACCACTGTTCCAGAGTTTAATAAGGCATCAATAATATGAATAGAATGCAAATTTAATTGAATGCAAGTTTCTTGAGGGTAGAGACTGCTTTTTGTTTTAAATTTTGAAAAAAATTAAGTTGCTCAGCAGCAGAAGCAGAGCAGAAGAGGGGATAGTCAGTGGCATATTCAGGGAGACTAGAAGTCTTACCTTGACGCGTACTAGCTCTGTGACCCTCATAAATTGCATAACATCCCAGTGGCATGGGCAACTCTCTCAGATTAAGTTATGGTTGAATTGTTGAGCTGTATAGATTGAAGGAGTTTCTATGCTGAAATTTCCCTATAGCTGCAGTACCTACCATAGTGTACAAGAGAATTAGCGCTTAATAAATGCTTGTTGTTCAATTAAAGAACATTTAAAATTTAAAAAGCAAGTCAATCAACCACAATACAGTGGCAGAGAATTAATATTTTACTTTGTCTCACAAAACAAGCTGTCAGTGTATAGGAGCAATGAAGATGGAAAGTAGAACGCAAATAACAAACTCTTAGGATTCTGACTCCATGACGCAAAAAACTATTCTTTATGAAAAATTCTCTGTTCTGCTAAGGGCCCGGTTTCTTTTGTCACTTTCTAAAAGGAAAAAAAGCTGAAACATTCCACCAGCCTAATGGAGAATTATGAAGAAGCAAATGATTTTACACTATTTACTGCGGTTTTCCAGGAACCACCTCCATCTCCTTATCCAAAGAACATTTTAAAGAAGGATGAATTTTCTCTGCAGTCCTCTCTTTAAATATGCCTAGTTCCGCTGCCAGTCTCCGGTATTTTTTTTTGCATCACAAAGGGATTTAGGAACCACATTGTCCTGTTCCTGTAATAGACTCTTGATTGAATTGAGATCTAAATGACGCATAGTGTAGTGAATGATAGAAAAGAAGCCAGAGGGAGACTCTATTTTTCTTTTACTCCTAAACCAATTACATAAATGCTATGTGTAACATGAAAATTCACTATATTATCCTTTTGTGGGAATCTACACTACAAAACTATATCAAACTATAATGTACTTTGTAGTCAAGTTGTATAAGATTTTCCCTATTATCTGTTTGTAAATCCTATTCAAGATTTCATTCTATTAAATATTTGTTGCAAACCTAGTATGTGCAAGACACCACTTGAAGGATGCTGGGGGCAGGGATACAAAAATGAATAAGAGATTCTTTTCCTTCTAAAGCTTATAATTACATCCAAGAGATAATAGGTACATCGATACGAATCAGAACGTGAAAGTGCAGAAAGGGAGCTACAAGCAAAACGCTATAAGGGCTCAGAAAAAGGAAACATTCCTTCCAGGTGGAGTGGTAAGGGTGGATACCATGGAGGATATTCTATTTCAAACTGGCCTCAAAGGGGGTATTGGAATTGAGCAGGCGTACCTAGGGCAGAAGAATGAATCTGAAAAGTAGCTTGGTGAACTAGATAGTTTATTGAACCTGAAGTTATATGACCTAGGTTTAAGTCCCATCCCAAATGCTTACTTGTTCTTTCCCAGAATTAAAGCAAGGATAATGCTACTTGAAACATCTCTCTCTCAGGATTGCTGTGTGTTCAAACCTTTAAATGCATCTCTTTAAACTTCCATGAACAGGTACAAAGCAGTATGAATAGAACAAGGAAAAACAATATATATATACTGACTACAATAACTAGAATGGAAATACTACCACCCAAACAACTGAAATTTGAATGCTATGAAATAAGAGTAAGCAAGGCTGACCCCCAAAGAAGAGGTGAGAACAAACCTTCCATCTTTGAAGAGGTAAGGGAAAATGGGCATGTGCAGTCTAAGACTTGACTGGAGTCTTGGTTAGGTTTGGCTGGATTGTTTTTTTCTTCCCCTTAAAAAAATTGTATATTACATAAGATGGCTCTCTGGTAGGAGAAGAGAGAAGGGAAATTGTAAGATGTATAGATATATTTGGAAATGGAGATGATATAAAAACAAAATATATCAATATTTTCCCCCAATACTATGCTTCATCTTTTTCCTTACCTCTCCATAACCAATATCTAAATGTCCAATCTTTCTTTTCTTCAACTACCAAAACAATCAAGTCTGACCACATTATTTTGTTACTCAAGAAACCTTAGGGATTCTGTAGGATAAAACATAAATTTTGTTTGATATTTAAAGACCTTCACAATCTAGCTCCAAGCTAATGATCTAGACATTTCACATTATTCTCCATCACAAGTCTAGTTAACTTGAGTATTTGCAGTTCTCCAAGATGACATTCTATTTCCCACTTCCTTGACTTTGCTGCTTCCTCTGTTTGGAATGTTTTCCATGCCCGTTTCTGGCCTATGAAACCAATAGCTCTCTTCAACACTCAGTTCAAAGTCTAACTCCTGCATGAGAACTTTCCTGATCTCTGTAGGTATTGTGGCATCCTCTAAAACCAGGGGAACAAGTTATATTTTGTTTATATACTTTTGGTATTAATTAATTTGTGTAAATTGTTTCTTCCAGTTGCATGCAAGCCCCTTCA
Organism: Pseudocheirus occidentalis; assembly: GCA_028646575.1. Taxonomy (NCBI): domain Eukaryota; kingdom Metazoa; phylum Chordata; class Mammalia; order Diprotodontia; family Pseudocheiridae; genus Pseudocheirus; species Pseudocheirus occidentalis. Next base: position 143,675,618 of record CM053597.1, on the reverse strand, counting down.
GGACAGGAACACAGTAAGCAATTCTTGTTGCACCAAACTGAACTGAATTGTTGCCTCCAACACGACTTTCTTCCAACTTTAATCTCTTAAGCAACTAACCCAAAAGTTAGTTCATGTTAATGGAGTTATGAACTGATTCAACCATTCTGGAGAGCAATTTGGAACTATGCCCAAATGACTATAAAACTGTACTTAACCTTTGATGTATCAATACACCTGCAGTAGCTCTAAATCCACAAAAGGGAAAAGGACCTATTTGTGCAAAAATATTTATAGCAATTCTTTTTGTGCTGATTAAGAATTGGAAACTAAAGGGAAGCCTATTAATTGAGCAATGACTAAACAAGCTGACATAATTGCAATGGAATATTATTGTTCTATAAGAAATGACAAGCAGGATGATTTCAGAAAAAAACTGGAAAGACTTATATGTACTGATGCAAAGTGAAGTAAGCAGAGCCAGAATAATATGGTACTCAGTACCAGCAACATTGTACGATGAGGAACTGTGAAGGACTTAGAAATTCCCAGCAATACAATGATCCAAGACAATCCCAAAGAACTAATGATGAAGCCTCCAGGGAAAGAACTGATATTATTTGAATATAAACTGAAGCAGGCTATTTTTCACTTTATTTCCATTCTTTTTCTCTTATTCAAGTCTTCTAGTACAAAATGACTAATATGGAAATGTTTTACACGATTGCAATGCGGAACTTATATCTGACTTTATCATTTCAAAGAGGAGTGAGGGATGGGAGGGGGTATGAAAGAATCTGGAACTGAAAATGTTTAAATTATTTTAACACATAATTGGGTAAAATAAAATATATTTAAAATATTTCAAGTCATCAAAAAAGATTGTGGGGAAAGAAGAGATTCTATGAGAATATCTTGAGCTACACTCACAATTATGGGACATAGATGAAGATATAGCAAAAGAGGCTGTGAAGGAGTGGCCACAAAGGTAGGAGGAGAACCTTTCATTGTCACTCAATGATTTCACTTGTGTTTGAGTCTTTGTGACCCCATTTGTGATTTTCTTGGCAAAAATACTGGAGTGGCTTGCCATTTCCTTCTCCAGCTTATTTATAGATAAGGAAACTGAGGCAAACAGGCCTAAGTGACCTACTCAGGGTCACACAGCAAGTAAATGTCTGAGGCCAGATTTGAACTCAGGTCTTCCTGAGTTCAGGCCCGGTATATTCATTGTGTCAACTAACTGCCCAGAAGGGAAACCTGGGAGAACCAGTATGAAAATCCAGACAGAACATTATTTCCAGAAGGAGAAAGTGGTTAATAATTTCATGTTCTTCAGAGAAGTCAAGAAAAATGAAGACTAAGAAAATGTGATTATATTTGTCAATCAAGAAATTTTTTAGTAATTTTAGATAATGCAATTTCAGTTGAGTGATAAGGTTAGAAACAAAATCCAAAGAGATTGAGAAATAAATTAATACAGGCCAATTCAAGGTAAGAATATAGATAGTTCCTTCTTCCTTCCCCCCCCCTCCCAGAGTTTGATTGTAAAAGAGACTCCATATATAGTGTCATAGCAAGAAGGTATGGCATGGTCAAACGAGGACCTTTTGAGTTTGGGAAAGCCTTGGGTATGCTGGCAGTCATGAAATTAAGTAGGAAGGGAAAAAAATGAAGATTACAGAGAGGTGCAGGATGTGAGAGGAACTGCTGGATTTCACTTCTCAGTTTTATACTTGTGTTCCACAATTTAATAAGTGGGATTGCGACCTATTTTTAAAAACTCATTTTCTTGTTATCTGTCTTTTTTTCTTTTCTTTTTTTGAATGGACCTGCAATTTCACTGGTACAGCAAGGGCCTAATAAGGAATTCCCTCCTACAATGAGGATTAGTACATTATATTGTATGTATTATTTATGTATTTATATTAGTAAATAATAGTTTTAGCTCTTTGGGTCAGTGAGAAGTTTAATGTCACGCTCAAGGTCAAATAATCAGAGGCCTACCTTGTATTCATTCCTCCTGTCTGTGAAGACAACTCTTCACTATGTCACACTGTCTCTCTCATTTCCTCTCATTAACTGGAAATGATAATTTTTAGATGTATAACTTCAAAATTGTTCCTAAAATGGTTTCCTTGAAAATTTGGAATTCCAAGTGGAATTAGTCTCAAGGAAGATGATGAACCATTCAATTATTGTTCCTAGATGGGGGACCAATATTTGATCTTTTACTACTCTATTCATCACTGGAGGTCATAGAGCTTTGTAAGGATTTAGATAACTTCATATACTACAGAGTAAGTCTATCACAAAAGAAGCCGTCTTACCTAAATAATTATCTGATAATTTTTTTAGGTATATCTCTCCTAATTCATTTTCACTCTCCATTTTTTACTCTTCATGCTCTCTCTCTCTCTCTCTCTCTCTCTCTCTCTCTCTTTCTCTCTCTCTCTCTCCCCCTCTCTCCCTCTCCATCTCCCCCCCCCGTTTGTCTCCCACATGCCATTACCACATGGGATTAATTTTTATCTTTAATCTCTGCTCTGGCCAACTGTCAGAGAATCTCAAAGCTGCCTGCCTTAAAATCTGTGGGTTATGATGCTGCTGTTCCTAACAGATAAAGGTGAAAACATCACAGAAGGAAAGAAAACACACAGGCCCCAAAACACAAGAGCTGATTGCTAAAAACAGCTCTGTTTGCCTTTACCTGAGAGGGAAAAAAGTAAAACCTATTTGTGTTTTGCTGCTTCTTATCCTCTACTCCACTCATTCAGCAAGAACTCTAAAATTATGAAAACAAAAGAAAAAACGTTTTGTGGAAAGGAACTTTCATATACATGACTGGAAATACATATAAAAGAAAGAAGAGGATGAGCTACCTAAAGTACACTGAAAACATTATTAAAACTTGTATATATTTTTTCATCCAGTTAATTAGCAAGATAACTTTTTTTTTTCAACTAGCGTATCAAATATGTCAAGGTCAGTCAATTTTGGCAGTTAGTGTGGGGAAAAATAAAGGCAAATCAGAATGTGAAGTTGGGAAGAAACAGAAACTTCATTTGGGTCAAAAATGAATAGTTTTATGGTTTTGTTTTTGGAGGGGGGAGGGCAGGGAAATTGGGGTTAAGTGACTTGCCCAAGGTCACATGGCTTGTTTTTGTGTTAAGTGTTTTGAGGCCGGATTTGATCTCAATTCTTCCTGACTGCAGGGCTGGTGTTCTATTCACTACTTTTATGTTTCAATTTACAATTTATCCACATTCTAGCAATCAGAAAAAAATCTGACTAGAACATAGGGGCAACAAGGTTAGAGGGAGTGAAGAGGCTTAATAATCCATAGGGTATATAATCAGCATAAACACATTTCGTACAAGAACACATTTTACAGATCCGTAGTCTCAATAACATGAATGCACCTCAACCCTTGGTCAACAGTGCAGCTAGGTATCTGTTCATGCATTCTTATTCTATGTCATTATTGTCCATCTCCTCCTGTAAATTTTCCACAGGGGGTCCACCCTATGTTCTGGGGGTTCCTCTCCAATTCTACTGACATTATGCAGATAACAGTGGAGCATGTGGACTATTCATTGGTTATCTCTTACCCTTTCTCCTTGACTGGGCTATCCTATTAAATAAAACCTTTAGCCTATTTTAGTTATGAAATATGTAATAGAAGGCAAACTGAAATCCTAAATAAATTGATGAGTTGAAAAAGGCCATTTTTTCCTAAATGTTCTTAAGGAATTTTTTTTAAGGCAAAAATAAGTTTAGTGTCTTTTTTTCCCAGTGGCAGAAACAGAAATGTGATTTCATTCATATAGGAATCTGACAAGGGGATTCCCTCTCTCAACACATATGGCATCTTCTCTGAAACTTATTTGAGAGTTGCCTAGGGCACTGAGAAGTTAAGTGACTTGCAAAGAATCACATAGTATGTGTATATATGTATGCATGTGTACATATACGCGTGGCATGTGTATAACTACAAATACATACATACATATATGTCTATGTATATATAGACATGGAACTCCAAAGCCATGTTTTTATTCATGAGTCTTTGCTTCTTCTCAGCATCCCAATTTCCCCAACCTGCACTAAATTTTAACACATTTTAAGCTCTCAAATAAAACTCATTTAAGTAGAATTTTTAAGATCAATATTTTGGTGGAAGATCAATATTTTTATGGGAATTCATGCACCTATGAAGATTGTTGAATCAGGTTTTATTGACCATGTTAAAAGCTGATCATAAGCTATCAAACAAATCAGGGAATAGCTGATCCAATCATGGCCATTAAGATAATAAGAATAAGTAGAATGAACTATGGTCCAATTATTTTAATCATCTTAAGCTGATTGAATCACACATTCAGCAGCACAGTAATTACCTTTGGAATTGTCAAATTACTGTGCAGACTTTACCCAATACTGGTGTGAAATAAAAGATTTTAAATATTATAATGAGGTCACAAAGAATGATTTTCACGTTTTTGTCACTACTGATGTTATAATAGAAAGAAAAAAATATTTAGGGTTTCCATAAAACAAGCTACACAATTACCAGTAAGAAACCTGATTTAGTTAGTTATACTCACTGTAGTATTTTATATGTACACTAAACAGATATTAAAATTAACCAAAGTAAAATTATAGCTAATTAATCTTTATATATACATATATGCACATGTGTGTATACACATATACATATACACATACATACATATAGTTTTAAAAATATGACATAGGAAGGTGTTTCTCCCTCTACTTAAAATAAACTTGTTTCCTACAGAAAAAATGTTCTTCAGAATATGATTCTGCATAGTAACTAGCACATTTTAAGGCACTTAATATCTGAAATATCAATCCTGTGTTAGTCTCTATTAAATAATGCTAGGATAATTAGTCCTCTAGTTCATCAGTTCTAATATGTGCATGGGCATGCACTTTCCACATTCAATTGATATGCTTGTCTGACACATTTATCAAAAGTACAGTTAGACAGTAGTAAATTGTTTCAGCAGAACATTTATTTCTCAAAAATATTAATAAATACAATTAGGATTTGAGCTTTGGTTAACTGATCAGATTGTCCATTCATGATCCTCACTTTGTAAGTCATAATAGATATTTAGTGATAGGAAAGACAAAAAATCCACCAAGGTACATGATACATACATTGAATATATAATTAACACAATCTTATTCTCAGATATAAATATGACTATAAATTTATTGTAGGTGAAGTCTGTTTAGTAGTAAAGTGGACAAAGAAGAGAAAATTAACATTTTAAATTCCACTAACTGGTCTCTAAGCTCAGTTTTCAACTTCCCTAATGTTCACAACCAATAAAAGTTTATTGAATTGATATGAACACGTTTTCACATGAAATAAACAAATACACCAGTGAAATCATGAAAGTATTAGACTAAAAGTCAAGAGACATCAGTTTAGCCTTTGTTTTGTCACATATTAGGTATGTGATGTTAGATGTGATTCTTCAAACCAAAGGTAAGGTGGGGTCTAAATTACTTCCAAATTACCTTAGAGATATGTGGTTCATGGTTTTCCAAGCTAAAAAGCTAGATGGTACAGTGGGTAAAACACTGGACCTGGAATCATAAGAACAGAATTCAAATCCAGCCTCAGGCACTTACTAGCTATGTGACTTTGGGTAAGTCACTTCTACTTGTCTCAGTTTCCTCTGCTGTAAAATGGGGATAATAACAGCACCTACCTCATTTGTGTAGATCAAATGAGATTAATAATTATGAAAGATGATACTGTGACAATATTAAGCACTACACAAATGTTAGTTATTATCTATCTAATAATTTGATTATTATCTATTAACTACTGTACCATAACTATAAGCAATCAACCCAGTAATGTTAGTGTTAGAAGGCATCCTCTATCCTATTAGTGATGTTTAATAATAGATTACTGGCCAGTCACTGAATATTGTTACTTCATATTAAGCCTACGGCCAGATAAAAGCTCCAAATAATTGTTCATATAAGCTTGTTCTATCTCTATATATACACCTGCATACATATACATATATATGTACATTCATCCATATGTGTGTGTGTATTTATATATGAAAGAAATGAGCTATGTGTGGATACATTTGGTCTTAAATTATTGACTGGGTTTTAGGAATTGTGGAAGATACATTACAATATTGTTTTCTCTCTGTGCTATTAAAAAGTTGTTCATCTGCTTAAACAGTCCTTATTCTTTCACTGGGAGGAACATAACAGTCCATGGATTTTAAATCTTATTATGAATGATTTATTTAATGTTCATATAATAAACATGTATTCTGCTACCTATCAACTCAAACATATGATTACTGATGTTTGTATGGGCATATTCCAACCATTTCTTTGTCTCTCTCTTTGTCTCTCTCTCTCTCTCTCTCTCTCTCTCTCTCTCTCTCTCTCTCTCTCTCTCTCTCTCTCTCTCTCTCTCTCTCTCTCTCTCTCTCTCTCCTTTTGTTTCTCCCCCTACTTATAATAAAGTTTCTGGATGACTCTCTGGATGTTAGAAGGTAAAATACAGTTTCTCAAACACCAGATTTTTTTCCCCACCAAGACCAGGAGAACACCATTTAATACTGGGTTAGTGTAAATAGATAGTATTGGTGGTTTGGGACAAGAGAAAAGGCATTTAATTGCTTGTGGAGGAAAACATACCAAATGTACATTATGATTTTTTTAAAGATAGTTGCAGACACTTGGAAATAATTGCAGGTATTTATTCCATCATATGATGGAATGTACTTTTGACAGATGTGTCAGACAAGCATGTCAATTAAATGTGGAAAGTCCATGCCTATGCATATATTGGAACTAATGAACTAGAAGACTAATTAAACTAGCATTATTTAATGGAGACTAACACAGGATTGATATTTCAGATATTAAAATATTTAAAAGTTGACTTTTTTATATGATAGTGATTCAGTCTTGAGGAGTATAATGTATAGTTTTCAAATAGTCAACGTGTAAATGGAAATAAAGGATTTTGACTCAGAAGAACTGGGTTTCAGTCCCAACTCTGCTACTTATTGATATAGTGACCCACAATAAATCATTTATCTTTTCTGATCCTCAATTTCCTCAATCATAAAATAGGGATGATACTGCATCTTAAGTTACTTCACAAGATTGTTAAGATTAGTTTCATACTTGAAAACACTTTGTGGACTATAAAATACATTACAAATATCACTTATCACACTAATTTCTAAGATGTTGTGTAAATCATATAATTATTTTTATTTTAATTTCATATTGTTAAAATATGGGATGTCGTCCACAAAGTCCTACAGTGATGTCTCATTATAGAATAGAGGTGATCCTGGATTATCAAAGACTGTACCAACAGAGTTCAATTCTTGCAGCCTGGAAAGCATTCTAGTATATTCCTATGCACAGACTAAGAACCCATCAAGGAAACTACACAATGGTTCATAATAAGCAGGCTATCTACTTGGTGATGATTTCTTTGTCCATGGCAAATCATGAAAAAAATACAAAATTGCCCTGAGTATTGTATAGTATTTTTATTTATAACTCTATAGGCTTAGTGGCAGAATGTTGAATATATCAGATTCTAAATAGTAGTAGTTTTAGACTATTAATATTTATTTAATTGTTTGTATTTTCTGTGTGAGATCCTTGTGACATTACCAGTGAGTCAACATACTCTTGGAAAAACTTTATAATGCCAATATTAAAATTCTTATTATAAATGATTCTAGAAGGCAAAAGAAAATTGGAGCTAAATGAAGCATACCCCACAGGGTTTCTATATAAAAGCAAATAATAGGTTTAGAGGGATTCAATTTTTTCATGCACCCTAAGGTACTAACAAATATCACACCATGGGGTGCTTCAATGATGTCATATTGACACCCACATCTAACGTATTTGGTAAATAACTTTTGAAAATAATTGTACCATTTTTTGGTTAGAAGCTAAGGAGAAAGAAGAATTCTAAGAACATAAGGCCTTCCACACCAAATTAACGTATACTTGAATACTCAGTGATTTTGATACAAAGAGAGAGCCTGAACATTACGTGTTTTTGAAAAATATGATAAAAAAGAAAAATTGAATAGGCTACTTCAAAGGACAGTACAAGAAAAAAAAACCTTTTCAGAAAGACTAGTAGATGCCAAAGCAAAAGTCACAGGAATACAAAGAATAGCAACAGAAAGAACCTCCATGTTCAACTTACCAAGAAACACTGTACTCATATTTTGCAATTATAATATGAAGAAACACATGCTAAAGAAAGCAAGGGGGAAAATTACAATTAAAGAAGAAAAATCAAAGGTGTCCAGAGTTACTTAATGCTGATTCACCATCAGTGAGATGCCCAATTCTGCTATTACCTAGTATTTTTAGGAGAATAGCCAAATTCAGATTTCCCTTCCTTTCCATTTCCAACCTTATTTATTGTTAGCCATTTCAACCTTATGTTCTCCTCTACTCTTGATTTCTTTATCCATTTGTCATATTGTCACTCATCTCTTGCCAAACCACAACCCATTCCAACTATTCTCCTTTTCATTCCTGTTCAAATGAAGCTGAATAATAGTAGGAGGATATCATACAACCATGCAAACTGAGAACATATAAATTCATATTCTGTAACTTCTGCTAGGTTCTTATCAAAACAAGGAAAGGCTTTTATTCATCTCTAAATTATTTCCTAACTCATTCTTCACAGAAGCTATTCCAATCTTTCTTTTTTCTCTTTAAACTTCCAATGCTTCCTTGACTTCCCTTTCTCTCAGCTGAGGACTTTGCCTCTTATTTTACAGGGAAAATGTATTATACTTACAATTCTTAAAAAAGGAAGTTTTAATAATAATCTGTGTTAAAGCAATCATGAAAGTAGATAATAGTTTCCCTTTTCTTCTCTTGTAAGAGAGGTAAAGGAAAACAATTATATTTAAAGGAATCATAGAAGTGAAAAAAAACAATAGTACATGCACTAAACAGAAGAGTGACTTAGTTATTTTTTTTGAGTGACTTAATTCTTAAAATATAAGCTAAGTAAATTGAAAAAACTGCAATGGTAGTAACACAACAGTAGAGACTTTGATATTACTCCTTCAGAGCTAGAAAAATTCAAGAGAAAGAAAATGGCTACTTCTGAATGCAATCTATGATCTTCTGAGCCTACAAATAAACATATTCCAGAATCCTAGAGTATCTTTTAAAATTGACCACATTCTAGAGCATAACAATTGTAAAAACAACCAAAGGCCTTAATAATAAAAACATCTATAAAGATGATAAAAATATAAATAGTTATTGATAAAATAAATGAGTAAAAGGAACAGATATAAATGGAAACTAAATAAAACATTCTGAATTACAAATGGATGAAAGAACAAATCATAGATACAATAACTATGTAAAATATAATGAAAGTAATTAGAAAATCTACCAAGTTTATGGGATATAATTGAAGCAATTTCTAAGAGGAAAAGTTAGAAACACTAAAACTTATATGAAAAAATAGAGTATTAATGAATTTAAAATGAAACCTCAAATGATTAAAGAAGCCAGTAATCCTAAAACAAGTATAAACAACAATTCTTGAAAATTAAAGGAGGAACAGAGAAACTTGAAAATATAGACTATATAACTGATAGAACTAGAAGTTTTTTTTAATACTAGGTAAAATTGATAAATGTTTAGTGATTCTGCTCAAGAAAAAGAAGATGGATAACTAAATTACTAAAATATAAAATAACAAGGTAATTTTAAAATGGAAAGTAAATCAAAATTATGAAAAACCTCTACATATATTTTAGTAAAACTGAAAGGGTGAATAGTTTTCAAAACAAGAAAGCAAATAAGTAGGTCAAATTAAATAAACAACAAACAGAAGCAACTGGAAGCAAAAATCCAGTGCTGATAAACCCTAGAATCTAAATTATTGTGGGGAGCACTGTGTATTGGAAAACAGCTGTGGAAAGCATAAATCTGTGTACCAGAAATTGGGTTTGATCAACATCATATACCATAGACTACAAAAATCCAAATGATTATATAACCTGAATATAGTCACACTATAAGAAATTAAGGATAAATGAGATTAGATATCTTTTATAACTATAGTTAAGCATATAAATGATAGAGAAGCTCCCAAACATAATAGATTATTTTATGTATTTATTACCATATAACATTTAAAAGTATAATGATATTATCAATAAAAATAGAAACAAGAAAAATGAAAAATTATGGGAAATAAATTAAATATCACCAATAAAAGTCTGATATTCAAATATGTAAGAAATTAATGCTAGATATAATTATATAACACCAGAAACTATTCACCATTAATATCAGAATAATAAAAAGTAATACCTTTATAAAGAAGAATAAAAGACTACAAATGATCAGAGGAAAATATGTTTCAGATCCCTAATGGTAAAAGAATTGTAATTTAAAAGAGTTCTAAGATTTCAACTCTCACCATGCAAACTGCCAAAATTTCCCCCCAAAATGGCAATGAATTATCAATGTTGGAAGGCCATAGAAATTTAGAAACACTAATATGCTAAAGGGAGAATTGTGAAATGGTCCATTCACTTTAAATATTAATTAATTATGATATAGGTAATGTGCTTAAACAGTTCATACTCTGACCCAATGATTCCATTACTATATATACACTCTAAAGGAAACAAAGAACATAAACAAAGGTCAACTATATGTAAACATATGCAGAACAGCATTCTTTGTGGCAACAAAGTAGAAACAATTTAGATACCTCTGAATTAGAAATGGCTGAAGGATAAGTGAATGGCTGAAAAGAATGTAATATGTGAATACAATGGAATAGTACTACACTAAAAGAAATGAGAAATGAAAGGAATATGAAGAAGTAAGAGAAGTATTATACTAAGTTGTGAGCAATAAGAAATTGTTGCTACAACCAAAAACAGAATAAACACAGTTATTGTGGCAATATAAACAGAAAGAACAACAAGAAGTTGAAATCAAATATTGTGAATCTTGAATGACTGACTTGTACCAAAGAAGAGAAATAAGACTGCAACTTCATCCCTTCTTTACAGAGATGGGGGGGAGGGGAGCTACAAATATAGAATACTGCAGAAAATGTCAAATTTGGTTGATATATTGGTTATTTTGATTAAGTCCTTTTGTTTTCCTTTATTATAAGAGATATATCAGGAAATTAAGGTGATCTGAAAACAAAAGAATCTATATATGTTTTAATTTTAGGAATGGCAGAAAAAAGCTATGGTATATAAATCTAATGAGACACTGTATACTAAGAAATAACTAATATGAGGTATTCAGAGAAATGTAGGCTCATAAATATAGAGCTATGAGAGATCTTTATACTTATCTGGTCCCAATTCTAATTTCACAGCCACAGGTCAGCGTCTGCTCTTAGGACTTGTGACTCTAAGTTCAGCTTTTGAAAATTCTAAATCATAAAGCATCTAATGGAATTAAAAAAAATAAGTATGGAAATCCTTGAAATGTTGAGAGAAATCAGGAAAAATACCTAGCATGCTAGGTGAATCTCCCTTGGTGATCCTAAGGAAAACCATTGGCAAGAATTGTACAGGGTAGGTAGACATAGATGGATTGAGATTTGCATCATTAGAGGAAACATCCAAATCAATGCAATTACAGGTCCATTTGAATATTTGAGCACTGAAGTAAAATAAGGATAATAATATTAATCAGTAATGTGCATCTTACCAAAGATACTGAGGCAAAATAGTTGTTAATAAAATATTGAAGAAGTAAGCAGTAAGATATAACATATGCACACAAAGTACTGTTAGTATACATTGAAAATGTCTTTTGCTATAAAGAAAACATATTAGTTTTGAATTTTAATGGCATAGTCTGAACTTTCCTAAGGCTGAAGTCTATGAACTTAAGCTATGAAAGAACTAGAGATTTTTCTTTCAACTGTTATGGGAAAGGTGGAGTGGAAAGGAGAAGAAATATCATTTTGCCTTTTTTTCTTGTTCCTCTTCAGGGTCTAGTCAGGCAGTAAGCTTTTCTTAAATGCCTACTATGTGCCAGGCACTATGCTAAGCATAAAGAAAACAAAGAAGAGCAAAAAACATTTCCCATTCTCAAGGAACTCAGAATAACATGGGAGACAAAATGAAAATGACTATATACAAAACAAGATATATCTCAGAGTAAATTGTAGAGAATAAGCAGAGAAAAAAATGTCACTTTGGGGTCTAGGCCAAAAGGAATAACATGAAAGTTAAATGTGTAGAAGTTCAATATCTTTGTATTGAATCTCAAACAAGAATATAATAGTAATTTAACATGGAAAATCACAGGATTTGAGAAGACAATGGGAACTTAAGCATCATCTTGTGCATCACCTTCATTTTACAAATGAGATAAACATGGCCAAGAAAAAGATGGATGAGACCAAAGTCAGAGAACTCAGACTTAAACTAAATTTTTCCAGGTCTAACTCATTGAAATGACCTGGAAGCCCCTACTTTTAAAGCAGGACTTTAGTTAAAAATATGGTTCCAAAGAAGGGACTAGCAAGTAAGAAGCCACTCAGCATCGTAGCTTATCTATTACAGAAAGCACTCATCTCAAAAATAAGGACTCAACACTTTAAAAACTTCCAAGGCAGCATGCTATATGGGGATGAGTACCAATAAATGCTGGATTTACTTGATGCTTTTTGGAAATTTACTTAATTTCTATAGGTTTTAACCACTTCAATTGGAAAATGAAGGATTCTGAATAGATGGTCTTTAAATTCCCCTCCAGCTCTAAAATTCTCTGAATACCTGCTTTGAAACTGAAATGTCTTAGAGAGTATTTTCTGATATTTCTTCTTATTAGCAGGCTACCTTCCAAACTGTACTCCCATGATAGATCCCCAGGGTCATGACTAACTATAGGTTCAATGTACTCTATGGTTCCATAAGACTAAAAGGATAGCTGAGGAGCCCCAACTAGAGTTCTTCCTTTTAACAGTCAGCCAGTAGATAAAATTAGCTCAAAGTAAAGTAATTTATTGAAACATTATCATAAGAACAGTATTTACATAAACCTGAACATATTCTCCCAACCATACACACATTGTCAGTAGGAAAAGTGAGCATACTCTCAGAACATGCTATTGTAGAGTCACACATCTAAGGAACACCTAGTCAAAACTACATTCATACCTCAAGCACTACAAAATCCCAATATTCTTTCTCTTCTCATGAAATCCTCCTATTATTTAGATCTCTTGGAGTTCAAATCTAGCCTCAGATCCTCTTTTCTCCCTCCTGTCCTGACTTCATTCTTTCTTTCTGGTTCCCTGGATCTGTTCTTCACTACAGCTCACCTCCTGACTGCTGGGGCTAATTCTCTCTTGAATCCATAGCTATTCATCTTCTCAGTTGCTAGTCATCATATTCCTCATAATTTTCCTACCTCAACTGAAGCCTTAAAGGGATTAAGTATATATTAAGTGCCTATTATGTGTCAGACACTATGCTAAGAGCTTTATGAACATCTTATTTGTGCCTCATACAACAGCAACACTCCGAGGTAGATATTGCTATTAGCCTAATTTTACAGTTGAGGAAACATAGGAAGATTGTGGTTATGGGACTTGCTCAGAGTCATATAACTAAGAAGTGACTGATTCTGCATCTCAGGTTTCCTGACTTTAGGTCCAGTGCCTTGTCCACTGAAACACCTAGATGCCTCTAGGTTACCTATCTTTTATTTAAAAAAAAGCCACTGGGGCATAGTCAAGACTTGGTCTCTTAGTTTCAGTAAGCTTCTCTGATCTATACCTTCACTACAGCTCAAACATAAAAATGGTCCTGCCATTGATATAAATATCACTCATGCATATTTTCAGATGCATGATAAAGAATTCTGAAGCTTCTTTTTCTGCATAGGACTCCTTCTCTATTTTCCATCTGTCCTTGTGCTTCATTCCTCATAAACTTATCCTTTATTCTAATTATGATCTCAAAATATTTTTTAAACTAAACATCCATACTTCAGTTTTCTCCTGGGTCAGGGGTGGGGAGCCTGTGACTTTGAGGACACATGTAGCCCTCTAGGTCCCCAAGGGCAGTGCTTTGACTGAACCCAAACTTCATGAACACATCTCCATGATAAAATGATTTTTTTTTCTGTAAAATTACAACCTAGGCCCCATGACCTGGGCCATCATTCCTGTTCTGACTTCATTTTCCTCCTTTCCTAATCTTCTTATACCACCAGATCAACTCTACATCATCTTCTAAGATATAATTAGTTCAAAACTATTCTTTTATCACTTATGTTTTACCAAACTCCCAACCTGATTTACTCCTACCATCTATTTTCTTTATCCTTTTATTCATATTCTTTTGAGAAATACTGGAAGAAACAAACTAAAAAACAAACCTTAACTGGATGCACAATAAAGTTATGTTATTCTCTCTCAACTGAACCCTCACTGTGACACTCAAATAATTTCCTTTTTCTTAATTGACTGTCATACTTTTGAATGTATCTATTCACATCTTCTCTTTTCCCTTCACTAATCTCTTATCGATCTAGCTCATCTGATAACTTTGCCTCAATTTTTACTAAAAAGGAAAAAAAAACAATGAGGCTAAGAGTACTCTCATTCCTATTTCATATATCAAACTTGCACATTAGCTCCCATTCTGCACTCTCAGGAATGAAGAGTGCCCTTTACCTCCCCTAAAATTAACCCCTATAGTTGTACTTTTTATTTCATTCTTTCCTGTTTTCTCTAGGAGTTTTCCTGAGTATCATGTTCTTTACTTAATTTTCAGCCTTGTTCAAATTTCCTGCAACATTAAAAAAATATTCACTTGACCCTTTTTATCTCCTCAAGCTATCTTCCTATATCTTTCCTCCCTTTCCCAGCCAAATTCCTAGAAAAATCAATCTACACTCACTGCTTTCCCTTACCCATTTCCCACTTACTTTAAGACCATGGAATCTGACTTTCTTTCAAGTTATAGAAATCCTTCTCTCCAAGGGCACTAAAGATGTCTTTATTACTGGATTTGAGGGCTTTGTCCTCACACTTCCTGACTTCTCTGTATTTCTATAAACAATCCATTGTGTACAATAAGTGAGAATAGATCATTATAATAGATGTGAAAGTACTTTGAAAAAAGTTATTTATTCTCATTTATTCTCTGTTGGCCAATAATGGATAAATATTCTCTTTCCTGGATTTTTGTGATACTGTTCTCTATTGAGTCTCTTAAAACCTGTTTATCTACCCCTTCTGGTACATCATCATGCATGTTTCATCCTCCATATCATGGTGTACATATCATATGACTTTGGGTCCCTTCCTCCACTTTACTCACCCCCTTCACCTTGCCTTTCCATTTCTTGCCTCTTTCTTCCTCTTCTCTTCTCTTCTACTGCATTCTTTCCCAGTGATTCTATAAAGCCTCATAGGTTCAGCTATCATTTCCATGCAAAACCACTTATACAAATACCTACTGTAAATTTCTACCTAAATGTCACACAAGCACCTGAAACCTTACATGTTTCAACTGAACTAATTATTTTCCTCCTGAACTTATTTTAGAATATTTAAAGTCCCTGATGTATGGCTCCATTCTATTGTTCTAGGTTCCAATCACTTCCTTTGTAACACAACCAAACTAATCTACTTACTATTAATCTATACGGCATTACATTTTCTACTTCTTTTTTTTTAAATGAGCTATCACTTATGCCTGAAAAATCTCTCCCTACTCACCTCTGCCTCTTAAAACTCCAATTCTTTGCAAGGCACAGCTAGTGTCACCTCCTTCAAAAGGCTTTTACAGACTGACCCAGTTTTTAGTCCTCTGCCTCTACCCCAATGACTTTCCATTTATTCTGTATATATCTTGAATGTGGATATTTGAGGACATGTACTCATTGAATAGAACACAGGTAATTTGAGGACAAAACCTATATTTTTAAAATTTGTGCCCCCACCTATCATAGGACCTTGTACATATTAGGTGCTTGTTGAATGATCATCATTCTATAACCTTTGTAGCTATATAGCAAGGAAACCAATTAAAATATCAACATCAACTCTTATTATTTTATAGTTATACTTTATGTTATATTTATTCTCAAAATGTTATTATGAAAAGGAATGGGACCAGTGGTGGCATACCTGTCAAGTGGAGGAAAAATTAGAGTAAGGAGATTTAAATGATCATTAAAGAAGATAGCTCTGTGAGTTAATGGTACAAAATGGACAAGAATCTAGATCTCATAAAACTCTAACACTCAGGCAAACTCCCCTAATCTTAGCTTCATAGATTACACAGAATTCTTTGTTTTGATCTAAGGTTTACACACAAGATAAGTACAACCATTTGAAATGCATTCATCAATAGCAGCTTAATCATAATCATCATTATACCTCCCATGAGGAACACCTATTGCTAACCTTGGAATTTGAAACTGACAATAGGAGAAAATAGTATTGTGTAATATAATATGTTATTTGAGAAATAAACCTTACAGCTGCCTACTAATCAATCAGTCTCTTTAGCATTTTTATGGATGTGTGACAAAATCTACAAATATTATTGATTATTTTGAAATGTGAAGTTACAGCAATAAAGTCATCATATTATAAAAAATTTAAGTAACATTTTCTTAACAGACTCAGTATAAAACTGCAGAGTGTAAAAAAGTACACTAATGTGGACCTGAAATGTAGAAAGCTAGATAACCTACTGGTTAGGAATATAACATATAAAATGGGTAATACTCTTATTGAAATGTGCTTAGGATCATTGATATGCCTAGTATTGTTAGTGGTGGTTTATCTTTATTGCTAAGCTTAGCTTTGTGTTTATTATTTTGTTTGGTGCTTAGCATTCATTCATTCAATAAACATTTATTAAGGACTCACTATGTACCAGACATTGGACAAAGTGTCTGGTATAAAGTACTTACTGACTTCTAAGGAGCTTTTCTATAAAACGTTCCTAAGCATAGCCTTGGACCAGTAGTGTTATCCTTCGAATCTCAGTTTACTCAGGATTAAAATGGGCCTAACACCTAAATTGGTTTATCATACCTAAAGCAATAGTTGCTGTTAGGAAGAAGAAAAACAAGGTAAATGAAGTGCTTTGAAAAACATAAAGCACAATGTAAATATCTAATCACAGTTTGTTTAAGGTATATACATACTGAGGTCAGATACCGCATGTTTTCAGTTTCTTTAATATTGTTTGAAGCTCTTGCTATAATACCTTGGTATCAGAAATGTATTCTTCATTTTCAGATAAGAAAGAGGTATCATTTTAGATTGAAGTGAACATGCACTTACAAGAGAAACATTCAAAAGAATACTTTTTTTTTGTTATTTTAGCTTTTTGATGGATGGTGAGATTGAAGATATTTTAAGCCTACTGAGAATTCTTGAAAATAACTGCTAAGGTATTTGTGGATTTTAGTTTAAGAAAGTCACTTAAAATTTTTTAAATCCATATTTTGTCTCACCTATACAGTCTCAGAAGTAACCTTGGCTCTAGGTAGGTCTACTGCAGGACACATAGATTACTTAGTCCCAGTCTTGTGGGCAAATTGGGGACCACTTGGTGCCAATTGTAATTGTGGTTTTTGTGATGTGGACAAGCATGCAGGTGTGCTCATATGTATGCCTAATAACTGTTCAAATAATCCAGGAAAATAGAGAACGGTTGACCAGGAGTCTTGTGGATAGAAATGGCACATGGAATACTGCCTTTGCTATGTATCAAGCTAGCGACTTTCCAGGGTCTGCTGCAATACAATGAAGCTACAGTTTACTCCAGGCCACCCTGAGGAAAATGTGTGCATTGTGTGTGTGTGTGTGTGTGTGTGTGTGTGTGTGTGTGTGCACATATGTGTGTAAAAACATAAAATTATTTGTGGTATTTCTTTGGATTAACATTATGCTCTCTCAAAACATTTCTTCAAAAAAAGAAGTATGTTGGTATTTAAATTACAGAGGCAGTATTTAACTAATAAACAACAACAACAAAAATACACTGGAGTCTGGACGACCAAACCAAGGGGGAGGGTGTAATTTAATAGTCTGAACCTGCCTGAAATGCAGTGTACATTTAGCCACATTAAAGACAGTCTGGCAAACCCAAACTGTTACCTATCAATATGCAATGGCCCACCAGAACCTTTTAACTAACAGCTCACTTATGATGAATCCTTTTAAGCCACGATTAATCCATGTTATTTACAACTCAAATTACAAACTGCCATTCCATTCAAAGTCCCTTTGCCCAATGTCTTGCCTGGCAGCTAAATTATATTTTTTTCCTTTGTGGAATAAAGAGTAGTACAACATTGCATAGAGCCTCTCAGAACCCTACCAGGTAGGGCTATTCATCTTAAGAAAATCAGACTTGTGAGCAAATGTATCATTATTTTTAAATCTTCTAAGTATCCCAGGGTGGGTAAACTGCATTTCAATGAAAAGGAATAATGAAAGGATCTTTAAAAAGGAAGCTTAACTTTCATAAACTGTAAATGCTTATAATAGGATATGTACAGAGCTGATTTACGTAGTTTTCATTACATATATATAATAAGTAGATATAAAATACATCTCTATATAGATATAATCTATATCCATCTATCATGTTTCTGTATCTATCTATATGTATATATGCATGTATCTATCTACTTATCTATGGTATAATGATATGGACTTCAACACATCCCTGTCAGTCCATGCTTGCAAAGCTTACTTGTGCATATCCTTATGTTTTCCTCATAATGGAGTCCATCTGATATACTCGGGACCTTATTTGATTTCCCTGGACATTGAGAGGGTAGCAATGAAACATACAGGATGTCTATTAGTTATCCCATGCTTTTACTATGTGACTGTTCTTAGGGCCACAAAATTTGCTCGACTCAGGAAATATTTATAAAAACATTGAAGTGAATTTTCACACAGTTTTATGATTGGGCTTAAACAGAGTCAAAGTCTAAAGACATCTAATACATCATATACTGGATGCATTGTTGAGATATCCTTAAACCTGTGTGGTCTTATGTAAAATCCTACAAAAGAACTTGCTGGCTATTCATTGCAAAGTTTACTGAAATCTGAAATCAATTTCAAATTATCCTTAGTGGAAAGTTTATTCAAAGTATATGACCAAACAATATTAAGACAAATAAACTATCCTGATAACTTTTACCTTATTTACAAAAAAAACTTGAAAAGGAATTAGGAA
This sequence comes from Pseudocheirus occidentalis, assembly GCA_028646575.1. NCBI lineage: Eukaryota > Metazoa > Chordata > Mammalia > Diprotodontia > Pseudocheiridae > Pseudocheirus > Pseudocheirus occidentalis. The sequence goes on along the minus strand of CM053597.1, from coordinate 143,656,332 downwards.
TAGCAATTATGTATATTAGAAGTACAAAGTGGGATATATCATAAATGTACATTTTAAAGAAGAATGCAGCTTCAGTTTGGTTTCAGTCATTAGCAAATGCCCAGTGAATTTATGACCTAAAATAAGAATATTAGTGATATTTCTCAGCTCTTTTATTTTAATGACTTTATTTTAACTTGGAACTTTAGTGGATTATAAATTCAGTTATCAAAAAGAGGCATATTTTGATATGTCTACATTTCTGTCAGTCATATCTTCTCATTCTTTGTTATTTTTGTCCATTTTCTCCCATAAATCTTCTATAAGACTTTGAACCAATGCACTGGAATCTTACTTTAAGGTTTTATCATTCACAAAAGTTACAGATTTCTATTTTGCAGGTACCAATGCAGCACTCACGTTGTCTATCAGCTGTATTTATTATCCCTCATTTTCTCCACACAACTAGCCCACCTTTACCAAATATACATTTCTTGGATGGTAGATTTTATGCCACTTCTTGTTAGCAAATCATTATAAGTAACATGGTCTTCTATTTGTGTTTACCATACATATATTTTCCTTTTACCCTTCAAGTCAACTACAGTTTTTATTTTCCAAAGACTGGTATAGAACAGTCTGAATGAAAAAAAATGAATTGGGTTTTAGGAAGCATCTTGGGAATGTTGTGAACATTTTAAAATCTCCTAAATGCAACCCATCTCACTCTTTTCCTGTTCACTTCTGAATCCCACCCAATATCTAAGATTTTTGTACTAACTGAATGAATTGTCCATTCAACTTTCCAGCCTTTTCTGAGAACAGTCATTCTTCATTTACTTTTTGCCCTTATTTTCTTTTCCTGTCTGGAATTTAGGCTGAATTCTTTAAAATGGCTATGGTTCTGGAATATTCTAGGTTATTCAATACATTTTCATCCACAAAGAATAGTAGAAGATCACAAAATTCCAAAATTTTTAAATGAACCCCAGTAGCCATCTTGTCTAAAACAAGCTGGAAAAATAATTTTCCTCCACCATATTCTGCAAATAGTCATCTAACTTTTCCTTGAAGCCCTTCAATGAATGGTGATGTATAATATCCCAAAGCAGACCTCTACATTTTAGGATAACACGATCTGCTAATAGGGTTTTCTTTAGATCAAGTTTAAATTTCCCTCTAGGCACCTCTCTCTTCCCCTATTTCTCCTAGGTCTATCCTCTGGAGCTAAGTAAAATAAATCTTATCCTTTTTCCAGTTGAAAGCCCCTCAAAATCTTAGGATAGTTCTGATGGCCTCCCTAAGGCATCTGTAAGCTTCATTATTTCCAGTTTCTACATAGTAGGTGCTTAATAAAACCTTATAACAGGGGTGGGGAAACTGTGGCCACAAGGTCACTTGCAGCCTTCTAGGTTCTTACGTATGGCTCTTTGAATCCAAACTTCACAGAACAAATCCCCTCAATAAAAGAATTTATTCTGTAAAACTTGGACTCAGTCAAAGAGCCAAAACTTAAGAGCCTAGAAGGCCACATATCTCCAAAAAGGAAGTTAACTTTCCCCTTAAACTCAATCCTTTATCTAACTTCCCTATTTATATTAAGGAATCTTTTTAACAACCCAGGTTTAGAACCTCAAACTCAATATCAGTCCTCACATATAATCATTTGCCATGTCTTATTGATTCAATTTCCACAAAATCTCTTGCATTCATTCCTTCTTCATCCACAAAGCCACCAGCCTGATTTGGGTCCTCATTGTGGACCACTGTGACAGCCTCTTAATTGGTCTTTGTGATCCCACTTTCTCCTCTCATCACTTAATTCTACACATAGGTGCCAAATAGAAATTCCTAAAATATAGATTTGACAATGTCACTCTCTTCTTTAAATCCTTTCTGTTTCTCATACTGCTTGTAGAATAAAATATAGTCTTCCACTCAGCATTTAAAGCCCTTTGGTAGCTGTCTCCAACTTCTCTTTCCAATCTGATTTTATATTACTCCTTCTCATGTAGTTAATATTTCAGCAAAACTGGACCATTTTCCCCTTCTACGCATAACATTCTATCCCTTGTTCTTGTGCCTTTCTACATGATCTGTCTTCCATGGATAGGATGCTTTTCCTCTTTACTTATATCATTTTCAATTCTTATGAAAGCTCAACACAAGGGAGATGCAATGCACTTTGTCATATGGAATAATGCTATTACAAGCTTATCTACAATCTTCATTGAGATACATGGATTACTTGAGTAAGGGGAAATATATTTTAGCTACTAGTAATATCCTGCCTTATACAAACTCCTTTAAAATAATTCAATCATCATTTTCTAAATATATTGGAGATTATAAAAATAAAATTTTAAATAAATATGTTAATTTTCAAATTATCTAGTTCAGCAGTTTTCAAACTTTTTGTTCTCAAGACCAGAGAGCTTTTATTTATGTAGATTATATGTATTGATATTTACCATGTTAGATGTTAAAAATGATCTTAAAATTAATTATTTATTAATTTAAATAATAAAAAGTCACTACACAGTAACACAAATATTTGATGAAAAATAACCATATTTACTAAAATAAAAGAAATAGGATGACGAGTGGCATTGTTTTGCATATTTCTGCAAATCTATTTCATGTATGGCATGATAGAACACATCAGCATATTCCAAAACTGTCTCATCACATGGCATCTGTTGGTCCTCTTTTTGTTAAGTATTCCTTTTGCCTCATGCCCAAATCCCTTGTAAGCTTAGAGTGACTAATTCCTGCTACCCCAATGCATCTCTGTCCATGCAACTTCCTAAGGACTCCTTTTCTTTGTTCCTTGTGTTGGTTCAGAATGCCAAGAAATTTCTAATGACAATTCTGGAATCTCATTTGACATCCCTCATTCTCTATGGGCAACTTCATTCTTAGGTGCAGAAATGTTAAAATGTTAAAATCCATGGTTAAAATCCATAAAATCCATCCATTTACCATCAGATGTAGGGAGGAAACCCCACCATCTGTTCCTCAACATCCTTTGTCTAGGGAGTCCATCAAAGGCATTTTATTCATTATTGACTCTCTCAGAGATCAAGGTATCATCATTCCATGTAAATCCACTTGTATTACTTCTATCTTCTCTGTTAAGAAACCTAAGCCAAGTTGAAATGGCAAACCTGTTTACTGCTTTGTATGGGGTTTGCACACTATTAATGCTTATGGCATTAACAACCCACACACTCAATGCTACTATAATCATTTCCTCAACTCCCTGTGAGGCTAACCATTTTACTGTGTTAGATCTGTGCTCAATTTTTTTTTTAGCATTCCCATTCACCCAGATAATCAGTATCTTTTGGCCACCACCTGGAAGAATATAAAATAGATATGGATTCATTTATCTCAAGGGTACATAGGAAGTACTTTAGTTTCTATCATTTTCAAGGGCTCCTTTCTGATCTATTGAATCTTTGTGGCCCAAAATGCCAAAATCTGTCAGGAAGACAGTTGTCTTCAGCTCCATCAAAGGGGATGCAAAGTCTCTCACTTAAAAATTCAATAGTGTTTCCCTCAGGTAGAATGTCTTGGTTTCATTCTATTTATTAGTGCTGGTTCCTAGTCTGTTTCACCTAAGCGTGTGAAAGATCTGTAGGACTTATCTCTTCCCATTAACAAGAAACAATTGCATGCTATCTTCAGGATAGCTGAATATTGTCTTATCCTAATGAAAGATCAATAAATCCCTTGTCTCTCTGACTAAAGACTGTTCCAGAATCTTTACAACTTGACCATCAACACTTCTCCACTCTTGTGGATCTCAAGAAGGCTATATTGTTGGTCCATGCATTGGGGCTCCAAGATTATCATAACCCCTTTACTCTTTTTGTATACTAACATGTTGGGCAGAACTTGTGGTGTCCTGATGCAAACATCTGGCCTGCTCCAAAACCAGTGGCTTATTCATCCCACCTCGATGCTGTGGCTTACTGTTGGTGCTCCACCATGCCTATGGGCTGTGGCCACCACTGCCCTTTTGATAAAGAAGGCTTGTAATCTCTTTCTGGGAGCCCCTTTAGTGGTAGAACGTCTACACAAAATTGAGATCCTTTTATTATCTTTATATTTATCTTTTCTGATCAGAAACTTGCCAATACAGAGTAATCCTGCTGGGTAAAGAGAATATTATTCTCAAGCAATGTGCCATTCTCAATCCTGCTACATTGCTTCCTGATTTGCCAGTCACAGGTGAACACTGCATGGCTTTGTCTCTGTAATGAACATGACTGAAAAACCTCATAATAATCGATTATATTTTGTGTGTACCAATAGGATTTTTTTTATAAGACATGTTGTTCTTTACATTGGTGCTGCTGTGGTGTCTAACCTTGATATCATTTGAGTGGCCTCTCTGCCTTCCAGTCTCAGTGCCTAAATTTCTGAGCTTGTGACCCTCACTCAGGATCTCACTCATCTTGTTAACAGAAAAACACCACAACTTATTTACAGTAAAAATGATACCAGTTTGTCATGCTGTTGGGATGCTTTGGCATCAAAGCATATTCTTGATCTCACCTAGTAAGGTCATTGTGAATTCAGATTTCATGAAAGATCTCTTATCTCTTATAGCACTGAGCCATCCTAATGTCCTAGCTATTGTCCATTGTCCTGCTCATACCAATGGAACCAATCCCATTTTATTTAAGAGGCAATAGCCTTGATGATGCAGTTACAAAACTTACTCTCCCCCCATTCCCCAAGACCCTGTACAAGTCTTTTATCTTTCTCTTTATGGTAATGCTGACTTCTCTCTGTCTCACAATGTTCCTGAAACTACAGAATGGAACCAGGATTTCCATGACAAACAGTAGACAAACTGCTCCTGCCCTGGAGTTTCTATTCTCAGGTAAGTCAGTCTGTTCATAAAAGGGACCATTTTGGTACACAAGGAATTATAGACTCTGTTAGGAGGGTTTGGGTGGCCCTAGACATCACTCCTATAGCTGCCCATATTGTGCCTTTTGCCCTACTTGCCATACATTAAATCAGCATTCCTTCAGTGTTGTTGCTTTTGGTGGACACCCCTAGTTTATACACCTTTTGAGCATTTGCAGATTATGACCTTCTACTTTTAAGTGGGGCTTTTACATCTTCTGCTTTGGCCACTTGTAAGCTTAATACCACTGACAAAAGGATGCTGAAAAGTTCAAAGGGCATTTCCTTTATTCCCCTCAAGAAAACCAAATAGCTCTTAAATTCTACAGGACTCATGGTATTACTAAGCTTAGGGTCATCTCTTTAAAAGTTGTTTCTAGAGCCCCAAAGCTTCCATTATTGTGTGAAAAAAAGAGAAAGCTCTTACTGCTATTCCAGAATTAGGTAACATAGATAACTGAACTAATAATCTTCCTTTCTTTAATATTATTAAAGGGGATCCATTTATCTGTGCCAAAGACATTCTCTACAATGATGCTAAAGATTATAAACCTTTATATGTTTCCCTAATCAATCTTATGTAAAGTGAGTCTAGCTAGATTCAGTTGAATAAAGTCTAGGAGTGACACTATAAAACAAGAGAGTTTGGGCATAACTCTATGGTGGGAATAAACTTT
>CM053597.1:143573785-143650253 GCA_028646575.1 Pseudocheirus occidentalis | reverse complement strand
TGTTCCCATCTTTCGCATTAGGAATTTCTGGTCTAATGAAAAACTTTTCCCCTGAACACTTTTTTCCACTTTCCTCATCTCCATCTAGTCAATTTCTACCTTTACCTAGTTCCATTCTTGAATTAACCCCCCTTTGTACTCTATACTACTAAATTACACTAGTAATTCTCTCCCATGAAAATTCATCTTTTCTCCTCCAAACTCATAGGAACATGAGGAGGCACCATTGCTTCTTCTAGGTCACTGTATTGTCAACATTATTCATCTAACTATCTTTTAGAATCAGTATCAAGCAAGCATATCACATTAGAGATACTACTAGAATGACTTGCCATTTCCTTTTCCAGATCAATTTACAAATGAGGAAACTGAGGCAAACAGGTGTAAGTGACTTGCCTAGAATCACACAGCAAGTGTGCCACTTGTCTGAGGTCAGATTTGAATTCAGGAAGATGAGTCTTCCTGACTCCAGGCACAGCACTCTATCTACTGCACTGCCTAGCTGCCCTAATATTGGTGTTACTGAGGCTAAATAGTTGTGTCTCCACAATATTCTATAAAATAATCTCAAAATACACAAAAATAAACACACATACAGGCATGTTATATGTCTCTCTACATAGATATATACATACACATATCAACTCTTAATACATCCACCACTGAATGTACATAAGTTTTTAGATAATTTTGTAGAACACTACATGTGGAAGCACAAATAAGCTGCTTATCAGAACTTTTATTTTTTTGCAAAGACTACACAATTCTGCTCAGCACAAAATTATTATGTTGCATAGCAACACCCTATGTTACTTTAATGTCCTTACTAAGAATAAAATGGCAGAGACAATGAGAAACATTCTTCATAATCTTTCCCATTCTTATTCTTCCACATTTCTTCTTCATCCATTACTCATTTTCAAACCTGGAATGTGTGCGTCATTTAATTTCTAGCAGATGATATTAGTTTACTGAAGCACTTTTCATTCACTCTTTTAACCTTAGGAGGCAGTAGCAGTAATAATCATGTGAATAAAGAGTATAGACAAGTACCTGGGTACTATCTTCAGGTAAAAAGGCTTTACTAAGATCCAAATTTCCAAGCAGATAAAACAGAGATTAATTATTCATATAACAAAATGGAATTTTCTGTTTATTAAAGGATTTCCTATAGGATTCTTCTAAATTGTCAACTCCTATTGTTTATACAAAATATGGTTCATTATCAAAATTTGATATAACCTTAAAACCCAGATTACCTTAAGTATGCATAATGAAGTGTAATAGATGATTCCCTTAAAAGACCTGAGATTCTTACGTAAATGCTGACCCTATAATCTCCCAGTTTATAGACTCAAAACAGAAGACCATGTGGAAGAGGGACAGATCTATTTAACCCCAGGAGGCAGTAATGGGAGCGGTGGATAGTTGTTTTAAAGGTAAATTCAAGCTTGATTTCAGGAACTACAGCTCAACAATTAAAATGGAATGGCCTGCTTTGAGAGCTAGGGCTTTCTCCCTCACTGAACATGCTCTATCACTTTCCATTTTATCCCCTTTAACAAATCACTTAATCTCTATGCTTTGGTTTCTTATCTACAAAATGAAGACAATACTTGCAAAACCTTCTTAACAAAGTTGATGTGAGAGTTGAAATTATGTTTGTAATGTATACCATAAGCCTCAGAGTGCTATTTAAATATGTTATTATTATAATTTCAACGATTAATATTATGGTAAGAGATAGAAGGGAAACAGTCAGATTTTACCAAATATTTATTCCCTCCCACAACTCTGCATTCCTTTCCTCTAGTTTCCATTTCTCTTGACCAAGGAACCCACCAATGTTCCTCATAACTTATGCATATGTGTGACCCATAGTCAAGTCTATAGAATTAATAGATCCAATTATATTATTTAAAATTATACCATGTCCCTCTGGAATATATGGTTCATCTAATTGGTAACTTGACAGCAATTGAGAATCAACATTTTCTACTTAGAGTCCTACCATATATGTCACTAAAGCTATGAACCTATAAGAATTCAATATAATACCTATCACCTATTTAAAATAAACATTATCAAAAATACCAAAAGTACGATTTACTCATTTAAAATGAAACACTTTCCTCCTATATGTGTGCTAATTGCTAGAAATTGGAACTGTTTCCCACCCTCATTTCAAATCTTGAATTTAAAAAATGTATTTCTTATATATTTTTCAAAACTCAAAAGACTTAGAAGTATTGATTATGTTTATTCTTCTTGGCGGCAGATTATATAGGACTGAATATGTGTGTATACACAATCTATGTGTATATTCATAATACAGACACATACATATACCAAATCACAATTGCACACAAGTATATTTGTATTTATATGCATGGACAATTGCATTTGAACATGGAAAACCTGCTTGTGTAAATTCATTAGAAAATTATAAAATATAGGCTACTTAATCTAAAGCTATAAAGCATGACTATTAAACCTTGATTTAAAGTACTATATTCCTCATAAGTGAGGGCAATGAAAAAAAAAACACATGCCTAATGGGACAGGTCCAACTGGAGTAATTTTATCATTAACCCACACAGAATATGTTTAAAACCTACAGTTATATTCTGCTAACAAGGTCAATTTTAGAAGCTATCATAACTTTTAAAATGGATCTTTCATATATATGAAAATTCAACTTCTAAGTTCTAGCTTTACAAAATGCACTTAAAAGGTATAATTTTTTTCTATCCCATATATGGTAAGGTTAGAAGAGGAAGAAAATTCATTGGTTCCAGATGGTTACATCAGTGGCAAACGAACATCTTTTTTGATAGATTTGGGATTACTGCACATTTTTACTAGCTTACAATTTCTGCTAATGGACTGGATTTCCTAATAGCTTTGTCCTGCTTCTAGTAAATTAACTCAAAAGGTGGCTATTCAATATCACAAGCATTGAAAGTATACATTTTACATGTACTTTATGATTTGATTTTATGTTATATATACAAGAATAATATAGCTTATAAAATTCATAATTTGAAAGCTTAGACTAGGACAGCAATTTCTGAGTATATATTTCAGCAGAATAAAAAAATTCAAAACCGAGAATCTAGTCAAAGAAGATATTATTTCTGGGAACATGGAAAAATATCCTAAAGAAGTGTAACCTCATTTCCTATTTGCTTCACCTATCTTTTGCATCTCAACATCAAATATCATGTTAAGTTACATATATAAAGTATCAAGCACAGCTTAATTCTATATTCCAGAGATTCCCATGATGATATTTTTTGCTATTATGAACACTATGATCATTTCAAATATATAACACTACAATAGAAGGCCTCTTAAAAAACAAATTATTACTGTAGTGCCTTCAGAAAGAAACTCACAATGCAGGCTCAGAACTTGGCAACCTGTAAAAGTGCCCAGTTGAAAATTACTAACAGCTGGAGATGACAGTTGTTTTAACAGCTGAGCTGACAGGATTAATTTAAATGCACTGAAATCAAAAGTAGATAACACCTGTTTAGTCTTCCAGGGCCATTCGACAAGGTAGGCCAAAGGAAAAAAAAAGCAGAGCCAGAATTGTGTCTCTTTCTCTCCTCGAAGGACAGAGGACTTCAGAAAAGAATGTCACCCTTTAATGGGGGTAGAGTTATTTTTTAACAGCTTGGGCTGGTTGGCCTTTATCAGTTTTTAACATCTGGTTTCTATAATGTACCTCCCCCTCCTTTTTTTCTCTCTTGTCCAAGGTCTTTGACCCAAACCCCAAAGTGGATAAAGATCACTGGATTTCAAAGCTACAGTTTCTCATTGCAACATCCCAGAAATTCTCCTGGGTTAATTAATTTATTCTCTTTGAGCTTTCAGCCACTGCAACTGCTTTTCCCCCTTCCTTTCTTATCTTTTATTTGAAAACACTTCATATCATACGGGAGTTTTTCTTTTACCTGGTCAACAAAATAAAAATTTCATAGTTAATACCTGTGAAGAGCACAGTCAATAATTATTCGATTATTAACTATTCCCCCAATATTTGGAGCAAGAAGGGAACTATTTGAAGGAAATATTTATATAAAAAATATTTTCACTGAGAATGTTAGAAGTCAATTTATAATCAGAAGACCTGGGTGCAATTGCCAATTCTGCCACTAAGTAGTTCTGTGAAATTGGCCAAACCACTGAATTTCTATGAGTTTTATTTCCCTCACCTATTAAAAAAGGGTTCAAACTGAAAGGCTCTAGTTAGAGGTAGAAGTGCTTATCCTAACCCCATGGGATCAGACAAAAAATTTACTGTGGAAGGTTAAATTTGGTAACCTTGGTGTTCATGAATTTCATAATAGGTTTCGTTTCCTCAGAACAAAGAAATCTTTTGACCTAACATTCAGATCTTAATGTTCCACAAATCAAACAGCTTCCCATTACATTTGTTTCCTTAAATTAAATTAACACTACCTGCATTGGGTAACACCATTTACATATATCATTTTCATCTATGAAAGTGGCCCCCTTAAAATTTCTCTCAACTTCTGTCACATCCCCATTTAAAATATTTTTCTTTGTCTTAAGAAAAAGAAAAAAGGAGGTACCTAACAAATATAATCTTTAGTCTTTTGTCTTTCTTCTGGATACAGGAAAACACACAAGATGAGTGTCCTCATTTAACAGCCAAAACTAAGAAATAAGAGAATAATGCCTTTCTTATCAACCTGTCTAAGGGGAAAATGAAAAGGGAGATCAACTATTTTCATTAAATTTAATGTCAAATATTTGGGAATCTCCAGTTATTTAATGTAAATGATTAAAAAATATACCTAACAACAGTTTGAATTTTATGGCTAATTTTGAAATGGTAGATGTTGACTTTTCTGATATCAATCTTCACTCCCTCCCCCATCCCACTGACACAAATTAAGTTACACAGTGAAAAAACTTTTGTTTAAACACGTCTTATGGGAGAACAGGGAAGCCAAGTGGTGCAGTGGACAGAGTGCGGGGGTTAGTGTCAGGAAGACTCATCTTCCTAAGTTGAAGTCTGGCTTCAGACACTTACCAGCTGTGTGACCCTGGGCAAGTCACTTAACCCTGTTTGCCTCAGTTTCCTCTTCTTTAAAACGAGCTTAAGGAAATGCTAAACCACTCCATTAACTCTGGCAAGAAAATCCCAAATGGGATCAAGAGAGTTGGACTTGACTGAAGATGATCCAATCACAACAAGAAGAAGCTCATGACAGAACAAGAGTGTCTTCTTTTCTTCCACACTTCTTTAAAATAGAACTATGCAAACATGGTGCACTTAAGTGGCATAGTACATAAATTTCTGGACTTGGAGTCAGGAAGACTCATCCTCCTGAATCTGAATTTGGCCTCAGACACTTAATAGTTGTGTGACCCTGAGCAAGTCATTTAACCTTGTTTGCCTCAGGTTCCTCAGCTGTAAAATGACCCAAAAGAAATGGCAAACCATTCCAACATATTTCCCAAGAAATTTCCAAATGGGGTCACAGAGTTGGACTCAGCTGAAACAACTGAATCACCAACAACAATCCAAATACTCCTGCCAAATAACTACTTCTCACAAACAGAGTTCTCCAGTGCATTTTAAGTGACTGAATTATTGTTCTACAATTCAATGCACTATAATACGTAAGAAAATTTAGATAATGATAGCATCGTAAGAGATTTAAAAGTTTCATTTGAGCCTCACAGCAACTTTGAATGAGGTAAAACTAGGCATTACTATCCTCATTTTAGAGATGAGGAAATTCAGACTCACAGAGGTTGTGTCACACAGCCAGTCAATATCATAATCAGGAACTCGATATTCCATTCACCATGGCTTAGGGCTTCTAAAATTCTAAAATTCTAAAAATTCAGTAAAGATTTTTCTTTTTCCAGGTTAGTTAAGTCATTTTCCCCCCATTAAGTGATTTTCATTATGGTAGGCCCACGAAGTTTCAGAGGCAGGTAGCTTTATAAATTTCCCTTTCTGAAACCTCTAGTTTATACAACTCTTTATCTAGATTATTCTCAAAACTTTATGATAGATACTACCTAATGATGACATTTCCTTTTTGTTGTAAATCACCTGGAGTCATTTGGGGTTTATGGTCCATTTGGTTGTTATTAAAAGTGGGGAAAAAAATGAAACTTCTTAATAAAATAAATGAGAATACTTTCTTGTCAACGTCAAAGTTTTGGCTTCCACACTGTTTATAAACAGTAAAAATGGTATTTCTCTTGTTGTATCATGTCAGACTCTTCATAAATACTCTTGGCAAAGATACTGGAGTGGTTTACCATTTCCTTCTCCAGATCATTTTACAGAAGAGGAGACTGAGGCAAACAGGGTTAAATGATTTGCCCAGGGTCACGTAGCTGGTAAGCGTCTGAAGTCAGATTTGAACTCAGGAAGATGAGTCTTTCTGCCTCTCGTCCCGGCCCTCTACCTCCTGTGCCACCCAGCTGTCCTCAAGGTGGGATGGCATAATTGAATTATCCTAGGTCAAAATATGAGGAGAAATTATTTATCTCTATTAATAGTTTCCAAAAAAAATCCCCAAAGAAAAGCAGACAAATAACATTTGAAGTATAAAATGTATACTGTAAACATCAATTTGTTAATGTGATTAATTATGAACAGATCTACTCTTAGTGAGAACCAACATGAAGTTTTCCTTATAAATATACAATATGTGCATACTTAAAACCTAAATGTAGTAAATGTTTAACTAAGTTATTTATATATTATTTTTCTTTTCTATGGAATATCTTCTCTTCTGGATTTTAACAGAGATCAAAGCCTAGAGTACAAATATTCCACTAGTAAATCCATTTTCTTGCTTGAATAGATACCATACACCATAAGAATTTCAGTTCACAAAAATATAGAAAAAATAACTTTGAACTTTGGGGCAAATACACAGATTCAATTAAGCAATCTTAATAAATCTGCCTCCAGAGATTTCTCCTCCACTTGCCAATATGTATTGTATAAATAAGGTGGAACAGAATAAAAGTGTTATAAGGAAAAATTATAATAATGCTAACATAAATTATGACCATTCGGTATTTTATAGTGCTTTGCAGTAAATAACGTCCTCACAAATGAGGTGGGTTAGATACCAAGAGGGGAAAGGGAGCTAGAGACAGGTTGCAAGAAGAGAAGGAAAAAGGGAGAAATGAGGGGCACAAAAAATGACTGGATAAGAGGAGGGAGAAAGGAAGATGGAAGCAGATACATGCTACTTTCTGTTGGTGGTTATCAATGGAAACCAAAGGAAATGAAAATCGCCTTTGCTAAAGGCAGTATACCAAAATTTCCTGTATTTCATTTTTCTTTTACGTGTTTTCCTCTCTTAACAAAGGGAACATGTTTCAGAAACTCTAATTGCATTGCTAAACCATTAACTTCAAGGAAAATCTTTGCCTTTTTCTCTTTTATGGTTATTTCAAAGTTTTCAGTCTATTGGGCATACAACAATAATTGTTGTTCTATTCTGCCTAATGATAGATTCTTCTACTTTGTGTAAAACAAGGAGCAGTTTCTTCCCTGCTTTTTGTTTCTTTACACAACTCAGAGGCTCAAAGTCAAGATAATTACAAACAATGCCTGAAGAATGGTTCAGTTAATGTTAATTTATACAACAAACTAATTACTACCAAATGGTAAAAATCACATGTGGAAGTTCCTCTCTCCCACACACATAACTAAACCAGCAGCCATCTGTCTCAGCTTGGGAGCTCTTTCAGTGACAGCCAAAGAAGATAAGGAAAAGGATGTGTCCAGTGGCATCCACTCATTCACCTACATACAGATCACAATGCCTATCAATTAATTTTTGTGCAATGTTTTTGTTTTCAGAGGTAAACAAAGAGAAAAGGTAATTACAGATGAGAGTTTTTGTGTTTGCAGATTTGAAATGCATTAAAAATAAATTTATAACTAGTGATTGTGAACACAGGTAAAAACATATCTTTAGTTACTGGTATACTCATTTTTCTCTTGAGCATATGAAACTACACATTTTTCTTGACATGCCATCCTAAACTAATTAAACCTTTCAGTCACTTATTTAAGTTTCCATAAGGAAATTAGAAATCTCTGTGATATGTCTATATATCTATGTGTATATATACATAGACAGACAATAACAATTATTTTGTCATTTTGAAATATTTTCTTTAATTGATTAATAACATAAACATCTTAGGGGATCATTTAAAGAACATTATTGTTTGAAATTTACACATTAACAAAAACCCTAAATTGTTACTTCAAATTATTTAAATAAGCTGTGAATAGGTTGTATGTAGGAAAACAAAAGCTGATTGATATTTATTCCTTAAAACAAGAAAATGACTACTGATAGCTTAAATTGTGATGGCTTTTTACTCAGGATAGATTTTTCAATATGTATAGAAAAGTATACAAAATTAAATATTATTATTTAATTTTTATAAATGAAAATCCATCAGATTCAGAGTGGGAAGAGGCCTTAGCCTTAAGGGATCATCTAGTCCAATGATTCTCAAACTATTTGTTCTCAGGATCCCTTTAGACAATTAAAAATTAATGAGGACCTATTCCAAAGAGCTTTGGATATGTATTATATCTATTGATATTTATCATAGAAGAAATTAAAATGCCTTAGTATTCTACACATATAAGAATTTTTGACCTTGCAAACCTCATGAAAGAGTCTCAGGGACACCAAGGGTCCTTATACCATTCTTTGAAAACCACTGATGTAGTTCAGCCCCCACATTTAAGAGTTGAGGAAAGTAAAGGCTGTGGATGATCATTCAGTGGGCATGTGGGAAAGGAAATTTTGATTAGATGACCACTGAGGTACTTTCCAATTCTGAAATTCTATCCTTGTATGATTTTGTCAACTTGAGGCCCAGAAAGGGGAGGTGACTTTTGCAGAGCTGCTATTCAAATTCAGTTTTTTTGATTTCATATTTAATACTCTTGAGTTTTAAATAAAACATAATTCACAAACAGGTAGATGTATCAGCCAATACTGTCCTAGATTTTAAAAAGCAGATATATGCAATCATGTAAGTATTTGACCAAACCTGCCATTTCTTTGGTGTAAAAAATGCCTAGTGAAGAAACTGTCATAGCAGAGTAGCCACTCTTCTGCAATTACAGTCTTAGAGGGGGGGCACTAAGAGGTTAAGTGACTTGTCCAGGGTCAAGATGTTACTATGCATCAAAGACAGGCCTTGAACACCATTCTTCCTGGTTGTACGGACAGTGCTCTACCCATTCCCTCAACACCCCTAAAAACAACAGTAGTAACAACAATAGCTGTAAAATGACCCATAACATATTAGAAAGGTATCTTTATAAAATTTGTACAATACTAATGACATAGGGTCCATTGCCCTAACGTCCTAGAAAGATTTACTTTGCCAAAAAGGAGACCACCTTAATATATACACACACGAGAGACTGTGCATGCACGTACATGTGTATACACACACACACCACACACAAACTCAGGTTCAAGCCCTGCCTGAAACATATCATGTTACCATGACCGAGTTATTTTATTTCTTCAGGGCAGGGCAATAAACAACTCTCTAAGGCCATAGCTTGTAGACCCATTGATAATCTGCTTTGGTGGAGAGTTTCTACTGTGTGAGTTCTCTGGTTAACAATAACACCATAGGTCTACACCAAAATATATAAAATAAAATAACACTAACAATGGAGTTTAATATGAGTTTCTTCAGGAAACTACAAATATTTTATTAATACTATGTGCTGATCTCACAGAGGCGTGTGTGTGAGAGTGTGTGTATGTGTATGTAGACACAAAACTGGTCCCCAGACTGTCAATAGGCATACAAAGTCTTTGTTTTCCTAGAAGGACACCTCCTAAACTTCAGTCCTCCAAACTTGGCATGCATGGCATCAGAGTTATATGTATCAGGGCAAGGAAAAACACAGGCAGATAGGTAGTATAGAGAGGTGAGAAGAAACTTAAATGCAAAAAAAGAATGAACTGTTTACTTTTTGAGGTATACAAACTACCATATCAAAAATGAATTTGTTAGAATGTCTCTAGGATTCAAGAACTATTATACCACCTCCAACGTTAAGTAAATGATATGATGTTATACTAATTTGCCAAACATCCTTCTACCTAGTACCTTCATCATTTCCAGCAAATCTTACAGCCAGGAGTTTCCCTGTACCTACACATTAAAAAAAATCTTTTCTATCTTAAGGAATTGTGAACATTTTACTGAATTCATCCAAACCGGCTATTCATCAAACCTTCTCAAAGTGCTCATGCCCAACATATATAAAAGATAGAACAGGGGTGCTAGGTGGCACAGCGAATAGAGCGCCAGCCCTGGAGTCAGAAGGACCTGAGTTCAAATCAGGCCTGAGACACTAAACACAAAAACTACCCATGTGACCTTGGACAAGTCACTTAACCCCAATTGCCCTACCTTCCCCCCTCCAAAAAAAAAAGCACAAAAATAAATAAATAAGCAAATAATGTACCAGGTTACTTAGGGCATTCTTTTCAAAGTTGTTGCAAAGTGTTGATCCGGATATTGTATAAATATTAGAGCTCATATTCTGTTAACATGTTTGTTCTTATAATACTATCTAGGAAAGAAAAATAAAATGCTCAACCCCCATATAAGTAAGCCCTTGAAATAATTTCATTTGTATTCTCTTATAACATTTATCCATCTCCAAAGGCCATTACTATAACTCACTTTCTTTTAAAGGAAGAACAAGAAAGTAATTTTTTGAAAGTGGTATATTTTGTTTTAATATACTGGTTGCTTTTCAAACAGAGATCTCAAATTCTAATGGAAATATGTTTTCATTCACAAAATTTCTAATTGCTCATGACCTGTGATGACTTTGTGTAAGATGAATTATCTGATATTTGTATCTGAGGACACAACATTCTTATAAGTCACTTGATACAAGTTATTAATAGTTTAAGTGCTGAACAAGTCTCCACAGTCTTTAACATAAAGAACATTGGGTAACATTTAAACTTAGTAATATTCAATTGAAATTTTATTACTACCTATCCTATGGATAATTAATAATTGCTTTTTAAGGTCACACAAAATGAAGAGCTCCAAAGGAAACGTATGTGAGAGATATTTTGGAAACAACAAAACATTAGCTAAAACACAATTTCTTTGCGTACAATTGTTTAGCTGTCACAGAAGTTAATAAGCCCCAGCATGCTTGAACAATTGTATTCACATACAATCTTATCCTTGATGACAAAAATCTGAATATTTAGGGAGACCCTTAAATAGTGCTATTTTTTTTCTTAAAATGGAAAGAAAATGAGATTGCCTGTTCATATTAATTCCTACATTTTGGGGCAAATACTTCTCCAAATGAGTGATTTTGTGTTAAATCAGCATCTGCAGTAAGAAGGAACTATTTATTAAATGCCTATTCCATGTACCAGGCACCAGGCTAAGCATTTTGTCAATAATACATTATATGATTCTCACAACAACCCCAGTAGGTAGGTGCTATTGGTATCTCTGTTTCATAGTTGACGAAACTGAGGCAGAGGGAGATTCTGTGACTTGCCCAAGATAAATGTCTGAGGCCAAAATTGAACTCAGGTCTTTCTGACTCTAGGGCCTTTTGACTAGTCTAGCTATTGTGCCATCTAATTGCCTCTACACAATTTGGTAGGAAAGGAAAAGAAGAAGTCAAATCGCTTCATCAAACTTATGTATTCAAATGAGGTTTACTGAAGAATATTTGTTATAGGTAACTGAGTAGAGATAGAGAATATTTCAAGGTCTTGGTTCCTTGTATCAAGATGGGCATCCATCATCTGGCAGGGTGACCTAGATGTTAGATCAGCTCATGATGGGCAAGGGGGAGGAAGGGCGGCAACAAAGGAGGGAGAAAACAAGTATTTATTAAGAATCGAAGGCATATTTGGCACTTTGTGCTTTACAAATATATCTCATTGATCCTCACAACTCTGAGAGGTAGTTGAAGTGATAAAAGGGGTGGCAGCAATAAAAATGGTTTCGTAAATTTCTAAACAAGATCTTATCTGTTACCTTTGCTTCCATATCTATGGTCTTGGCACTGCATAATACCTAGCTTATTGACTTACTAATTTGGTGGTGGTGGAGGTAATAGTAGTGATGTTGAAGAAGCGGAGAGAACAGAATGGTAGAAAGAGTCTGACTCACTTCATGGCTGACTTTGGATTTTTTAAAGAGAGCAACTTTAACTCTGAAACATTCCCAGAACTCAATGATTCAATCCAATGCAGAGGTGGCAATGACCTCATAAGGGGATATGTGGCAAAACAAACAGCAAAAGTTTGAATGTTTATTCATGGTCTGACTTACTGATTTAAAATTTGGTTCTCTTTAACCAGTCTGTAGGGTCTAAAGCATTCTTTAAGTACAGTCATTCAGAGGTCTTTGTTCTGTACTTCATATCCTAAGGAGTCTGGCATCCATGAAATGGACAGTCAGCAATTACAAACATGCATATATGAACAGTAACATATATGCATATATATGTGTATATATATATACATACATATATATATATTTCCCCTAGCATGCAGTGCATCTTCATTTACATTAACAAAAGAAGAAAAGAATTTGAATTCATAAAAGTCCTGGAACAAACATACAATATCAATCATGAAATTAAGGTCGTTATGGTTGAGTTGGCCTAGACAAAATCCTCAAATCCTAAAATATCACTGAAATACCTTAATGTTTTATTTAACATAATAGCTGCTGATTAATATCAATAATGAACTCTGTATGAAACCAGGTTAAAATTTTAAGTCAACAAGTCACTATCAATTATCCTTCCCTTATTTTTACATAAATGACAACAAGGAAAACAACATCTAAATCAGGGCAGTTAAAAAAGAAATAGATATTGCCATAACTATACAATCTCTAAGCTACATGGAATGAAAAACATTCAAAATATAGAGACCTAATAGAGGAGATCAAAATCATAAAGAAAAAGGTAAAGGTGCTTTTCATCCCTATTGTACTATTTGTTAATGGAGTTTTACTGAGGATGCTTTCAGTAAGTATACAGAGCATGAGATTACATTACGAAATGTTAGCTCAACTATAAAAAAGCAGTGATTTTACTCACCTGGCCAAGTGTTTACAGGACATTAAATATAACAGATTAATAGCAGAATAATGCCTTAACTTAGAACTCTTTCTATTATATCTGAACCCCATCAAAAGGATGAGAAGAGTATGATAGAACTGATAGTTAGAATTACACTATCAGAAATATGCCATCTTCTAAACATTAAGAAAAGGGTTTGGACCTGTAATTTCATTGATCTAAGCAATTCTCAGAGAAGGAAAGTCCTTCTACCCATGTATGTCAGTACCTTTTATGCTACTTTCATTTTTAAATTTGCCTAGTGGTATTGACCTCAAAGAGAAATAGTCTTGATATTGACTAAGATAACCACAAACTAGTTTGATTACATTTTTATTAATTTTGTTAAACATTTCCCAATTAAACTTTAACTGGTTCTAGTTAGCTACATTTGGGAAGGTCACAAGTTTGATACCTCTGGCATGAAGTCACAGGAGGTTAAATGGCTTTTCCAGAGTCATGAAGTCAGTATACATCCAGGATTGAACTTGAACTTAGATTTCTTTGGTTACAAGGATAACTTTCTGTCTATTATGCTATGTTTCATCTCTTTAGTGATTAATACACAAAAAGAACATTCTCCATACTTCAAATACAGAAAGGAGAAAAAAACATTCTTGAGGACTCAATAAATAATCTGTATTGGAAATGGACCATCATTTCATACATTACAAATAAGGAAGTATTTTATTTACCTTTGCAGTACTCCACATAATAATAAATATCAAAGACATAAACAGTGTGCCAGTATTTCAGGAAGGCATTTGATCAATCAAATATCTCATAAAATCTTCATGGCAAAATTTGGTGCAAAGAATGCTGAATTATACTATGGTTAGGAAAGTACAGAATTTGTGACCAACCAGTCACAATGGATAGTAACTAAAGAGTTAGGTCTGAACCTAAAGAGAAGTCTATACTTGGGCATAATGAGACTTCTATCTGTAATCCTATTCTCTTCAACATTTTTATTTATAATTCATATAAAGGCACAGAATGAAACTTATCAAATTTGTTGACTATATAAAATAGGAAGGATAGTTAATATCTTGGATGATAGAATCAGAATAAAAAAGTACTCAATAGGGTCTAAAAACAAGACAAATCCAGTAAGGTACATTTGGATATAAATCAATATAAATTATGATAATAAAGTATAATAAATTGCATATACTACAAGAAAGACATGGATAAATAGCAGTTAATGTGAAAGGAACTAAAAGTGACAACAATCAGACAATATACACGAATTTTCAGGGTGAAACTAAAGCTTTCTTCAGAGAAAAATTATATGTGGATATATATGAACATATATCACAAACCAGAAAAAGAGACAATCAATTTAAGCATAAAATTAAAAAGATGAGAATAGGCAGATGAATAATCCAAAAACAAATTCAAAAAAAGTCTTCAAAATTGGCAGAAAAAAATAAATAATTGTGAAACTAAATTAGCAAAGCTAAAAGCTTCTATTTTTTTTTAGAAGGCTGTTAACAAGCCACCAGGTAACATGATTTGAAGAATCACATTAAGAAAGGAAAACTTAATTACCAAAATAAATAAAGAAAAAGTTAAAGACCACTGAGGTGAAATAAAGAAACTTATCAGAAGGTCTTATACAGAATTACATGGCACAAAAACTGAGAATTCAAAGGAAGTGTATTCATATCCAGAAAAAAAAATCAAATGGCTGAAAATTAAATTTAGGGGTTGTAAATAAATCCAGTATCAGAAAAAAAGCAAATTGAGAAACCACAAATGAACTGTTAAAAGAGATTAAAAACAAACAAACTCTAGGCCAGATGAATTTACAAGTTAAATCTATCAGACTTTTAAAGAAAAATGGACATTTTCACCCTAAAATGTTATTTTTGCAGGCAGAAGACATTTGGCTAAGTTGTTTTAATGACACAAATATTGTTTTGATATTCAAACCAAGGAGATATAATGCAGAGAAAGAACATAATAAATATTTTTTTCTAGTGAACATTAACTCAAACCACTTAAAAATTCTTCTAAGGATACAGCAGTACTATATTCATAAAACAATTTGCTATGACAAATTTGGTATCACATAAGGCATACAAAAATGGTTCAATACAAGTAAAAGAATACAGTTCACAAAAACCAACAAAACTGTTAAATAATAAATAGCAAATTAAAATATTATATGTATGAATACTTGTCTTTTCTTTACTACTATATCATAAGTTCTTGGGGAAAGGAAATATCCTGTTGTTTTATTTTTTGCATTTCTATTGCCTAATGAAATGACTCACACTTAGCAGATGCTTAATAAATGTTTCATTAAACTGAATTGAATAAAAAAGCTAGCATTTTTTTAGCCTGAGAATGAGTGTGAATGCACTCTGTTATTACTACAGATATTTTCACTTTGTGGTAGTAGTACCTAACATCAATATAAAACGATAGAGATTACTGCATGTAATCCTCATGATAAACCTCAAGTTCAGGGCATATGCTTAATTTCTTTATTTTAATTGCTCTCATTTTATAAATGATGAAATTAAGGATTAGAGGAAACAATGATCAAATAATTCATATTAATTTTTTATTTTAATTTTTCATTTTAATTTTTATAGACAACTTAAAAAAGTGAATATGGGGTGGCTAGGTGGCGCAGTGAATAGAGCACGGGCCCTGGAGTTAGGAGTACCTGAGTTCAAATCCGGCCTCAGACACTTAACACAAAAAACTAGCCGTGTGACCTTGGGCAAGTCACTTAACCCCAACTGCCCTCCAAAAAAGCAAAAAAAAAAAAAGTGAATATAAGGCACTTGCTCAAGCTCACATAACTAGTAAGTGACAGAACTCAGTTTTCATACACATATCCTCACCTCTCATTTCCAATACTCTTTCAATTCAACCAAAACCATTTATTAAGCATATAGTATGTACAAGGCACTTGTCTTGGTGTTTGGAACAAGAATGAAAATGGAATAGCTCTTGCCTGAAAGGGGCTTCCAATATATTGGAGGAGTTAGTACTCTACTCTTTCCATTCGTTATTCACACAACTTTCCAGTTATTACTCAAAGAAATAAGACCAAGAGTTAGAAAAGACCTTAGGGTTATAAGACCTTAGGTTATAAGCAAAACATCTCATTTTACAAATGAAAAAATTAAGGTTGTTGAATTTAAGGGACTTACTCAAGGTCATACAGGTATTAAGGGGCAGAAATAGAAAGTGAATCCATCATATATGACTCCAAATTCAATAGTACAGACAAATAGATGTGCATATCATCTAAAGAAAAGTAACTGGGGGCGGCTAGGTGGTGCAGTGAATAGAGCACCAGCCCTGGAGTCAGGAGGACCTGAGTTCAAATCTGGCCTCAGACACTTGACACACTTACTAGCCGTGTGACTTTGGGCAAGTCACTTAACCCCAATTGCCCTGCAAAAAAAAAAGAAAAAAGAAAAGTAACTGGTGTTACTATTTGAAGACAAAAAGAAGTCAAATCTTATAGAAAGTTTCCTATTTTTAAAATTATATTTCTTAATAAACCAAGTATAAATTATTCAGCTATTTTACATAAGCATATGCTAGAATTTACAATCTAGGTATCTTTGGCAGATGTGAGTTTATGCCAAAGTGGTAGAAATATGGACCTTATTCAGTCATGTATACTTAGTTTTTAAGAGGTTGTTGACATAGACTTTTGACACATATAACATACAATATGTATTTACATATATGCTATACATATGCATATAGGTATATATATACACAAGCACACATATGCACAAATGTATTCACATTGGCCCTTATAATTTAACAGAAAGGATTTCAGTAGTGTTGGAAAGCTGCAAAGTGTCTATTTGGTATCTTTCTATGAGGCTTCCTGAGATGCATGTAGAAAGTTAATGACCATTCAAAGGAGAGGTAGGAAATCTTATACAAACATCTGATATCTTTCTTAATTCTAAGAATTCTGAGACAGCCAACTATATCATGTATCAAAAGGTTCTATACTGGGTTAGTTTTTTATGTCCATTGCAAAGCATTGGAAATACATTCACATAGCCAAAGCATACCGAAATTTGCAAACTACAGTTTAAGAAGCAAAGAAAAATGTGGCTATAAAGATAAGGCTGACAAAATTTGCCATTCTTTTCATTATGTTTCATATTTTTCTTCATCATTATCTATGTAATACTTTAAAGAAAGTGACAGTGCTAATAATATGAATAATCACAACCCATTTTTAACTCAGTTGATCTATTTTGCAGGATTTATAAAATCTAAAAATAGAACGGGAGAAGGGGCAATAATTTTGTGATTCTCATCATAAATGAGTGATAGAACACCACTAATTCCTACTCCAATATGTCATCTTGTAAGGAATGTGATCCTAGATTCTCAAAGGTATTTCAACGGAGCATTAGATTGGCTAAGTCCAATCGAGCTGGAAAAATTTGGGGTATGGAAGCTACCAATACCCTGTAGGTCTTTTGTCTGACAACCAGATTAACTTCAGACAGGTCCATCATCTGGTTAGCTAACGGGTAATGAATTTTTTGGTCATAGCAAGACCACTGTCTAAATTATAGATGGATTGCTTTATAGGAGGAAGTAACTCCAATAAAAAGATGCATTCAAATGTAGAAGTTGTAGAACCTATCAGAATATCTGTTCCCAACTTAAACAGCAGAAGAGGTAGGACAAGCACTAACTTATTATTCATGACCAATTTTATTGATACTATTTTTCAATTGTTATTTTTTTCTTTTAAAGGCTTTGGATTGGTCACTCCTATGTACATTGTGCAATTTCTATCTGTCATTTGAAGTTTTATTCCTCAATTGAAGGAACAGGTCTCTATTCCTTTTAAAAATACATATGACTATATACATAGATACATTGTAATATTTAAGAAATACACAGAAGAGACAATTAAGAAATTCCTACACATATGTACACACACATACACACATAATACATACATATGACAAAAGAAGAGCAAATGAAGAAAAGTTATTGGTAGGCAGTATAACTAGACAGAAAAATAATGATAAAAAAAGTATTATGATCATTAAATTTTTTTGGTTTGTTTTCTAAAATCTTAACGTGACTAATGCCAGGCTGAGAAGTATAAACTTCTTGGGCATATTATAAAAACAAAGCATAACTTGACCTCAGCAAACAAAGGTCTAAGGAACAGTGATTGAATTTGTCTTAAAACAACAAATCAATCCCTCCCTCCTAATGTCCTAAATACCAATGTAGTAGCACTGTCCTCTAGCAATAAGCAAACATGTTCAATTACTGTTTTCCCAACCACTGCTCTCTTCAGTAATTACACTGTGAGATGCATTCTTCATTGATACTACATTAATGAGTAGGGAGGAGATATCTTAAATACAAATTGAGTTAAGACTAAACATTCCAAGGAGGCTTATGTGTGCAGCAGTATGAATGACATCAGTAAAATTATACAGCAAGAAAAGTTTGCATTATATGATATTCCATTTTGTTTTTCTAATGAGACATTTTTTAAAAGTATAAAAGTATTATGTTTCAGAGAACCAAAGTTAACCTTGAATTTTAGACTCTCGAATGCCCATTTCATACAAATGAGATAAAGCTTCACATGATGTTTCATAATCTTGTGGATGTGTCATATTCACTGAAATAACAATACTCAAACCCACTCTCAAAAGACAGGTTGCAAGAAAAAGAGAACAGCAAATAGAAAACTTTTCTACTGAGACAAAACAAAAAAGACAAAGGTTCAAGAAAAGGTTGTCCACCCTTTTGCAGAACTGTCAAACAATTTCTATTGACCAAGAATAGCACCATAAACAGACCAAACAAAAGAAATGATGAAAGATCTATTTACTTGTTCAGGGTCCTTTTTTCCTCTCATCATTTCATATACACCCACACTGAACAGTTTGCATTGTGTTATTAAATAACCAATAGCAACCTAGGTGAAACAGTGGATGGGTTTCTATGATGCCATCAAGCACCAGGCAGATGCTTGGCACTGTTGATACAGTCTGACATTTAGGTTGCACAAGAGTATAAAAACACAGCAGATAGGTTAATCAATGGATGTGCATTTATCCTTGAAGAATTTTCTATTACAAATCCTGAATTTCACTTAGTACATAGACAATTACTAAAGCAAGTAGGAGGTCTTAACACTTTTTTAGTTTGCAGGGAAAGGCAGTTTAATCAGAAGGGACAAGGTGGGATCAGAATAGTCCTTTCTCCCATAAGGATTATAGGGAATTCTCTGTGGTCACTATAAATTGACCCCAAACAGTGTAAAGCTTCAGAGACAAATGTTTATTACAAAAATTCTTATTATTAATGATAGATCTAAACTAGATTTTACTAAAGCCGAAATATAGGATTCAGATGAATTTTAAGCATTTTGAAATTATTTCACTAAATAAATAATTCTGATATAAAAATACAAAGAGATAATTTCCACATGAATATAGTTTGGAATCCTGTGAAACCTAGGCATATCTTTAATACTGATCCACAAATTTATCTCACTCATATCATCAAATATACAATCATTAGAGCCTTTTTTGTTATGTTTGCTGAGTCTTTTAAAAAATTAAGGTATGAGATTTACATCTCATAACATCACATGTGTTTTCTTAAATATCCATTTGTCCATGACTATGACAAGCATCTCTGTTTATTCCTCAGAATGTGAAAGTAAATCACCAATGAAAGTGAACTATGTTCAGAAATTCTCAGGGCAGCAATTATTTTATATGTATGTGAAATGTTTATCTCAAATTGCTTGTACCTAATATGAGTGGATTACTTGAAAACTAAATTAAATGGATCATCACTACTACATTTAAATCCAGGGCATGAAGGAATGAGAAAATTGCTATGCATTTCAGCCTCTGCCCTTCCCCAAATACCCACTATAACTCATCAAACCTACAATCATGTTTGGGATCTAAGGAACAAGATGGGCTTGCTTAATAGCACTAAAATATACAAGTCAGATCTTCATTCTGGCTTCTAGCCTTGCTCTAGCTTCACTGATACTTCACTCACTGGCCATATTTTTCATCCACATTAAGGGCAGTTAAGAAAGGCACCCTGGGGGCCCTTCAGGCCTCAGAAATCTGGGCGCAGGTGGCAAAGAAAACTTTGAAGTGAGCTCTTCACTAACTGTAGTGCTGGTCGTGCCTTTTTCACAAGAATCTCCCATTAAAATAAAAAAAAAAGACCAAGTACCCACTAGAACAAAACCAAGCAGGCCTATTTAATTAGAACAAACTCTTGATATCCACTTCTTTATGTTAAAACACAGAAGCAAACAGGCCTGGGAGGTCTGATTAATTTTAATATGCACGGTCATGACAAGTGCCTTGAGGGTAACAGAGTGAAACATACACACATAAAAAAATCCTCCAGCTACCCTGACAAATCAGTTTTGGGTAATTGTTGTGTATGTTGACCAAGATTAGAGTGTTACTATTCAACAAGGACCTGAACCTTTAATATGAAGGACAAGAGGCCTCAGAAACAGGTGGCTTGCTCTTGTATCTTGAATAAATGACATCCCCCAAAGCTGTGGCTCATAAGCAGACAAAAAGAGCTGGCACATTCCTCTCATGTGTATTTTTAAATTAACAGTTTCAGTCAAAGCCTCTTCTAAAAGTGGTCCATGCATTAAAAATAACATTCTGCAACTGACAGCTTTTGCCAAGGACACAAAAAGCAATGCCACTCCATTAGTATGAAATGTTTGGGGGATGTCAGAAAAAATTGGGTAAAGAGAGTTTAGGAGAGATTTGTATAGTTGTGTCAGTAGACAAACCCATGTTTTGGTCAGCGGCAAAATAAAACAAGAAAATGACAAGCACAAAAAAGGAGTAAAGGAGTTTTAGTCTTCAAAGAAGGATAGGGTGAAGAATTAAATCCTTAGGATGGCCGATACCTTATAATAACTAGGTCCTTTCTAACATAAAGTAAAACTCCATTCTTTTTTCCTGCAAAAAACACAAGTTCCATAACAAATTATAATCTTCTTTGACCAGAGTGCTTCCTTGTACTAGTGAAGTGCTATATCAGCAGCTCAGACATTTTATCAAAGGAAAAACCCCAAAGCTATGTCTGAACCTTTGCAGATCTAAGTCAGAAAGACTGGGATGAGAAGCTGAGTAAATTCTTTAAAGTAGCCATTGAAATCAACCTTATCAGGATAAACTGTTAGAACTTCACTTAAAAATGGAGGTGACAAATGAACAAGTTTTACTTTTTTTTTTCCTTAAAGTAAGAATTGTGAGGGCTTCAACCCCAGCTCCCTATATCTACCATGAAAACATTTGTTTCTCAACAATTCAGACTCTATTTAAGAACTTATCACTTTTCCTCATTGTCTCATTTTTTTAATTTATAATTTTTGTGATTATATTTCCTTACAGTGGCCTCTTTAAGAAAAATTAGAGTCTAACTAGCTCTTCAGAGTGGAGGAAATTTGAGGGGATAAACTTCAGAGACAAGCACTGCAATGTACTAAGGGTATACTTCAAAAGCAGCACAAGGCAAGCAAAAGACTTTAAAAGTTCTCAATTGAAAATATGTCCTTCTTTGTCCTTCAGGGGAATATAATTTACAAATCTTTTTGACAAGTATTTTGTAAAAAGGCCAGTGAATAACTAAACAAACAAATAAAAAACAAAACAAAACAAAGAATACTTAACCAATTAGAGTATCACTGGGATTTTTTTATTCATTAATTTTATAATTTTCTGCATTCATCAGATGTGATTTTAAAGCAACAGTCAATTTAAGAGAAGCTATTAGCAGTGTGCTTTGAGTCTTTGCACTCAAAGATCTGATTTCCTCATCAAGAAATGTTGATTAAAAGTTCATAAAATCAGTCGAAAATTTGGAATTCTTGTCTCAACTCTCTTATTACTCCATATGTTTCACTTTATTTTCTAAAGGACTCCTGAAACAGCATCCATTTAAATTATAGTGAAACAGGTGTTATGATTTATAATATAAACTTAAATACAAAACAAATCACCTAAAGGGGATGTTCACAAGACCAAACATCACACTCTAGGGATCTGTCTTCCTCAAAAAAAATACACTTAGTGTTGTGGCACACAACAAAATATGAAAATATAATCATATTTACATATCCTATTTCAGGATATGCAAAATTATTCTTAAAAGTCAGTATAAGCTGTATACCCTGCAGGTCATATGCTTTTATATATCTAGGCATGTTACAAAAAAAATGAAAGAACCAAGAAGATGGAAGATGACTGGGAAATTATTCACACAAGACAGTACAACAAATAAAGACAACTACAATGAATCAAAATGAATGATTTCCAATGGGTAGAGAAAACATTTTAAAGTTTGACAAGTCTTGAATTTGAGGTCAAATTTAGGTCTCGAAACAGGTTTATATATGACAGTGTGATGACAATGGACCTGAACACTTCAGCATCTTCATCTGGCACTACCAAATAGATCCAAGTTAAAGTAATGGTAAAAGTAAACTCTTAGCTCCAAATGTCCCTTTATTCATTTTGTGGAGAGATTTTTCTATGTTGTCAGAGTGATCTCATTCAGATAAGAATCTATAAAAATACACATTCCTTAAAAAGGAAATGTTCAAAGAGGAGGATATAGTGACAAAAGTAATGATATGAATAAAAAAAACTCATATTGATGCTTTTTTGTTCTATTTACAACTTAAAAAATCTTTGTTCCCACATGTAAAGATAAACTATTTGGGGAGAGGAAGATTATGTTAGAGAGACTATCCCCTTTTTGAAGCACTTATACAAGTCTAATTTTTATTCTAAGAGATTCACTTTAGTGGCTTTCTTTTCTATGACACAAAATTTGCCATTTGCTCCTAACTTGTGAACTTTGGTTAGTTTGCTTTTGGTGAGAGAAGTCTGAAAGAAGGAAGTCTTTTCTCTTCTTACTTTCGCCTTCTTTGGGCAGAGGAATCAATATAGCACCCTTATAATGATATAGCTAGAACGTAATGTAATTTTCACCACAACTGATGTTCCCTTTAATGGTCTTTGAAAGACACTGGAACACAGCTAAGGGAAAAAATATTATTTTGTTGCATATATTGTGAAGCTCAAAATTCAATATTAGAAATGTATTCAGTTTTGGGACACTCATACTCAGCATGAATGTCTGGGATGGTGACATCTATTAGAAACAAAATTTTTATGGATCAATGCTATATCTGGTGTCAATGATCTAGTCATGAAATGTCATTTTCTGTTTCTACAAATAAATCCACATGGCTCAGTCATTTGTCTATAGAGCATCTTTGTGGACATAATGTAATTTGAGTTCATGTAGATGTCACTTAATGAGAACTTTTTGATTGTATTCTTGGATCTTATCCATCTTTTAGTCATCTATCTGGAATTAAACTACTTTAAGTTACAACTGACAATCCCAATGACATATTTGTTACCAGCCTTGATCACTGCTTTGTGAAGTTAAATTTCCTATTCCAAAAATTTTTTCTTTAGGTTTTTGACCTGTTATCATGTGATGTGATCTGAGAATGTCTATCAACTCTCATTCTCCTTTCTGATAAAGAAGTTTTATTCTTTCTAAAGCTGTCTTAGGGTTATTGGCACTATGTTTCATTAATTTTAATGATACATTCTAAACCTATTATGGCTGATTTTGTAGAACATGTAATATATATTGAGACTGACTAGCTGTTAATTGCTTTAAATGTATCCTTCCTATTCAGCTTTGATTTTAGGATGCCTTTAAGTGTCTTAATGTAATTAGCCACAGTGTTCTCTTGACTTCTCCATATATGTGCTGTCTTGGCTGGAGCAGAACAAAGTATTAGTGAGTATTACCTTCAATTGCTAATATAATATGACTTTTAGATTCAAACTTAAAAGTCTTCAGCTTCTAACTTTTTGTGTCATTAATTAAAATGCTTACAATTATCAAGTCCAAATAACATATCATTAGAAAATGTTTTGATAAGATGAAGGCTTTGTTTAATGTGTTTCCTTGATGTCATTCATGTAGACTAAGTGATTAATAAGGTAGTTTTGTTCTGTTCCCTTTTAATTTGGAATATATACTTAGCTTTATTTGGTAGATATGATAATGAATTTAAGACTAGGCAGAATTGTATTGAGTTTATACTATCTTCTTCCGAAATGTTACACTTGATAAAATCATTCTTGATATTATTGTGTTGATGCTAGGATTTAAAAACCATGAGCATAGAGAACAATTTTCCATGTGGATAGCTAATACTCTAATGTTCTTACTAAGCTTGGGCCTACGTCATAGTATGAACAAGTCATAGATATGAAACTGAGTCATGAGTTTGTTGATAATATAGATGATATAAATATTATGAAAGTTTTAACAGCTTGTACAATGATTACTGAATTGATAATTTTTGTTTTACTTCAGTTGTTTAGTTATATCTTGCTCTTTGTGTCCCTGTGGACCATACTGTCTACAGGGTTCTCTTGACAAAGATACTGGGATGGTTTGCCATAAGTGTCTGAGGCTGGATTTGAACTCAGGTCTTCTTTACTCCAATGCCCAGCACTCTATTTGCTGAGCCATTTAGATACCTCTAAAGTGATGATAAGTTGATCTTTATACCCCTTCACTTTTTGGCACATATTTTTCTACCCTCAGATAATATACTAGGTTCCTGTGTCTATAGATTTTTTTTTAGTGATACAGCAACATCACCATGATTATAATCACTTCATTTATTTATTTTTTCTTGTTTTTTGGAGGGCAGTTAGGTTTAAGTGACTTGCCTAAGGTCACATGGCTAATTTTTGTGTTAAGTGTCTGAGGTCAAATTTGAACTGAGGTTCTCCTGACTCCAGGGCTGGTGCTCTATTCACTGCACCACCTAGCCACCCCCCAATTATAATCACTTTAAATAATAGAATGCTTTTTTAAAAAGCCAAAGAAGAAAAATCTTGTGGGAAGTACTGAAATGAAAACATTAGTTTCAACTCTAGAAAGGACATATTATAAAATTCTATGGGACACAATATGTTAGATATAAGAATTCTTTTAGAACCACTGTTTGTTTAACTAACAGCAAAAAGATACGTCCCTAGCATCCTTTCACAATCTAGACAAGTATAAGAAATTTGGCTGCCTATATAAATGTGGCTGCTGCTTGATAGTTAAGTGAGAATATGAATAAAACCAAATGTTAATCTCAATAAACTCATGAAGAATATGTTGTCTCTGTTTCCCATTATTGACCCACCAGTTATTACTGTTTGAATGGCCCAAACAAACCAAACTATCTTACTATGCCAACAGAACCGATTACTTAAAATAACAATTGAGATATTTCTGATGGTAGGAAACAATGATATTCTGGTATGCTTGGTGTTAGTAATATGATGTAGAGGTCTTAAATTTAGATTCCTTTTCTATTAGAAACACATGTCTTTCCTTCCAATTTCAAATTCTCATAATTCTAACCTTGATTTTATTCCTTATAATTTAGCAATTTCCATAATAACAAAATTAGGCATTTTTATAGGATAAAAGGAATTTATCCACTGTGAAACAGTACTGTTGCTGCTGTTGTTCTGTTGTTTAAGTTGTGCCTAACTCTCTGTGATCCCACTTGGGGTTTTCTTTGCAAATATATTGGAGTTGTCTGTCATTTCCTTCTCCAGATAATTTTACAGATGAGAAAACTGAGGCAAATAGGGTCAAGTGACTTGCACAGGGTCATACAGCCAGTAAGTGACTGAGGCCAGATTTAAATTTAGGAAGACAAGTCTTCCTGAATCCAGGCATAGCACTCTATCCACTGTGTCATCTAGCAGCCATAAGGAACAGTAATGCCTTGCACCTAAGCTGTTGTCAGTAAATATTTGCGTAATGAAAGAAACAATAAATTGGTCACTTAAATCACAATTTTTTTTGCCAATTCTGTTCACATTGAATTCTGTTCTAGTTATCCTGCCTCTGTTGGAAATAAGTACAAATTACCCGAAGAAGGCTAACAAAAGCATTTGGAATAGTTTTTATCATTTTATATTAAAATTCTTATATGTCCATATAATTAATTTTATGAAGAGATTAATTTCTCTCTGTCCCTGGAACTGGAGGTTCACCTTAATTTATATGGCCACATAAAATTTTTGTCAGGGGTCTCTTTATGAATATTAAATGAGTATTAAAATAAAAAATAATCTCCTTTAAGTAAAACATTTCAATTTATTCAACTTAAAATGTGTTTTAAGCACCTACTACATGCAAGATACTAGGAAAGACACAGGGGATTATAGAGACTAAAATGAAACAGTCTCTATATAGAATAGGACTTGTGTGATAGCATAGGTTCAGAATGGAGTTAAAAAAGCATCTTCTATATATTTGTTTCATGTCACCTGATACTACATTAAAGTTATTTTTTCCAAACATGTTTCTGGTACAATGGAAGAGTGGAAAAGCTGTGCAGACTTTTATATACCAAACTTTGCTCCATATGTAATAGTACAGTCATAATATTTGGACTCTAACATACAAATCACAAATGTGTTATGGGACTAAATATGAAAATTACAGAAAGTATTGCTGGTCTAGACCAAGCATGCATGCAGAAGGTTGATGTTGCATTATTCTGAAAGTATTAATATATGAGTCTTAAGGTATGTGAAAGGTGAGTGGCAGGGGGTGAATACCAAATGCCTAGAAAAGAACCACAGAGATTGTTATTATTATAAATAACTATTTGCCTATAACTTTGCCTTGTCTACAAAATCTTCAGGAGAGGAATCTACATGCAAACAAAAGATACCCATAATTGAGATGTGAAAAGGAAATGTTTTTGTTTTTCTGCAAGCAACATTCTAGAGAAGACTATATCACTACAGTCACACAATTAATGAAAAGGTAGAGTACAAAATCCCATGTTACTTACTATTGACTATATAAAGGCGTTTGATTTGATAAAGCAAAATGTTGCCATATTTGTAGAGGATAATGGGGCTTTTTTATAGACAAAAGGTAAAGAGCCTGTGGGTAAGGAGAGACTGAAAGTTAGGGATAAGGAAGGGATGATTTTGAAGCAAAGAGAGAATGGTCCTAGAGGATATGTGAATGGATAAAGGCATACATATAGTGATTGTCTTTAACAAGGAGAAGTAACATCCTTTCCTTAGAAATTGCAGTGAAAGAGTAAAGAATGGAAGGGATGATACTGAGTGGAGTCAAGGTCTAGATTTGAGGAGGAAAGGTAGTTTACAACAGATGGCATCAATTTTTAACTAGTAAATTATGAAAGAAAGTCTGTTGAATTATCAGGAATGGTATAGGTAGTGTGTGAGGGGAGAGGACAACATTTGGAACAGATGCTTTAGAGAAGGTGATATAGTCAATCAAGAGTAAGAAGGTTTCTGTGCAACCAAAAAATCCAAGGTGAGGTTAAAAAACAAAAATCTATAGTGACATAAGCACTTATCTGGGTTATGTGACTTCTCCCAGCAGCAATAGGCAGCATAGAAGAAGCAGTAGAGAAATAAGGTGGTACTAATAATTCAAAGGTGGGGTTTGAAAGGGCATAAACAGTTACTGAATGAGAAAGCAAGAGCTTTAAGGGAAGAGGACTGTGTAAAACTGAACTGATCAGTCATTGCGTTCAGATTGGAAGGAGAGGGAAAAAACGCTCCAAACTAAGATGATGGTCATGGACCACAGGGAAAAAGTTTACTGACTGGATGTTGTAGGGAGAGTAGAGGAAAGGTTTAGCAAAAGTAAAGCTGAAGGAGAACTGGAGGCTTAGGAGTTTATGGTTATACTGAAGCATTTCAGAGTTACAGTGATGCCTCCTCAAAAACCAAGTATATTAAAATATTTTTAATATACATTTATTTATATTTAATTAATTTATTTATTAACACAATAAATAAAACAATTATTTCATAATAATAATAATATTTATTATAATTATTAATAATTATAACATTAATTTTACAATAATAAAATAACTATTAATAAAATAAATAAAAATTATTTCTATTTAATATATAAATATATATTAAAAATCCAAGTTTCTCAGCCTCCTCAGCTCACATAATTTGTACCTTCACTCCACTTCAGCCATTCACAAGGAAAGTGCTATCATGAATGGCTAAGAGGGAATATAAGAAAGGATAGAAATTATGAAAAAATACAAGTGATGTGAAGTCTAGCATTATCAGATCTCAGAATATACCACAAAGCTATAATAATTTCTTGGTTAAAAATATTAAGGTCAATGGAATGAACCAAATAAGCAAGATGCTGATAAAATCAGACATAGCACTAATGATAAAAAAAACCCAAGGGGACAAATAATTGGCCTAAGAACTCCTTATTCAACAAGAAATTCTGGGAAAACCAGAAAGTAGTTTAGTAGATATTAGGTTTGCACTAGCATCTATTACCATATAACAAAAAACTTCAAGTGGATAGGGATTGATCCTATGATGTCATTGACATAAGGAATTCCATGATGTGGAAACTTCTTTTAATGCTAATCGACATCTTCTGTGCAATTTATAATCTTGGAGAGCTGCCTAGAGAACTGAGAGGTTAAATGATTTGCCCAGGGTTACAGCCAGTATATAAAAGAGACAGGACTGGAAGCCAGGTTTTCCTGGCTTGAAGATCAGGTCTCTATCCACTATAACTGTGCATTTCCTCTTCTAAAAAATATACAACCCACACAAGTCATACAATAATTTAAAAATGGAGAAATGGAATTATAAGTATCATTTGGGGAAAGATTTTTAACCAAACAAAGAAGAGAACTGATAATAAAAGACCGA
The DNA here is from genome assembly GCA_028646575.1 of Pseudocheirus occidentalis. Classification (NCBI taxonomy): domain Eukaryota; kingdom Metazoa; phylum Chordata; class Mammalia; order Diprotodontia; family Pseudocheiridae; genus Pseudocheirus; species Pseudocheirus occidentalis. The sequence goes on along the minus strand of CM053597.1, from coordinate 143,621,225 downwards.
TTAATAATTTCAAATACATAAGCTAAAAATCTTTTGCACAAACAAAATGAATGATGGTATTAAAAAGAGAATCTGTTCATTGAGGGAAATTCTTTACATCAAATATCCTTAATAAAGGTTTGTGATGTTTAAGATACAATAATACAGCTAGAATAAGAGAAGCTGCTAAATGGGGAAAAATCACTGCAAAAAAAAAATCACATACAATTCTAATAGTCAAGATATATAGGGGATGGATAGAGATGTCAGTCATTGCCCCACGTGATAAGTGACTCTTCCCCATTCCTGGAATGCTTTCCATCCTTATCTCTGATTACTGACTTCTCTGGATTTCTTTAAGTCCCTGTTACTGAATGTCTTTCCCAGTTCCCTTTAATTCTGTCTTGTCTCCTTTGATTACCACTAATTTATCCTGTATATAGCTTATTTGTACAGTTGTTTGCATATAATCGTCACAATCACATGTGAACTGCTTGAGACATGAATGAGATTGCCTGTTCCTATGCTTTCTTTTGCCAGCACTTAGGATGGTTTATTAATGTTTATTGACTAAACAAGATGTCTTCAAAAGAAGAAAAGCACACTTATCAATAGACACATGAAAGAATGCTTCAAATCATAAGTAAGGAGAAATATAAATGAAAACAGTTGTGAGAATTTATCTTCTGTCAAATTGACAAAGACAAACAAATTAAAGTATAAATGTTGGAGATGCTGTGGGACATAGGCACACTGTGAACCACTCAAGAAACTATTAGCTGATAAAAAAGTTCTGGAAAACAATTTGAAATTATGCTATAAATGTAACTTAATCCTATATACTATTGACCGTAGTTATGCCATTATTATCCCCAAAGAAATCAGACACATAGAAAAGTGCCATACATTAAATAAACATTTATACCATCTCTTTGTTGTTTCAAAGAATTTGGAAATAGAGGGAATTATCTGAACAGATTATGGTGAATTGATTTAGTATAATGTTATTACATCATAAAAATTATAAAAGCGAACAATTCCTAGGAGTTTTGGAAGAGAGCATTTAAAAACAACCAAAATAATATTAAAGGAAGCAATCCCCCAAAGTAATCACAAGTCTGACTGATGCGCTGACCAATGCTGACTTCAGAAGAGTAACAATGAAGTCTTCTTGGCAGAGATAGGAGACTGCAGGTATAGAGTGAGACATACATTGTCAGAAAAGATGAATGTATGCATTTGTTTTTCTTAGCTCTTCCTCCTTGCCACAAGAGAGAATTCTCTAGTGGGAAGAGGGGGGGATTAGGAAGCAATTGTGATATTAAAATAGAAGAGCATCAACAAAATGTTCTTTTTTAAAAAAAAAAATTCACACAGTGCTTTTAATGACTCTAAGCTTTTAATGACTCTATACAACAAAGGTTTATCTTTTTAACAGACATTATTCTGGTGATTCTATTAGCATATTATTCTTTAAATAACAGAATGCCACAATCTTCTAAGTATTGGAGGTATTAGTCACCCAAAAGAAGAAAGAGAGGTGTCTGGTTAGGGTAAAGAGAGTAATAAGAATCAGGCTAATGGGATCTCAGAGAGAATTGACTCATTAGAAAAATAGGTGGACCATTCACATGCTGACCTCTAAGAAAAACCTCTAGAGAGTATCCTTGCAATAGTAAGAGATGTAAGACAAGGTTCCTAGTATTTTAGTCAGACCCACTTGGAAGAGTTATGAAAAAAATATGAAAAAGAATTGCAAAGGATGAAATGGTATGTCTGGGTTATAATATGTTCTTCTGAAGAGAGGAGACACACCAATAAAATCACAGAACCGTTTAGTAGCAATATGAGATGCTCTTGGGTCTCATAAGGCTTTATAGTTGATTTGGGTTTATGAAATGGGAGGCTCCCAATGTGAGGAAAAGAGAAGGATAAGGATAGAATGAGAAATAAGGTCTGGAAAATATCATTTGAAAAGAAAGAGATAAAGATTATGTAAAGCAATGGAAGGCAAATGAAATGGTGGGAACTTTGGTGGGCGTTTAATGATCATTACAATGAATTGATTCATTAGAAGGAAAGAAAGACTGATTGCCAATCATATGGAGAGAGGTAAGAGTCAGCATGTTATAGTGAATACAGAGTCAACATTAGAGTTAAAGATGACCTTGGTTTAAGCCCTACCTCTGTAAGAGAGTAAACAGGCAAGTCATTTAACTTGTCAATGCACTAGGGAACTCTATAAGAATATAAGTTGTAGGGAGGTGACCAGCTTACATTGGGAGAAGGAGTTTCCTCACTAAAGAGTTCCTCAGATAGATCCAGTCCTTATCCTTATGAAAGGGACATACAACATTTTGTCAGACTCTAACAGGATGTGCTAAATTCAAACTGTTATTTTTAAATAAACCAAAATAAACCAAACATATAAAGGGAAATTAACAAGAGTACTCGACATATTTGGCAGAAATAGCTTTAATTTTTGGCTCCATAGCCACAGCTTTATTTTTGTTCTTTGAAGTCAATTTCCCTACACCTCAGTTTCCCAGAAATAAGATGAAAATTATTCACAACTGCAAGAAAGTTGTAAAGATAACCTTACTTAAATTTGCATGGACTACATGTACAAGTGAGAAAAAATTTTATAACATTTGAAAGTTTCTGAAATAAATAATCAAATTGTTATAAATACTAGCATTGCATTTATAATGATAGGCTTTCATTACTCAAATAGGAGCATAAAATGCAAAAAAATAAAAAGGGGGGAATAGAAGGCAACATCACCCAGGGTTGATAAAACCCACAAGAAGTAAAAATAATCATCTGTTCTCCAGTCTTTACCTTCTGGTTCATTTTTGATGAGCTCTTCCATTTTTCTTTGTTTCAAGGTATCTACAACATCGGCTAAGCTGCCTTTGCGCCTTTCTGGGGTCCCCAGGGCCGTACTGGACAATGATTCTCCACTCTGACGCCCACCTTCTTCTGCCTTCAGGGGTGAGGTAGATGAGTTATGCGGGGCAAATGAAGACATCACTTTATTGCCATCAACTTCCTGAAAGAGATAAAAATATTAAGCCATTATTTCAAAGGAAGCAAAAACATTTACATCAGTTCATTTCATTCTTTGTTATTGTTACATCCTTTAATCTTTTTTTAAATTTAAATTTTAAAAAATTGCTTTCAGTATAAAAGGAACAAGGATATTTCTTAAAAGAATTCACCAAGTTCACAGGCTAAGAAGAGCAGCAAAAGATTAGATTAATGATGAAAACAATAAAATATGTTTTTCTCTTCTAACTGAATACAAATATCATATTTATACTGTTGTAATCCAGTTACACTGGAGGAAAAAAAACTGTCCACTTAAAAAAATCACAAAAACTTTAGGAACATTACTTTCCCCTATCATAGGTAAATGATTGGCAACTTTGTGTTTGTTTTGACGACAAGGTTGGTGGTAGCGTAGAGAATGCTGGATCTGAGTCAGGAAGACTTGAAATCAAATCTAGCTTCAGACATTTCCTGACTATGTGAATTTGGGCTAGTTAACCTCTGCCTGAATTTTTTAATAGATAATGATAGCACTTACCTCAAAGGGCTGTTGGGATGATAAAATAAGATAATATTTGTAAAGTGTCACCTAAGAGGCCTTTAATAAATATTTTTTCTTCTTCACTTTTCTCTTAGTATAGTGTCTGGCAAATAGTAGGCACCTAATAAATGCTTCTTGATAGTTCAGTCATGTCTGACTCTCTGTGACCCCTTTTTGAGGTTTTCTTGGAAAGAATACTGGAGTGATTTGCCATTTCCTTCTCCAGTTCATTTTACAGATGAAGAAACGGAGGCAAACAGGGTTAAGTGACTTGACCAGGGTTTCACAGCTAATAAGTATTTGAGGCCAGATTTGAATTCAGGAAGATGAGGCTTCCTGACTCCAGGCACAGTATTCTATCCACTCTGTCACCTAGCCACACTTGACATGGGCTTTAAAGGAAGATAACATTTTTACAGAGTACAGATGTGGAGGGAAAGTATCTGCCAGACATGGATGGCCCAGGAAAATACATGAAGGTAGGAAAACAAAGAATGAAATCAACAATCATCAGGTAGTCCAAAAAGAAAAGGGACTGAACCTACAATTTCTTTGTAATAAGAATCTCTGTGATGAGGAAACTCCATCCACCTGAGTAAGTTGGCACTTTATCCACAATTTTCTAGATAGGTGCTTGGGGCACTAAGAGTTTTAATGACCTGTCCATTTCAAAGTCAGTATGTATTAAATGGATGACTAAAGCCATTTGTGGCTCTGAAACCATTTCTCTAGGTACTCTATTATTCTGCTTCTTGGTAGTCCAATATGGTTATAGAAAATTAAGCATGTGGAGAATGATATGAAGTTAAGGTTTGGAAAGAAGAATAAATCTAGGTTGTGGAGAACAAAATGCCACAGGGAGTTTGTTTATTTTTTTATCCTACGGACTAATAAGGAATTACTAAAGAAGTCTAAAGAGGAGAATGTGACTGGACTTGACACTTAAGAAAATTTGATAGCTGAGAAACTATGTTAGTAGAAAAAATGACATTTTATATTACTTTAAAATTTAATATCAAGTTTTCTCTTTGTTATTGGTTTCTTGTTGGATTGTTTATCCATTTCCTTAGGATCGACCTAGCTAAGTATGAAAATACTTATTAACAGATGGGCTACATGTGATAGGTTTCATTTTTTCAGACAGAAAAAACTCCTGAAGACCATTTAGTAAGCTATATTTCTGTACTAATGGAGAGATTACGCATTTGCAAAATCACAACCGTTACTGAGAGGAAGTGTGGTTTGAAGGAATGATATGCAGGATTGTCTCTGATAATTCCTAACTGTATGATCCTAGTCAATCACTTAACAGCTCAACCTCAGTTTCCTCTTATTTAAAAGAAGATACTTACAGATGAAATAATGTATGTATTTTTCAAACCTTAAAACATTATACAAATCCCATTGTTATTATTGTTGCCATTATATCACAGAAAAATGTGCAAGGATCCAAGGAGACAACACATGGATAAACTACTTGGCAAATTTCCAATTCCTGATAAGTGCTAGCAACTAAAATCGAAATATTAGCTTTCGTATATTGCTTCTAATTTAGTTAGGGACAGTTTGTCTTCAACTTTTATAAAAGGAGAAATAACAATGGTTATGCTTACAATTTTGCTTGGTAAAAACTTCTTCCAAAGCTACATTTAAGGCCTGAAATTTATATGCATATTCTGTTACTGAGTCACTATGGAATCATAGATATTTAGAAGTGAAGAGGACTTAGATTTCATTAGTTCAGTCCCCTCTATTTTCAGGAGAGGAAACTGAGGCAAAGAGTAGTGGAGAGATCTATCTAGAAACATGGTAACTGCCAGTTAGTAGCAGGGCCACGTGCACTAACTGGCTCCTACCAGACACCTTTTTCTACATATCACAACTGTATCCAAGATCAAAGTCGATATTTATTTTTTGGCCTACTCTTATGTATATAATTAATTTTTAAATTTTCTCCTTTTCAAGAAGGTATTAGTACACTTATATTAAAGAAAAGCTTGAGAGAAGAATATACTCTAACACTTGTAATTGTCATAGCTTTGCCAGATTTTCTTATTGTCAATAGTAGTTACTCTGTGATAAGAAATACTAAGAATAATATAAAATATAAAATAACATAAAAATAAAAAATAATAAGAAACTAAGGCCTTATTTTGTGTAGATTATTACTGCTCAATCTCTCCCTCACTCTTTTCCTCTCTAAAATTAAACTCTTCATTAAAAACTATCTTTTATTCCTTAATAAGTAAACCATTCATCTAATATGTATTGTTTGACTCTATCTCTAACATGAAAACTTTCCACAAAGATGTCTGTGCTAATTAATTTGATGATCATTAAATTGGTACATTGTATCTCTGTTTACACTTGTTATTAAATTCTTGATGAATTTTATTTAAGTGCTGACTACCATTCTTATTTTCTTATTAGTACAGCAAAGCTGCATCTTGTTGAACATGCAAAGGTAATAAATCACACTTACGTATGCATTTTTGTTCTCAAGGTATGTATGTGTGCACACTCTTAGCTCATACATCTGTGTGTGGCTATGGTGTATCTTAATAACTCTGATGTAAGAGTTCCTAATAAAGGCAAAACCTATAAAACAAGCAGGCTATTAGATTAAAAACAGAAATGTCACCATAGAGACAACACGCTAATATGCTTTTTGTTTATGGGCATTAGTCATGATAATCACAAAGCACATGCGGATATTCTGCTAGATACATATTAAATTAAGACTTTAGTCTTCACTTGGAAGGGCATCATTAAACATTCTAAAGATGCCTTAAATCTTTGTGCTGAAATGATAAAATGAATGTTTTGCCCTGTCATCCAAAAGTGGCTTTAATTTCTTATAGGAAAATCCTGTATTATATGTTTTATTGTTTTCTTATACACTATATTAGGGCTTAAGTCATCCCTCCCCTGTGCCCAGGGGGTTTGCCAGTCAGTCTCCTACATTCATCACTCTGAATACATGGAGCACTGAGAAAAAAAGAGATGTGAGAACACTGGTTTTTTTATATACATGCTTAAGAGTCTGGATGATGGCTCAGGGGTGTTAATTCAGACATTTAGCTCATGTATAAATGGTGACACTGTTCTTTATCTTTCCATAAGACCTGTTATGAACTAATGACCCACAAATTTAGAGAGAACTCTCTCAGGTACTTATGTCCTTACCTATGGTTTCTTATTCTATATTCTGATGTAGTTTTAATTGATTCTCATTGTTTTTGCTTTATATCCTAAAACTAAGTTTCCTCTTGTCTCCAAAATTATGACTTCATAGACAAGAATCCACCTGGGTCCTAATAGCTCCATAGCATCTGGGATCACAGATAAGAGAACATTCTTCTTCTTGTTAATAGAACTTGAGCAGTTGTAGTAATTAGCATTTTAATCTTATGCCCTTCATACCATTTAACCAATTATAATGTTCAGAGATCTTAAAGCATAAATCTGGAAGCTCTGGGATAACAGATTACACCTTGTACACTCTCTCCACCAATCACTGCCCTAGAGTTTCTAGGAAGCAGGCAAAAACTAATTAGCACATAAGAAAGATGAGGACTTTGCTACATGAAAGAAGAAAGTAAGGAAGCTACTCATGAATTGTATTGCACATGGACCTGGAGATTTGTAGGATCCCGACTATTTCTAAACCATGCCACTTGGACACTGGACATCCTCCTTCAAGAGAACCTGGACTCTTCCATTTTTGTTCTTGAGTTCTCAAAGGTAAGTTTTCACACTGCCATGCCTAGAACAAGCCTTCCATGTCACTTTCTTGTCATTTCCAGCTTTCTTCTTCCTATTCTAATCCCCATTTATATATTGTCTTCCCTAATGGAATTTAAATTTCTTGACAGCAAAGACTGCAATACTCGATTTTATTCCTAGCACTTATGATAATGCCTGGCATATAGTAAATGCCTAATTTGGGTCCATTCACTCATTCATTCATTTATTCATCCATGCCCTTCTGAGGCCTTATTGGCTATATTGATCAAGAACTCTCACTTGGATTCATGAGGTTTAAGCTTAGGTTCTCTTTCCTTTATCCTAGTATGCATGCTGATTTTCCATTGCATGATTCACTTTTTAGAATCATTTACTACCCCCTCCAAAGAGGAATTTTAAAAAGATTTTGTAGAAGAATTTGATTACTTATTTTCATTCTAAGGAAAACTTCTATAAACCCAGTGAACAAGAACCAATTCATATACCAGACAGACATATTAACCCCATTATTAGTCAGATTAATTAGACTTAAATAGACTGAATTTATATATAGATATGCATTCAAATGACTATATTTAAGTTCCTGGGGTCTATGGAAATCAATAAAAAATTTCATCAATTCCAATCATAATATGTCAAACACTGCGTAAGATGCTAAGGATTTAAGAACAAAATTCAATGACCTGTGCCCTGAAGAGATTTATATTCTATAGTATGTACTGGTCAATTACTTATCCCCAAAGTTACAAAATAGCTCTTATAAAGCAATGTGTGGCCTGTAATCTGAAAAGATGTCAAAGAACACAGAGGCTTTATAAGCTAGTTTCATGTACAAACTTGAGTGAAGCAAAGCTCTGAGTACATCTCCATAAGAGATTTTCTCTTTACTTTATCATTCTTTGAAACAAATAGGAAGAGTCAAATGCTGTTCCTTTTCTACCAAAGGTATTTCGATCTTATTTCACCCTAGTTCATATTACATGATGAATTTTTTTAATGAATAAAATTTTTATAGGTGTTTTCCCCCTTACATGATAAACATTTTTTGGATTTCAGAGAAATAAATTTTCTGATTTCTTTCCAAGATGCTCATCAAGTTTTCTAAAGTGAAGAAGGAAGAAAACCATAAAAAAATAAAAATTCACCATACTATTTTTAATAATTACTTGCTCCTTACAGAGAGGCAGAAAATATACCAGGGAGTTTGAATTCTGCACAAGTATTCCAAATTTAGTTACCACAACAGTAGAAAGCTAAATAACATAGCTATTTTACTTAAGAATATTCTCCATTTACTGTATTGACATTTCACCTGTTTGATTCCATTTCAGCCTCTGGCACTGCTAATCCCTTCAACAGTTTTATGCATTTAACAGCTGTTTCAGTATGGGGTTCCATTGTTCATTTACATGGTGAATAACTTGTTAATATGTGCTGGCACAATATCCAGTAGAGAGATTCTTTTTTTCCTTTAGTGTTTCTTTCCTGGGATTGTACTTACCAATACCTGATGTAATGGTTGCTTGTTTCTCTTCACTTTGCTGGCAGTTAGACATCTACAGAGATTCTGCTAACAAAGACACAGGAGGTCCAGAGGAGGGAAATAGAGATGCCAAAATTTTGAGTCTTCAGAGTAAAAACCATAAGGAGATTCAATCATTTACATGGCAGTTGTCACTATATTTCCAGATCAGCTTCTGCCAATGTAGGGAATGGCTTCCAAGGTTTAATGATAAAACAGATTTCTAACCTTTCAGGATAAGGTCAATAATCTTCCTTTCTTAATCTTAGGCAAGCTTTATTTAATCTAGCCTCCTTGTCACCTTTGCAAGAGACAGAAAAAGTAATGGTCCTGCGAGAAGGATTTATAGTCTGATAAATGTTTCTTTTATTTTTTTTCCTTTTAAAATATAGCCTTTTGCTATTGATTTTTAAAAGTTTTGTCTCTTGGTTTCATATTACAACCATTTCCAGATATGCCCTTCACTTGACCCGGGGGGGGGTGTTTCCCCTTCTGACAAATAAAAACAAGTAAGGAGGATCAGATGACACAGTGACCAAATCTGATAAGAATATGCACTGTCCCATATCAATAACTCTCCACTTCTTAAATGCAAGGAGAAAAGTTTGTTTCCTTATGCTTTCAAGATTGGTTCTAATAATTAAATAGTATTTAGCTTTGTTTTATTGTCCTTTTCAGTTACCATTCATTTTTATAGTAATTTTCTTTCAACCTTCTTATTCAAGTTCTGATTTATGTAATGTTTTAATTAAAAAGAATTAATTCATTAAAAAACAGGTTACATGTTCCTCAGAAAGCTATTTATGACATTTTTTATTATTCAAATTAGACTTCATTCTTGACTTCTGGTCTCTAGGTAAAGCTTATCATGCTTACTTCTCAGCACGGTTACCCCAAATTACATTCAGACAAACGGTAAGCTGAATTTCAATAAATATTACATTTATGTCTCAAACTAGCTGGCAAATAAGGATTTCAATGGCAAGGCTGAAAAGTAGCTTTCCCAATAATCTGCTACTACATTTAAAGTTTCTTTTCAATGCAATCAGCTCCCAAAGGAAGGCAGAGAAATACAATTTGGTTCATTAAAAATGAGTGAGCCAGCAAAACATATGGAGAGTTGTTTTAACAGACTCTGCTACAGAGCATCAAGGTGTACATCCAGAAGACCTCTAACTAGTTGATTAGCGCCTGAGGCAAAATGGTTCTCAGTGGCTTTTTTTCTTAAGCTTCATGCACATCTTATTATTTTAGCATGTCTTGGAACAGTAAAGAAAAGAAAGTTTAAAAAAATAGAACTAAGAGAGTAGCCAACATAGAAAATATAAAATTCTTATTTCTCAAGAGACCGGGGTGTGTGTGGGGGGGTATTTGCAGCTAGGTTGTTCAGTAGTCTGGAGTCAAGAAAACTTGAGTTCAGATCTGGACTCAGACATTCATTAGCTGGGCAAACCCTTTAACAGCTGCTTGCCTCAGTTTCCCCATCTGTGAAACAGAGATAATCAATAGCACATACATTCCAGTATTGTTGTGAGGATCAAGCTAGACAATAATGGTAAAGCCCTTAGCACAATGCTTGGCATACAGAACGTGCTATATACATTTAAGTTTTTTTCATTATCATCCCATGGTTGACATATGTGTAATTAATGTATTTATTTAGGTAGCTGAAATAAACCACAGACATACAATCCACACAGGTCCTGGCATAATCTTATCATATTACTATTCTAGCAACAGTCTCTGATAAACATATCTAGAGTGAGGCAAAATGAGATTTTAAGGGTTTATCTTAAAAGCTATATTATTCTGTTATTCCATAAATCCTCTGAATACAAGATAAATACATCTTTTGTCACAAATAGTTACTTTGAAAAAAGAACTTAACCACTTATGATTTATTCTGTCAAATCAGGAAACATAAAGCAAAAATTCATACCAGGGAGTTAAATGATCAAGGAGACATGAAGGGTAGGTATACCATGCCTGCAATATAACCTATTTGGCATAGTGTTGTATTACCATTTGCCATTTTGGTGTCATTTTAAATTGAGAAAAGGAAACAAAACTCAAACACTTTTTTAAAAATGTCTTCCTTTATTATGAGAAAAGGACAAGAAGACAGACACATATTATCTTATTGACTATGTATTCAACTGATATTGATAAGCACCTTGATAGGCCTCAATATGAAGATGGCTGATTAATTAAAAGTGAAAGTACTGAGCTCCCAGAAAACTCTGCTTTGTATCAGACTAAATAACAAGAATCAAAGGAGAAACTTGAAGCGCCAGAGCTTTCAACCACAAAGATGCAGGGGAACAGTGGTTAACCCAAGGAAGAATAGTTTAGCTTGGAAACTTAATGCAGGCAAGCAAGGCTCACTACCCCATCCAAAACCAGTGTCAGAACCCTGGTAACAAGCCCCAATTTGGGAACTAAAACTAGAGAAATGAGTAAATCAAAGAAGACAGTCCAGATTAAAAAAAAATATTATGGATCTAGAGATATCACCAAAAGAACAAAAGAGTAATACTTTTACAATTGACAGAAATAATTTTTTTGAAAAAAAAGAATGTTTCACTAGGGCTAAAGGAATGAAATAAAGAAATAAAACAAAGAAGAAATAACTGGAATATGAATATGTAACTTAGAAGAGAAAGCGATCAGTCTTACCAAAGAAATCAACTCCCTGAAAACTAAAATGGACCAAGTAGAAATCAGTGTAGAAATCAATAACTATATGAGACAACAGGAAATATTTAAACAAAATTAAAAGCTTGAAAAATAAAATAAAATATATCTGATATAAAAAACATACCTGGAAAACAATTCAAGAAGAGATATCTAAAAATTACTAGACTCACTGAAAACCATAAATAATAATGTTTCAAACAAATAATCTGAACATGATAATTCAAGAAATCATAAATAAATTAGACCTTTTGGCACATGTGGCCAGGGAGGCTTGGAATTATAATATTTTGAGCTCAGAAATTCTGACCTCCAGTGGGCTATGCCATCAGGTATTTGCATTTAATAATGTATAATTGCGGTGAGCCACCTATGAGTGAAGGAGGTGAGTGAGTTACTGATTATTGGATGGATCCAGACTTGAAGTAGCTCCTGAATTTCCAATATGAGTGAAATGTAGAGACCAATTTGTAAAAAAACATAGAGAAAAAATATCATTTGCAGAAGCTGTTCAGATATATTAGAACTAGAGGATGAATAAAAACAGGCAAGATTCTGCTGATTATTTCCTGAAAGGACCCTCAAAAGGCAAAGTCCCATAAATGTTATAACCAAAATCCAGAGTACCCATGTAAAATAAAAATGCATGCTAAAAGAAGTAGCTCCAAGGAACTACAGGCAGGTTCACAGAATCCTGGCAGCTTCTACTATAAACACTCTGCTTTACAGACAAAAGATAAAGATTTACAACTCAGAATTACTTACTCCTCAAAGCTGATTATAATCCCCAAAAGGGAAAAAAGTGTATCATTAATGGAATAGAGGACTTTCAAGCACTGCTGATGAAAAGACCAGAAACGGGTAGGAACTTTGAAATAACAAACACAATAACAGTCCAGAGGAACCTAGAAAGGTAAATTTATTTAGGAGGTTTGTGAAGACGTAGTGCTAACATTCTAACAAATGAAGAAGTATCCCTTTTAGAATCCTCATTTCTTTAAAGAGAAAGGGAAATAAATAAGAAAAACAGAAACTATGAGAGTGGATTGGTTATGTCTTGAAAATCTAAAGTGGAAAAAGAAAAAGAAGCATAAAAGAAATACACTAGGAAGAAGTGGATGGAACTTACTATTCATCATGAGAAGAGTATGCAAACATGAGAAAATGGGTGAAGTGAGGAGAGAGTGGTCAAAATTTGATGACTCATAAATTGACAAAAGAAAGTTGAACATTGAACATATAAACACATTTTGGGGGAAGATATAGAGCAAGCTCAACAGGGAAACTAGTTAGGGATAGGGGATGATGGTTAATAGGGAATATTATATGATGAGGAGATAGTAACAAGGAAAACACTTCCTGATCCTAAAAAGGGGACTAAAAGGGACAGTGGGTAGCACAAAGAACTAGAATCTAACAGATAGTATTAAAAGATTATGTGTTAAAATTGAATGGTAATCAGCATAGAGTAGTATTGGTATAGAGCAGTAAGTTTATATGTAGCCCATATTTTTAAAAAAATAAACCAGTAGCAGAAAGTACTTGCTTATCATAATTATATAAGAGTAGAAGTTTGGGGTCTCATTTTCACAGTGTTTTGGAGGGAAGCATACTAACTCTTTTCTGTGTCATCTTGGGGTTAGTTCATTAAAATATCCAAATCATCTAAGTGTTGTCAAGAAAACTTTAACATTAACATATTCACATCATCTCAAAATTATCAGTGCCTTTTGGTAATCTTGGAGTCTTACTGCGGATGGGTAAAACTTATCTGAGATTTACATATTATAGATCCAAAAGGACATGACAGCAAGATCCCAAACTTTTCCTCTCACCAACCCCTGATGATCCACGCTATTCACAATGGCTGATCCACGGATTATATAAGTAGCCTCCTCCCTCCCCCATTCTCTTCCCTATACTGCTTGCCTTTGCCACACTATCCCTCTTCCTACACTGTTTGCCTCTATATCTCCACCCACCATGCACTGTTTGTCTGTTTTCTATTGTCATTTGTTCCTATGACCTCTGTGACTTATGAAAATGTGATTTCAGGCTCCCTTTCCACTGCCATTGTGGCTTTTCTAGGTAAGTAACCAAAGAACTAGATATGCCTGCTTTATTTCATAATTTCATAAATTAATTAGAATTCATATTGCCTCTCAGATAATTGCGATCTGGTTAAATTATACTATACAAATATAATGGAAAATTATTTTCCAATATGAAAGAATGAAAAAGAAGATTTCAGGGAATACTGGTTATTATGAACTAGGTGGCACAATGGAGTCAGGAAGACTCATATTCTTGAATTCAAATCCAGCCTCAGACACTTACCAGCTGTGTGACTCTGGGTAAGTCACTTAACCCTGGTTGCCTCAGTTTCCTCTTTTGTAAACTGAGCTGGAGAAGGAAATAATACACACATATATAGTAAGATATACACATGTATGTACATGCACACATACATATACATATATATGTATATGGACAGCAACACTAAAGAAAAACAACTCTGAAAGAAAAATACTTTAATCAGAGTAATGACAAACTATGTCTTTGGACGATCTATGATGAATTATGTTACAAATTTCTTGATGCAGAGATGATAGACACAAGGTACAAAAATATATATATTTCTGAAATGGCCATCATGTAGATGAATTTCCTCTGATTATGTTTATTCTTTATGAGGTTTTAAAAATATTTAATTGGAGAAGAGAGGAGGTGATATGGGAACAGTAATCCCCTAAGAGAGGAGGGTCATGTAACATTTTTAATAATGTAAAAAAGAGAAAAGGAGGGAGTTTAGAATTTAGTACACTCCAAAAGGATCAATTTTAAAGTAGAATTTATTTTGTGCTCTTAAAAAAAGCAAGTTATATGAAATGGAAATTAAGGATTTCATATAATATCTTCTTTTGTGTCCTGCTGTGTATATGGAAATGCTCTTCCCCCCACCCCCAGTATTTAAGTCCAAAATTTTAAAAAGTCCCTCAAAGATGCTGTTACTTACAACATTATACTTGTCTCTAAACCCAAAAGAGAGACTCTTAAGCAAGCTCTGGTATAGATGTTTTATGTTATTATGCCACCAAAATGAGACTAGGTAAACATTGAAAATATCAGTATTGAAGCAATATCTTTGATATAAGTATTTATTTCGGGATAAATTCCTATGTATAACCAATTGTACCTATGAGGCAGGGTGATGTGATTAGGGAAAAGAGCAGTAGAAATTGAGAGATCTGGGTTCAGAGTAGTCTCACCCCGCCATTCCTGCTTTTCATACATGTAATCTTTGCCAAGTCACATAACCTCTCTGAAACTAGGTTTTACTAGGTTTTCTCATCTATAAAAATTAGGATGATAATACTTTTATTATCTATCTAACAGAGTTCTGAAGAAAGTGCTTTGGATATTCTATAAGGATACACAAAAGGGCGATCTTAGGATGATAATTATATTTGACATTTCTTATTTGTCCAACAACTATTAATAAAATTAACATATTTTATTATCATAATGAGAGATTTCCAATTCCTGAATAGCTGTGGTAAAGAGGGAAATAAAGGTATGAATGAATAAAATGTTTAGGTACTTCCTCAGCTCTATAATAGAAACATAGGACTCAGATGTTCAAACGACTTTGGGAGGAAAGGGTTTTGTAGAATTTAAAAATGACATACAATGTGAGTTATTTTGATGAAGAAGATGATAACTATATCTCATTAAAATGTTTAGCAAAATAAATTAAATTGATTTATTAGTAAAGTTGTTTAATTCTTGATTACTTGTGGTAATGATAGGAAAATGGCACAAATAAATGGAATATTCAGATAATTTGTAAAATACTTTATTTTAGCTCTTATTTTTGTTATACCCCAGCAGGTGAGATAGCAAAATATACAGATTTGATTGCTGTTCCTTTTCTTTCTTTTTCCCTTTACAGAAATGATAAAAGAAATAACTAAGTACCAGGAAGAGTTAAAGTAATGCCTGTCTAATTTACAATGGACACAGATGTAGTGGGTGCCATTGTCTAATTTGAATTTGTTAGAGTTGCATGGATTTTTCTATAAAATGAGTGATTAAGCTCACAAAACTCTTTCTTTATCAATCCATCCATGCACCCCCCAATCTCAACATTTTCTGAATGCTTGAAAACAAGATGCGTTTACATAATAACAATAGATGGCATTTAGACTAAGCTCTATGATTTATAAAAAGCACTTTAAACGTATCATATTCTTTGATCCTTACAACCACTCAGTGAGAAGATATGATTATTATTCCCATTTTTCCAGATGAGAAAAACCAAGGATGAACCAGATAACATGACTTGCCCAGAGTCACACATCTAATCTGTGTCAGAGACAGAATTTGAACACAGATCAACCTGAATGCACATTCAGAGCTCTATATATTGCCCCATCTAGTTTCCTACCTCTCATGTGCACATATAATTTATCTTTTAAAACATACTAATTATATACACAATAGTCATGAAAAGTAATGTATCATAGTGTAAGGGAAATTGGACTTGGAGTCAGAAGAGCACTGGGGCTGAATCTTGGCTCTGAGCCCCATTATCTGTATGACCATTGGCAATCAAATAGTCTCTCTGAGTCCCAGATTTCTTATCTATTAAACAGGGTCTATAATACCTATAGTAACTACTTCACATGATAAAATAGATATGCACATAAAGTGCTTTTTAAAAAAAAACTTGAAGCACCAATTGAATACAAACTATTATTCCTTAGTATAACTTGTTGTTGCTTAGTTGTGTCTGACTCTTTATGACCCCATCTGGGGTTTTCTTGGCAAAGATCCTAGAGTGGTTTGCCATTTCCTTCTCCAATTCATTTTACAGATGAGGTAACTGAGGCAACCAGGGTTAAGTGACTTGCGCAGAGTCACACAGCTTGTAAGTATGTGAGGCTGGATTTAACTCAGGTCTTTTAGTCTCCAAGCCCAGCACTATATCTGCTGTATTTGCACCTATTCTAAAATTATAGTCCTCCTCTGATAACTCCTTGTAGAGATAATTTTAGTTTATTAGTCAGAGCTCAAGTTTAGCCCTGTTGAACCCCGCTCATGGTCAAAAGGCTTTGCGTATGATCCCATCACAAAAAAATGTCAGCTTTCTAAAGACTAACCTAGCTATACATAAAGAGATTCATCCTCAATATGCTAGCCATTTGGTGAAAAATTCTTTGGTTATAGCAAACTATGAAATTAACAAAACAAAATTAAATAGCCCTTAATCCTGTGTGGTCTGAAAAAAGTCACAGATAAAGAGAAGGTATGAATGGGTTACAAGAAAATCAGAGTAGGAACTCATATCAACAATGTCAAGGCTGAATCAAAGTATTGAAAAAATATTTCTACAATGTTGCATAGATGCTACTAATGTGGTCTTAATATTTTTCAGGCTACAAAGAGGTCTGAAATCACAGGTCAATGAATGATTCAACAATTAAATAGTAGTCCAATTTAAAAGAGAAATTGAGATTGAAGTGGAACATAGTACTTAGCACATAGTAAGTGGGGGAAAGGAATAAGCATTTAAATAGCATCTACTATGTACCAGACACTGTTAAACACTTCACAAGAATGATCTCATTTGATCCTCAAAACAACAATGTGGGGAAGATGCTGTTATTAGCCCCATTTTACATTTGAGGAAACTGAGGCAAATAGGCCAATGACTTTCCCAGGGTCACACAGCTCCTAAGTGAGGTCATTCTTAAACTCAGGACTTTCTGATTCTAGGCTCTATCCACTGTAATACCTCTCTGCCTCGAAGCACTTAATAATTGTATATTGATTGCTTAAGTGTTTAGGGTAGAAAGGATGATAATAATTGAACATCAAGAGAAGGTACAAGTACTAAATTTTGTTTTATTTCTGTTTCCTTAGCCAAGGAATCTAAGGAAAGGACTAAGTAAAATTGGCTAACAGGGAGTTGAAAACTAAGCTAAGTAAGGAAACAGTAAGATACGGCTTCTCTGTCTTCATTAAGTTCAGGTCACCAGGCTCAACTGAATTATGGCTTCAGATTTTATCTGCTTTTGAATATCACTATTTTGGTGCCACTTCTCATGCACAAATTATCATTAGAAACACACTGCAGCCTATTCCACTAATCAAGTGTGTCTCTGGTGTAGCTAGGTGATATAGGGAACAGGAAGACCTGAGACCAGCTTCAGACACTAATTAGCAAGTTATTTAACCTGTTTTCCGCAGTTTCATCAACTTTAAAATGAGTTGGAGAAGGAAATGGCAAACCACAGCACCTACCTCAAAGGGCTGTTATGAGGATTAAACGATATAATATTTGTAAAAATGCATATACTAGGCACTATTTAAATATTTATTTTCCTGCTCTCCCTTCACCTACTTACTATATGGTAGGCACCATGCCCTATGACTTGGTGATCATCCTGGATTCTTGAAAGCTAAACCTGTTCAATCCCTTCTTTGGTCTCCTTTTTTCTCCTCACATATAGCCCAAACCCTCTTAGTTTTGTCTATCTTCCTAACTATGCTTTCTCTGAAACCTTTAAAATCTGTTCTACCAAAATCTGCCTCATTTCCAGGTTTCTTTTGCTTCCCTATAACATATTCCAAGACTGAGTGTTCCTCTCCCATTTCCATCCCACTTACTCCACTCACACAGGAAGTTCCACCAATGTTGTGAGGCCTTTCATGATTTAGTGGATTGTTTTCACAATTTGCTTCTCGCCTGGTGGCCAGTTGTTAAAGACTACAATCTTTTAGGAAGTTTTGAAGTTCACATGTACTGGTTTAGCTTTCAAGAATCCAGGATGATCACCAATTCATAGAGGAGACATTATAACCTTGTTTTAGAAAAAAGTCATCTCATAATTGAAATAAATATGCAAGTTATTATAAACATTAAAAATAGAGGAAAGATTTTATTTTTAGGGGAGAGCGAGGATAAGAATGATCAAGACCTGTGATTTTTATCAATGTGAGGACTTTTCAGTTCAGAAAACTCCTCCTTTCTTTCATTTTTTACAGGGGATTAAGTGGTTAAGTGACTTGACCTGAATCATACAGGTAATATGTCAGAGAATGCATGTGAACCAGGGATTTCCTGACTCCAAAGTATCTCCTCTCTATCTACTATATTAAGTTGTGTTAATTGACTTCATTTAATACATAGCTTTAAACTTCATTTAATACATTGAAACTTTAAAATAATAGAAGGTTTTATTTTATTTTGTAGGATAATTTAGATTTAGAGCAAAAGCATTTATTTTTCTGTCATATCATTTTAATTTGTCAGCCATCACATAATAAAGTACATGGCAATTTGAAATGGAAGAAAAAGTCGAATTGTGAAGCTCTAAAAATGACTGCAGCACAGCAAATCTTTTTTGAATGCTAGCTCACATCAATTCGATTTTCAAATATTAATTTGCCTGAAGATAGAATGAAAACATCAAAAGTAAGCCCTGAAGCAAACCCAAACCCTTTCAGAAGTTCATAAAGAACACTGAACAAAAGCTTTTCTTTGGTTGCTTCTAACAAACTGTAAACTAGGGGCATACTTTGGTCAGTGCTCAACACCTGGAAAACACAAGTCTGCACTTAAGGACACATTTTCAGGTGGAGTCTATTATGGTTGTGATTATGGTGGGCATTAAAGCAATCCCATTTGAAATCCTCTGCTTAACCTTTGACTAGAAAATAACTGCTTAAAGTCTAGCTAAGTTTATGTTTCTCAGAAATGGAAAACTGTTCAATGTCTGACAATAGAGAAAATAACATTTGTTTTATATCGCCAGCTATCTATGGATATGTTTTGAATGTGGTTACATAAGATACATTTCCATTTAAAACAGGACTGTTGAGTATTCCATAAAATACTGTTTTTAACAAGTCAACACAATAGAAAGAACACCGACTCAGGAGTCAGAGAACGTGATTTAAATCTGCCTTATACATCACCTGTGTTATTTTGGGCAAATGACTTATTCTTTCTAGGTCTCAATTTCTTCATCTGTAAAATGAGGGGATAGATGATTAGATGGTCTCTGATTTAAATCCTCATTTATGATTATATGAAGAAAATGCAATATTTAATGACTGGAAAGTAGATTAAATTGTAACCCTAAATCTAATTTGATGTTGGTCCATATATGTAGAAGAACAAATTTCTCCCTATGCTTATGTTAAACATTTTTTGAAAGTACTATTTGACTCTGACAAATCACTCCCAGCTAATCTTCTGAAAGTGATTGTCTTTATGTTTATATCAATAGCAAGGACACTTTCCATTGATGGACTTTAACCAGCCCATAGGTTCATATAAATATTATAATCAGGCAGAAGATTTAATATTCTTACCAATTTTGGTCATTGTTTTTCTTTGAGAAGTGACTGAAAAATCCAATATGCTTCACTTGAACATATGACTAGAATTATTTCCATTAATCTACTTGTTAATTGTTTTATAACAGTTTTATCTAGTACTTAATAAAAAAATAATATAACTTATTCAAGGTCTCCTGCAATGACTAAATAATAAAATGAAGAAATATGAAACAAAAAATAATAAAAAATATTAAAAATAAAGCAACGTCAATGGACAATGAGTTAGAGCCAGGAGTTGGAATCTTTTTTTAAATTTTAGTAATTTGGTCACATATATAAAATACAGACAGAAGGATCAGACAATGATGGGTCTAGAGCTGGAAGGGAACACTGAGGACATTTGTCTAATCCATTTATTTTACAGATGAGCAAAACTAGGAATATTCAGGTTGTTGTTTTTTGAGAGTCACACAGCTAAGTTTCAGCAGTGGGATATAAATCCTGATCCTCTGAAACCCCAGTCAGGCCTCTTCCAATCAAAGACAATGACCTTGCCCCATCCCCCAGGCTTGGCTTTATCTCTGCATTGCCTACCACCACCTCACCACTGAGTGTTTTGGATAGAGAAATCCCTGGAAATTTGTTGAGAGCATAGTCTGGAGAGCAAAGAATGCCCACTTAAGATTGAGTGAGGTTCCAATATTAGTTACTAGGAAGTTTATTTTTAAGAAAAAAAATTAGGCCATACAGGTCTGGTTAGTTACCCAGGTGATTCTTTGATACTATTCAAAAGATCTTGATTCCTGGGGCACAGAATCTTCTTCTAAAGAAGAAAAACCTTTTAGCTAAGATTATGAAAGGACCAAGAGAGGTCACCACTTGAGATAATAAGCTGAAGAAGTTTTTTTTTTTTCTGTCCTTCCCCAAGTAGGACCTTGAGTGGCCCAATATCTGAGTGCAAGGGTCATTTTTCTTTTGTAAGTGCTAATAAACCTTGGGAATTTAAGCCAAAAAGATGTAACAGAGCCCACTTTTCTCCTGATGAAGAGTTATCACTATAGGCAAAGGCTTTAGCTGAAGCCAGAAGCCAAAGGCAGAGACAAGTTCTGTAGCCACATACCCAGTGCAGCCTTGCTTGGGTGAAACCAGTACAAGAAATCACATAGTGTCCAGGAGAGACAATGATTTCAGAAATATGAAGACATCCACGGACTCTCATCTTCAGAGGCATGAGTTTCCCCTTTATGTGTGTTTCTTGAGCACGTGTTACTGAAATATATATCCTATATGTGTCTATTCTACTGATGGGTGCAGTGGATAGAGCACTGGGTTCAAATAGCCTCAAATACTCATTAGCTGTGTGAACCCGAGAGAATCACTTGACCCTCTTTACTTCAATTTCCTCATCTATAAAATGAACTGGAGAAGGAAATGGAAAAGAACGCCAATATTTTCTTCCAAGAAAACAGCCAAAAAGGGGTCAGGAAGAGTTAGACACAACTAAAAAATCTCTAGACAATATTTTTCCAGTTGTGTTTGAATCCTCCTGACCCCACTTGGTGTTTTCTTGCTAAAGATACTAGAGTGGTGTGACATTTCCTTTTCCAGATAATTATACAGATGAGGAAACTGAGGTAAACAGGGTTAAATGACGTGCCTAGACTGCCTACAATAAGTGTCTGAGGACAGATTTGCACTCACGAATTTGAATCTTCCTGACTCCAGGTCCTGCACTCTATCCACTGAGCACCTAGCTGCCCCCTTACCTCTTAGGGCCTTCATTTATGGAAAAGGAAAAGTCACAGGAAGTCTCATTAAAATAAATATTCCCAGAAGAATACTGTAATTACCCATTACCATTTTACTTGAATCATTCTTTCTGATTTCACAAATAACATACCCTTTGGACAAATCTACCATTCTTATCTGTTATGAACTCATTCACTTAAAAGTCTTAAGAATTTTTCAGTTCTTGGCATTGGTTCTGTTTCCCTGAATTTCAAGGATTTCTTTCTGTAGCTTGGGGCATGGCACATAAAAGGAAGAGTAGCTATTTGGTAGTTCTTTAAAGTAAGGTGAAAATTGTAGACCTTTAGGACTCCTTGCTTATAATACTTAAATTGGTATTCTTTTATACAATCTTACTTGGTGGACATTTTATGCTAAGTCCTGGGATAAACTAAAAACCTGCATTTTCATTTTTTAATATACATACATACACATATGTGTGTGTGTATACACACATGTATATACACATACAATTTCCTCCCTGTATTCGTCATCACCTGTATTAAAAATAAAGCAACGTCAATGGACAATGAGTTAGAGCCAGAACTCTATATTTAACTGATATTTTCCTGCGAGTTATAGAACACTGAATTCTCCAAGGAATCAAATACATGAATTATCCAATGATCAATGGAGGCCAGTAGGGTAAAAGATAGGGAAAGGGAAGTGGAAGGAGCATTCACATAACACCTACAAAATGACGGTCACGGTGCTAAGCACTTTACATATATTATCTCATTTAATTCTTAAAATAACTTCCTGAGGCAGGTACTATTGTGCTTCTCATTTTACAGTTGATGAGGCAAGCTGAGGCTCAGTAACTTGCTCATAGTCACAGGGCTAGTAGGCGTTGGGAGCTGGCCTCAGGTTTTCCTGAGTCCACACACAATGTTCTATTCTCCACATCACTTAGTTGTACTAGAGACATGCCTGATTGTTAGAACAGGCTACAGCGTGCTTCCAATGATAATTTGTGCATACGAAATGGAAAAAAGGCAGTGATGTTCAAAAGTAGATAAAATCTTCTCATTCAATTTTTACTTATCGTTTTGGCTGTAGTTTGGCATTATGTAAACACCATTTCCAAGTTCCCTGATCTCCAATAAAATACTTATTTCAAGGGATAATATCAGTACATATATATATATATATATATATGTATACATATTCGTAAATATGTACTCATAGAGATACTTGCATTTACTCTCCAAAATACCCTTACTGCTTTTGTACTCCTTGCTTTAGGGCAAAATCATACCCCCTCCTAGAGATTTTACCAGGAAAATTTGGCGAAATAGCAATATGTATTTGTGGTGCTGATTGGAGACATTACACAGAGTTCTACATGTTTTCAAAGCTTTTGATTATGAAGAGATGTTTGCAGAGAAGCAGCAGCCACTGGAAGAAGCAGAGGGGCTATGTAGGGCTCACAAAAGCTAAGGAAGGATCAATTTCTGGGATTCTGTTCAGGACTATCAAAACAGGGCACTGACAGTAGCTATTATTCACCTGGCAGACACTAGTGGGGACAGTGTAGATTGAGATCTGAACAAAGGTGGTGTCCAGATGTAAGTGAGGCAGACAGACTATGAAATAAAGAATTAAAAGCAGATTGTAAAGACATGGGATCTGTAGGGTATACAGACCCAGTCCAAAGCAACATTTTTTTCCCCTCTCCATTCTGGAGATGCATTCCATTATACCCATCCATCACTCCCCATTCTCCCTCCCCAACAAATGGAAGAGTAGCAGGGGCAGGAGAGAGAAAGCTATTTGTCTCCTCTCAATGGTACTGGAATTTGGAAGGTCTGTTCCTTTATCATCTTATTCTTATTTCTATGGTATTTGAAGCCCTTAATAGAAACAAACAAACCTAAGTAGAGAGTTAACATAAGCATGTCTGACTATTACTGAACAGAATGAGAGGACCAATCCAATAGTAGAGAGTTTTTCCAGAGTAGTTTGTCAGGATTGAGAGCTATCATTAGCCATTTATAATTATTTTCCACAACGTCCATGTGTGCAAATGTGTTATGTGTACAAGCATGTGTGTGGTCAGATCACAGTATGGACCTTTTCCTTTTCAAATGACAGATAGATTTAGATAAAAAGAGCCAGAAAGCCCTGTGGTGTAGGGCCTTAGAGAATTTTTTTTTTCTGAAGGATACCCTGACCCTGATGCAGCTGAGGTTGCTGTTAGTTTTAACATTGAGGATCTCTGGTACACCCATACACCTCACACAAGGGGTCTCCTGTTTTACCAGGTTCCACTCAATGTACTGATTCACAATGAGGGGCTTTGACTTTGATAGCATTTTATAGCATTTCTTAGATTCTTCCTATAGATATTTGAATACTAACAAAACTCACACACAAATACTCTAAACTTAATTTGAATCCTTTGGGTATGTTATCTTATTTATTAGATTTCTTGGAGGAAAAAGCAAAGTGAAGTTATATGATTATTTTGTTTTTAAAGTTAAAAACTTCACTATTATTCAGTGCACTGTACAATATAACATTTAATTCTTATTTTCACTAAGGTAGTGTTAATATTTTTAAGATATCATATGGATTCCCATATTTTGAAAAATACATTTGCATGGTGATGCTTCAGGCACAAGTTTCTCAGATTTTTCCCCGTACTCTTCTTTTAGAAGTACATTTGTTAAGAATCTCAGAAATACTCCATTCAGGAATAAAACGTATGTTTTCATTTGCTCTCAAAACCACTTAATAAGCCAAAGTGGCAGTTAGAGAATTGCTAATACATTAACTAATAGAACCTGTAAAAACAAAGAACATTTTGTGCTGTGACAGTCTCATTCTCTTCCTGCTGTTGATTCTGTGAGCTGTGTGTTCCTTATGTTTAAAAACCTGGCAAATACACTTCCAGACATTGATGATCTCTTCCCTGAGGGCTTAAAGGTCACACTTAAGACATTATTAAGCAAAAGTAGGACAGAATATCAAAAATTCTTTGTTGAGAATAGCCTACCTATTTTATCATGAGATATCATATATTCTTCTTATTGTTTCTATCATTTCTATTTCACCAACAAGTTCATCCTTGTGACAACTAGAACAATGACAGGGCTATAAAATGGACCTGAGATTTCAATGATATAGGAATGCCAAAAAGAGGAAATTCTCTATGCTAATGACAGTCAGTGCCTTTTCAGTGATCTAAAGAGTGCCCTGGACCATTTAGAGATTAAGTCCCCTGCTAAAGGTCACACAGTCACTATGGGACAGTAATGAGGCTCAAACCCAGGTCCTCCTTGCTCTGAGGCCATCTTTCTATACCTTATGCCATGATGGAAAGAAGATACAGAATGTTGTTTTCCTTGTTGTCTCCCCCACCTTTTGGAGGACAAAATCTTTAAGGCAAGTCAAAAAATTATTAACTGCTTTGCTTTGGGCAGCAAAAGAGTTCTAGTAGATGTTTAAAAATGTAAAACATGCTATTTTTGCTATTCCATGCTTATATTTGTAATCTTTATCTGGGGTCTTGTGCTCAAGCACCTTTAAAACCAAGCGTGAGCAGCTTTCCAGAGGATGGCTTTTGTGAACAGCTTTTCAAGGTTCTCATTACATAGTATAGTGAACACTCTATTCAATAACAAATCAGGGCAAAACATTCACAGAGAAACAAAGTACAGTATTCACAATGTTACAACTTATCACAGAAAAATCAAAATGCAGCATTCACAATGACTTACATTAAAATAGCCACATAGTTTTCACCACAGTGGTCACATAGTTTTGAACAAAGTACAATCATTTAGTCAATCACTTAGTAACTCAATCATTCAATCATCCTTAAGGGTTACAAAATACAAAAGTCAAAGTTCTCCACTTATGAGGCACATTAAGTTACAATACCAGTTACTACTCAGCACTTTCTTAAGGGGTAGTATAAAATTCACAGGTCATCTACCCCTCAGTCACAAATAACAATTTCACAGTCATAAGTAAGTTACAACTTCAATCAGTCACTATTCAGTATCTACCAAGAGATCTTTTCATCTTGATCTGAGGTAGGCTTTCAGATTCCATGGATCCCCTTTTATGGTCCCAGGTCCTACATAGATTCACCAAACTGTAACCTGGGTTCAAAGGCAGATAGCTCCCAGCTACTCATTCAGCTCTCCGTGCAGTCCCTGTTCCACACTGAATACTGCTCACAGTATCCAGTCCACCTTACATCCTTCACAGTCTCTATCCTTGTGAAGTCAAGGCTTAACAAAGCCACAAACAGACAAAATACCGACACCACAGTCTTGCTTCCTCAGTCTTCTGCTACTCCAGCTGGTCATTGGAAATCCTCAGCAGCTTGGCTGGTCCTCAGACACAGCAGCTACCAAGTAGCTTCTCAGCAACTCCAGCTGGCCCTCAGACTCAACAGAAGTTTCAGCTGGTTCCCAGAATCAAAATCACTTCATCCAGGTTCTCAAAAAAGAAATCATTCTCTCCAGCCTGGGCCTCTCTTCCTCAGCCTCCAGAACCTGGCTGCAAGAAGATCTGAAATTCCATTTAGGGCTTCTCCTTATATAGCTATTAGTTCCTCCCTGCTGTGCCCCTTCCTGTTACATCAGCAACTTCTTGTTATGTCAGCAACAGGGGTTCATACCTTTTGTTTCTTAACAGAGGCTTGTTCTAATTAATTTCCAACCAGGTGCTAAGTTCCTGTTAGCTTTGTAAACACAAAGGGATAAAATTTCATTACTATTACCACCCCACCCCAAGATGCTGTTTTATGTGCTTATTTTGTGTTATCCCTATTATAGTGTTGTAAAGTTCTGTTGACACCAGTTACCCCTAAACTCCCATTAACCTATGTAATGGATACAAAAAATCTTGGCTTTCTGGTGTTAAATGGTTTGCTTCTGTCTTTATGAGGAGTCTGTTATATTTTGAAATTCTGAACTATGGCAGCATATTTATAGTTGCTTTTGGTGCTATGAATATTGCCTTTGAGATATAGTACCCTGATCGCTTTATCTATTTCTTCTTTCTGACCAGGTGGTCTATAGACTGCTCTGATATCAATATCTCTTTCTGCCTCCACTGATTTTCCCCACATGCTCTCTACAATGCTTCTTCCCTCCTCTGGCTCTTGGATGTATTTGCTTATGTATAACTTCTTAATATACAATGCTACTTTGTCTCT
Organism: Pseudocheirus occidentalis; assembly: GCA_028646575.1. NCBI lineage: Eukaryota > Metazoa > Chordata > Mammalia > Diprotodontia > Pseudocheiridae > Pseudocheirus > Pseudocheirus occidentalis. Next base: position 143,594,381 of record CM053597.1, on the reverse strand, counting down.
CCCCTCCCACCCCCCCATTTTTTTAATCTATCCTGGGGCTTTTGGTTAAGGTAAACATTTCTATGATGGGAAGATATGCTTTTTCAACTTTTCTCCAGGAAGTTTTCTAGTTTTTGTTTTTCTATTACTCAATCAATAAACACTTATTTAGTGCCTACTTTGTGCCAGGCACTATACTAGCCTCTAGGCACTAAGGTAGGCTCCCTTCTTTTTAGTGCTCTTTTTATTTATACTCTTAAAGTAACTGTACCTATTGTTTTCTTGGTGAGCTTATTTTACTCTTCACCAGATATATTAATCTTATTCATACTAACAATTTTTTACTACACAATAATCTTCCATTAAATTAACATACCACAGATGTTTTTCAGCCATTCTACAACTGATGAGAAGCCATTTTTTTCAATTTCTTTACTACCACAAAGAATAATGCTATGAATGGTAAAAAACAAAACGAAACAAAAACAAAGAAACAAAAAACCAATAACTTTCCATTCCTTATAAGATATATTCCATGGCTGATTGGGAACCTTTTATGTTAAAATTATGGACTAGAAATTTAAACCCCATTCCTATATACCATCTATTCTATTCTGATGTTTCTATTTCAAATCTGCCTTCTACTTTTAATGCCCTTATCTTGGATAGATAATAGTGATAAAGACACAATCTGTCTGCCTAAAGTCTTCTGGGGGTTTTTTTTGCCTAAAATTTCATTATCCTTTGTAATACTTTTTTTAAATTCTTCCTGGAAGTATCACCTGTGCCTACGTGATGAAGTATGTAGTACTTAGATCAGAAATTACTTGAGAGGTTCTTGATCATCTCCTGGACATATATTGATAAAAGGCAACATACCTGTTTATTTCACTGTGAGGCTGACAAATGGCTGCCCACTATTCCTTATCAACAAGTCATTAATTAGCATTCTTGTTCATCTTGTGTTCTCCTAACCCTTACTCTTCTGAGAGTGCTTGTAGAATTGCATCATCATTCATCAGAAGACAAACTTTTTCCAAAGAGGATCCAGGTCCTTCTTTGGCTCGAGCTTTACATCTTCACACAATTTTTTTTTTTTTGTCATAGTAGATGTGGGATAAATGCTTACTGGATAATTGACATGTGAATGGGAAGAAAACAAAGATGGAAAAGGTGGCTGGTTAAAACAAACATGTTTTTAATAGAAATATCATAGAAAATGACTATTTCATCATTTCTTTCATCCTTTGAATAAACAGAAATGAGTTGTTATGGTTTATTCTTGATTACATCATGGCTAGTTTTAAATGACTTAAAAAAAAACCCAACCCCATGAGTAACCCTATTTTCCTTAGGAAAACACTTAAAGGATACGATCTGTAAAAATTTCCAAATCCTCAGTCATGTATTCACTTTTATTTTTTTTCAAATTACTTCTAGTAATATCTCTCTTGACTCATTCTAAATGACTGCTTCCACTCTTGGGTATTAACTCCCCATATATCATTATTTAATTATTTTTTAAACCATAACAATGAATGTCTTGTCAAAAGAGCCTCAGCAAAAACATAAGAAATAATGTAAAATTTTCATGTTATTATTTCCTTTCTTTTTAAACTTTATTGGGCTAATTTGTATTCATTTAATCATTTTCTTAATTTTTAATTAACCTTCTTATCAGAGCTACTATGATTTTAACTATACTATGATTTTGTTTAACTGAATATTTTACTTCTGAAATATTTAGTATCAAATTTAATATTTAGACTGATTCTCTACAATAACTATTATCTCAAATTGGCAGTTTCTGAAACTTTAAAAATAACATCATCATTATCAAAAAAAAGCAATTATTACATACTTATTTTGCACCAGACACTGTGATATGCACTAGGTCCATAAAGAAAGACAAAAAATATGGCTTATACCTTTAAAGATTGCATATTATAATGGGAGAGACAATATGACATTAACTACAAAATAATAATAATAATAATAATAATGATAGTTCACACTTATATGGTGCTTTAAAGTTTGCAAAGTATTTTACTATTTTTTTCTCATTTTATCTTCAAAACAATCCCTGCATCTAGGTACTATTATGCCCATTTTACAACACAGGAACCAGGGCAGAGTTAAATGAGTTGCCCAGGGTGAGACAGCTAGTAAATGTCTGAGACAATCAGATCTTCCTGACTTCAGCACTCGATTCACTGTGTCACATAATTCTATACAATATAAATGAAACTCAACCTTAGAGGGAAGGTACTAGTTGTGTGTGTGGGGGGGTAGGGGGTTAAGGATTGGATATATGGAATGAATGCATGTGAGAAGTTGGAGATGACACTGAGGTTGCAAGTCTGTGTGCCTTCGAGGACTGTGGTATCCCCAAAATAAGAGGGAAGTTGGGAAGTATGGAAAGTCTTTGGGGAAAGATAATGAATTCTATTTTACATGTCTAATATTGAAAATATAAATATTTACTGTTCATTCTTTTCATTTGTTAAAACTGTGTTAAAACATTTGTTAAAACACTGTGCTAATGCTAAGTGTTTGGGGACACAAAAGGGACAACAAGAGAATACAATTTAAGAGGGAGATATGGTGAAAACAAAAAATGTACAAACAAGATATAGTCACAATAAATTTGAAGATAATCTTCGGAGGAGGGTAGGCACTAACATTAAGAAGGACTGAAGAAGACTTGCAGAATGTGGGATTTTAGCTCAGATCTGAAGGAGGCCATAGATTTCATGATGCAAAGATAAGGAGGGAGAACATTTGAGGAATCAGAGAAAACCAGGGAAAATTCATAATCAAGAGATGGGAGTATCTTGTGAGGAACAGCAAAGAGGACAGTGGTACTGTATTGTAAAATACATAGAGAGTAACAAAGTATAAGAAAATTAGACAGGTATGAAAGAGTCAGGTTATGAACAGTGTTTAAAATTCAAACAGGCATGTTGAGTTTGAGATGTCCACAAGTCATCCAATTCAAGATGTCCAATAGGCATCTGATGATATGAAATTAGAGGTAAGCATTAGATAAATTGATCTAAGAATCTGTATAGAGATGGTAATTTGATCTATGGAAGCTGACGATACCACCAAACAAGAGAGTAAAGGAAGAAGAAAAGAGGGTCGAGCACAGGCATTTGAAGGATCCTCATTTTTTTGTGGTTAAGGTTTGAATGAAAATCTAGCAAAGGAGACTAAGAACAAGTGGTCAAACAGGTAGGAGGAGAATCAGGAGAAAACACTGTCATAAAAATCTAGACAAGAGGGAGTATTCAAGAGAAGAGGGTTATTGATAGTGTCAGAGGTTGCAGAGACATCAATAGGGATGAGGACTGAAAAGGCCATTAGATTTTATAATTAAAAGATCATTGGTGACTGAAGAATGCCATTGCAATTGAAAGATGAGGTTGATTTAGATGAGACTGAATGGAGCAGATCATAGATTTCTCAAGGTGATTAGATATATTTGCCTGTCTCATATTTCAATTTTCATTTGTTAACTACATTAAAGCAGCTTTTAGCTTGGTGGATAGAATGCTTGGCCTAAAGTCAGGAAGACTACTTTCTGTGGATTCAAATCTGGCCTGATATTCTCTCTGTGACCCTGGCCAAGTCACTTAACCTTGTTTGCCTGGTTTTTCTCATCTACAAAATGAGCTGGAGAAGGAAGTGGCAAACCACTCAATTATCTTTGCCAAGAAAATCCCAAATGGGGTTATGAAGAGTAACATGACTAAAAGCCGACTAAACAACAACAAAATGGGGGCAATAACAGCACTTATCTTGTAGGGCTGTTGTGAAGCTCTAATGACATATTTGTTGTTGTGTGTAAGCCCTTAGCACAGTACCTGGCACATAATAGGTACTATATAAGAGCTTATTTCTTTCACTTCTCTTCCTATGTCATGTTTATTATATTTTATCCAAAACTTATAGCTGGAATTTATAATAGATATATATTTAATATAAATTTAAAATTTATAATTTTAAAACTTGTTAACTTAATACTGAATGTCCATATAATGATTTAAACTTACTTTACTACAAAATGGGGATGATATCCACAATACCTTTCTCACAGGGAATTATGAGCAACAAATAAAATAATGTATGTAATCCAATTTTTAAGACTTAAAGTGCTAGAAAAAAGTCAGGTATTATTATTTTATGAGCCTTCTCTCTCCTCCTCTCCGTGGAGCCCTGACTGGAGGCAGGGGCTGATGTTAGGAGTTGCAGGCAAGCCAATGAGAAAAATGACTGAAATCAGTGAAAAAAAGTGACAAATTGTGATTGTGTACAAATGGATCTGTGATAATATTTGCTTCTTAGTCACTGTCAGTGTCCATAACAATCAAAGTTCCCAAGGCAAATCATTTTCTATTTCCACGATTTCTTAAAATTAGATCCCCAAATAAAGATGAGGAAATATTGGTAAAAATAAGAGGCATTGATAAAATAAGAAAGTACATGGGGAAGGTACGAATACAGAAATTGAAAAAAAAGAGAAGAAAAAGTTGAAAATATAAAGGTTGTAAGACATAAAGAGAACATTATTGATAGAGAAATTCAAATGTTTGGGCTCCCTCTGAGGAAATTATTAAGGTGCCATATAGTATGTTATTGTAGAATGTATGCTGGGTTTACAGCCACAGAAACAGGGTCTGAATCCTGGATCTGCTACTAATCAGCAGTGTATCCATGGGCAAGTCACCTGATCTTTCCAAGTCTCAGTTCCCTTATCTGTAAAATGAGGATGTTGGCCACTCTGTGCCCTCCAAGGTTTCCTTCCAGCTCTAAATCTATGACCTATGATTCTATAAAGTTAAAGATAAAGTGATTGATGACAGGGAACAAACAAAATGCTTTTGTTTCCTTTAACTTCTAGACACAAACTTCATGTATTTAGCATTTAAAATTCTCGTAGTGGAGTTGTTTGGTTAGGGAAACAACAGAATAACTGCTTATGATAACAAAACTCTGCAAATTCCCATACTCTCAGTGTTTTACAGAACTTCAGATTTCCACTAACAGCCTCAAAAAGGGTAAAGGGCCTTCCCCCCCAATTTTAAAATATTATAGTGGGGACATAAAAAAAATATGAAAAAAGATTTTAGATAAAGTGTAGAAAATTATCCTGCAGTAGGAGCTGATTTTTTTCTTCTTTGATAAACATGTTGCCTCCCAAGCTTCTTCTTGAATCATTGACTTCTGAGCATTCCCTGGAGTTTTGTGTCATTCTAATGTGATACTGTCTTGATGTTAAATAACCCACAAACCCACCAAACTTAAATAAAAAACATGATTTTTTTCTCTTCTTTCCCTCTTGAACAAATAGAAGCTTATTTTTTTTTGTTACAAGCCTAACTATTGCTTGACTGATAAACTAAATTGTAAGCAGTTAGTTTTTTGTTTTTTAAATCAGAAGGCTACCAAAGACCAATCAGGCATTACTATGCCTACCAGGGCAGAAATGACACACACAGAGACTTCTTACAAAAAGTCTTTTGCAACATCAAACAGGGAAAAATAATTAAAAAGCTCCTATGGAGCACCTAGAGACTTTGAACATACATAGGGGGTGACCACAAAGGTGGTTATAAGACATCTTCCTTTACTTTTTATACTATATTTTTATTTTGTCTATTATTTAATTCTGTTCTAATAGATGTAACACATATGTGGTATGTATAGATTTCATCATGAGGAGATATAAAGAGTTGTCTCAACTTACAATGTTGCTATTCACAGAGACCACATATTTAAAAAATAAATTGTCTGAATGAATCTAATTATTTGGAGCAGTGGATATCACAAGCAAATGATACTATATGCAGAGGTTGGTCTGCCAGCTTCATGTTTTGTTTTATTGCTTCAGTTAGAGGAAGGCAAAAGATGTAAAAAAATGTACAACTTTTCTAATTTGAAGGGTCAACTCTCCCTTGTATTGAATGCTGAATGTACTTTAACAGCAACAAAAGAAAGCATCATTTATACTATTGAAAGCAGGATCAGATTCCCACTCTCTCTTCCTAATCACTTCTCTTACTTATTGGTATGTGTTTGTGCCTATAAACCCACTATATTACAATACTTACATTGATAATGAGGCTTTGCATCTACGTTAAAGTAGTAAAAACTATTTCACTCATTAAAAAACGATTATATTATATGACCATTTGGGTCAAATGCGAATCAGAATGGTAAAAAAAACCAACAGTACTGCAGATTGCATAACTGAAATTAAGACACTAAAACTGCTTTAAGTATAAATAGTTGCAAAGTAAGTTTAGCTATATTTATTTAATGTTAATTTTATAAAATACCATTTGGAACAAAGAAGTAATATGCATTTATTTGGTGCCTATTGTATACTGGTCATTGTACTGATATCGACAATACCAAAAGAAGGCAAAAAAAAGAAAGCATTATTGGCTTCAGTTTTTGATGTGGGACAAAAGCATAAGTCAGTCAATAATTTATTAAGTGCCTACTGTGTGTCAAGCACTGTGTGAAGTATACAAAAAAGGTAAAATGTAGTCTCTGGATTCAAGGAGTTCACAATTTAATGGATGTTAACAGCATATGAAAAAAGAATATTGCATATTTATATCTGAAATATTATATGTGAATAGGCATAGGTAAAAACTTGAATAAACTCAAATTATGAAATTAGACTGTTACAACATAACTATTATACTTGTCCTCTGACAAAAACATTGACAATATTTCTACTGTATTTTCAATAGCAATTTTGAACTTTATCCGATGAAATGTATTAACCCTTATATTCTATATTTGGTAAGAAGTAGTGGTATACAGAGAAATATGTAGAGTTATATGTGTAGTATATGAAAAAAGTAAATTCAGGGAACATTTTAAATAATCACTAAACATTACTGTTTTTTTCCTTGATACCTAAAATTTTGTGAAACCATAGTGCATTATAATTTGGTTCATATTTTTATTAATTTATCAGATAAAAATGCATTCATTTAAAATAATTTATCATTGACAATGAAAGTCAATAGCAGCTTTGTGTCTGGGAACAGAGATAATCAATAGAAGCCCTGTGCATGGAAGAACTATAGAAATTTGTAGAGAAGACAAGAATTTGGATACAGGATTTCTTGAGTTTAGTCTAGATTACTTTAAAATCACTTAAATAATGAAACTTTTATCACTTTGATTTAGTGATCAACTTCACAATTTGACAAGCTGTATATCTTAGAATTCTCCTCTCTTCTTAGTCAACCAAAATTTTCCTTTGTTCAATGTTATTACTTCTTTACATATGATTGAGTATAAGAAATACAATACGAACAACATTCCTAATTGGTAACATTTACCTGAGAACCTTTTATTGAAGTATATTATTCCCTATTTCATACTAGTCCTATGAACATTTGTAAAGCTCCTATTAATTATCACGATAGTTCCCTAGATAGTTTCTCATACTAAAGATAAGTATATTGCAATCACTTCTGTTCTTGTGAAAGTTGAGATTTCTAAATTTTAAATCTGTTTTAAAGAATCTTTATGGGAGAACAAATTCATACATAATTTGCTATACAAACTGACACCTAAGCTTATCTTAGTTTTATTACTTTACAGATTTCTTTGGATACTTGGTGACATATGTGTTCAGAAGGATTAAATAATTCTATTTTAAAGAATAATTTTAACATAATCTCCTACAATTCTTATTTTATTTTCTTATATGTCATGTTTCTATCCTAGATAGAACTTCCCAAATCTTCATTTTGTTTTATATAGGAAGATAATTATTGTGACTAATTTTTATCATCAATTACTTGAATTATACAGTACAAAATGATGAATATAAAGAATTTCAAGAAAAATAGAAAGATTATTAGGTGATGCCAAGTAAAATAAGCAAAAGAACGGAAAAATGTAATCTTCACAATGTTAAAAAAAACACTAAAAGTCAAAGTATGAATAATTGAAGAAACTAATGAATGTCTCAGAAAACAGATCAGGAACCATACCTATTCCCTCCCAGAAGAGTGACGGAGAACTTCAAGGCCAGCATATTGTGTATATTGTTTGATTTAATCAGATTTTTTTTCCTATTTGAATAATCAGTTTTTGAGTACACTGATATATCAAATAGCTGATAAATCACATCTTTCTGTTTATTGGGAAGGTCTAGTATATGAGTGGCTGAGAAATTATTGGGAAATAAATAAAAATGGCATAAATAAAATATTTTTAAAAGTTGATTAATCAAACACCAAGGTAACATGATACCTACAATTCATACCTGTATAAGTGGTGTGGGAGCATTGTCCAAATGTAGTCCATAATGTTACCTCATTAGCAATTAAGGTGGAAATGTTTGCTTATTCTTATAAAAAACCTTTTGAATGCTTTTCATTAACTTGTTCATTTATTCACCCACACATTCATTTATTCTATATGTAATTATCACTCACCTACAATTTGCATTGCTCTGTGTTAGATTTTGTGGGGAATACAAATGACTTGTTATCACAAAATCCAATGGTCTTTTCTTAGTCTCCATTCATTCAGGGCTGCACAGCTGTGCACAGATTAGAGTTCCATGCTAGAGTTTCTGAGACTGAGATAAAAATCTGCCTCATATACTTAATCTGGGCAAGTCACTTAAAATTTTAGCCTCGGTTTTTTCATCTCTAAAAAGGGAGAATACTACCATTTACCTCAGTGGATGATTATGAGGAATAATTGACAACCTTATAGTGCTATACGAATTTTTGTCATTTTTAATATTAATACATTAGCAGGATTTGGGGCAGTTGATAACTACAAAACTTTTTTCTCTTTTGGCTTGAACAACACTGGTTCTCTTTTTGCCTCCTCAACAGATCCTTCTTTATGTCTTTACTGGATCTTCTTTAATCTCCTTCAAATTAAATATAGGCATTTCTCAAGCCTCTATTTATAATTCTTCAGTAATCTCAATGATCTGCTGCAATATTTTCACATTATCATCTCTGAACCCATGATGTAGTTTGAATCTCTACTTTATATGTCTTTCTCATGAGCACCTCAAACTTATATCCTCCTCAGTTATGTTAAAGGTATGTGTCATTCTATTACACATAATATAAACCTCAGAGTTATCTTGCTTTTTTCCTCCTCTTCAATCTACCTATTCCATCAGTTGCCAAGTCTGTACTTTTGCCATCTTTCTCTTTTTTTCTCTCTTCATTTTTTTTTTTGCTGATAGGATGCAGGTTGGGTCCTTCTTATCTCAACCTTGTATTACAATCATAGCCTCCAGCTTCTCTCCCATCCTCTACATATATTCACCACCCACTACATTAACTTATTAAAGTTGTTCAATTATTTTCAGTCATTTCTGACTATTCATGACCAAATATGGGGTTTTCTTGTCAAGGAGACTAGAATGATTTGCCATTTCCTTTTTAGCTATTTCTTTCTCCAGCTCATTTTACGAATGAGGAAACTGAGGAAAACAGGTTAAGTGACTTGTCCTGGGGCACAGAGCTAGTGTCTGGGGTCAGATTTAGACTGAGGTCTTCTTGTCTCCAGGACCAGCATGCTATCCACTGTACCACCTAGCTTCCCAACTTATTAAAGTACTTAAGGACATCTAGTTAGTAAAGTAGATACAATGCTAGACTTAGAATTAGGATGACCTGAGTTCAAATCACACCACAGACACTTACTAGCTGTGTAAACCTGGGCAAGTCACTTATAACCTTTGCTTGCCTCAATAAAATGGAAATAATAATGACACCTACTTCCCAGGTTTGTTATGAGGATATTGAGATATTTGTAAAGCACTTAGGAGACTGCCTGGCAAATAGTAAGTGTTATATAAATACTAGGTATTATTAATAATGCTACTATCATTACTGATTTACTAAGAACTTTTAGTGGTTCCTCATTAGCCATTTAATAAAGTACAGCCTCTTCAGATCAGTGCTCACAGTATTCCACAACCTGACCTCTGCCTCCTTTTTCAAGTTTGTTATTCTTTGTTAACTTTATCTATGCTTCTATACATGAAAAACTATATTCAAAAGAAACAGAATTATTCACAATTCACTTTAGCAAATATTAATTAAAACCTAATATATACAGTGGACTGGTAGGTATTTGGAAAGGTAAGTTTACATAAGACAAAATGCCTGTCTTCATGGTGCTCATAGTCTAGTGGAGGGAGAGAGTTGATAAATGCATAATTAACCCTAACACAAAATAACACATTATAAATAAATAAGACAAATATTTTAAAATGCAGTGTAATATAAAAGGAATCGAATAATAAGCAGGTACATAACAGAGTACATAGTGCTGGAGTTAGAATCAGGAAGACCTGAATACAAATTCTGCTTTAGACACTTACTACTTGTATAACCCTGAGCAAGTCTTAGAACCTCTGTTTAGTCTTAATTTCTCCATCTGTAAAATGGGGATAATAATAGCACCTATCTTCTGAGATTATTGTGAGACTGGAATGAGGTGATTTTAAAGCACCATATAATGCTAGCTATTACTACTACTACTACCACTACTACCATTACTACTACTACTACTACTACTACTACTACTACTACTACTACTACTACTACCACCACCACCATGTGAAATCAGATTATATTTAATTCTGATTAGCTTTGAATATGCATTAATTTTTCCTATATCTGTACATTTTGCTCATTATTTCCTTAGCTTGAAACGCCTACTTTCTCTCTTCCTTTTCCTCTTACAAAATCCCTTCCCCTCCTCCTCCACCACTGGCCAGCTTAATTTCTACTTCTTTAATTAAATCATCCCTGATCTCTAGGTAGAGATGCATTCATAGACCTAGGGTAATAGATGGGATATAGGTATTGGGGCTAGCTTGGATAACTAAAAGAATAGTAACTGGGAAAAAAACTGAATTATAAAAATTTGCTAAACTGTTCATACCCAGATATTCCACTACTTTGATTATATTCCAAGGTCACTGACATAAAGGAAAGATCTACATGTACAAAAATGTTCTTTGAAGGATTGTTTGTGATAATAAAATTTGAAAACATTTACACAAAGAAATGCTAAATAATTTATCTAGCAGAAATGTAATGGAATATTATTGTATGGTAAGAAGTGGTACTTATGATGGAGAAATATGGCAAAATTTCTATAAAGCAAACATAAAGCATAATTCAAATAATAAAAGACAGTGACAACAATGTAAATGAAGTCAACATGAACAGGCAACAAAACTCTGGTCAAATAGCATCCTATCAATCTTAATACTGTACAATGAAAACTAATGGACACACCCTTCTAACAAGATAAACACAGGAGCCCTTGGAGTGGCAGCACCCCACAGACAATAGGTCCTGCTTCTCATCCAGCACTCATAGCAATCATCTGGGAGAAAAATTTCTTTGGAGAAGAGGCAAGCTCCATACCTACTGCTAACACCTTGACACTCAGAGAACTGATAGGTAGCGTAGTTGAAGTTGGAGGACATCCTGAAGGAGGGAAAAGAGGTAGCAGGTGCAAGGCTAGTCAATGTACTATCACAATCTTGACCACCATCTTCACTCAGATTGATGGAGACATCCCAGTTCCTGAATCCAAGAATGCTGGGAAAAGGTTTACTTCTAGCCCAGTGTTCCCAGCCACTGTCTTGAGAAGCAACCCTATTGGAGATTCAGTCTGGCAGCTACTCCTGCGGGTGTAACAGACACAGCTATTGAAGACCTGGGAAGGTGGTAGTGTTCTTGTCACAAAATTCCTAAGCACTCTCAAATGCTTCAAAATCACAAACCAATATGATTTTTATCTGGGAAGTGACAGGAAAGAAACAGTATGCTTGCAGTATGAAAGGCATGGGAACTGAGGGTACCTGAGGCACTAGAAGATTCATGCGTGCCCTTTGATGCTCATTCTATGGTATACTTACATTCATCAAGTGTAACAGCAGGCAGAAATATATAAATATATATGTATATGTATATATGTATATATATAAATGTATGTGTATAAATATGTGTGAATATATACGTACACACATATATGTGTATGAATTTAAGAAAGTTAAATTCATGGAAGATATTACTTCATTTAATAACAAATGCCAAGGTTTTCTTCAAGTTTGAAAGCCTTCTCAAAGAAATTGTTAAATTATAAAAAAAAATAAGCCCAAAATGACAAGTCAAAAACAATACAGTAAAATTGCTAAACAAGGATTTGTTAATGACTCATTTAACTCTATCCAGGGCTCTTCTGTCAATTGAAAAATAGATTTATTCACAAAGTATTTCAACACAGGAATGTAATTTAATTTAGTAAAATTCAATTAATTCAATAAATATTTACTAAGAAAGTACTTACTATGTATAAGGTATCCCGTTAGTTCTGGGGATATAAAAATATATTAATTTGTTATGACATAGTCCCTGCCCTCAAGAAGCTTACATTCCACTTGGGAAAAGGGTAGAAGTTGGATTAGACAGACAACCAGATAATTTTTAAAAAAGTAGAATGAGAATTAAAAAAACAGAGATCTAAACAAAATACTGTGAAAAATATGAGGATGGAAAGACAATTTCTAATTGGGCAGCATCATGATGAATAAAACTTTTCTTGACTTCTCTAACCCATGATCACTTCCCTTTTTTAACTATGACAGAGCCTTCATTATACAATTTAGTCTATAAGTAAAATACTGACTTAAAGTGCTAAGTGTTCTATATTTTTAAAAATTATTTCTCCAATGATATCTTAAGATAATCAAGGGTGTAAAAAATTTTAGCACAATGTTGATTTCTATTATTTACTAGCATTTCCCAATTAGAATGCAATTCTTCTATGACAAACATAAACAACCAATTCAGTTATAGTCATTTTGCAGCAAAATTTAAAAATTAAATGGATGACTATTAGAATGTGCAATTATATATACTAGTCTATACACGCACACATACATGTATCCATACAGAAGTATATCTGTTTATATTTATGTGTGGGTGTGTGGGTGAATATACATGTATATATGTATATATATATATATTTAATAGGAAATTTTTAGTATTATTAAGGAAAACATCACAATTTATCCAAGATTTCTTGGGTATGGGAACTCCAAACCATTTATAATTTTGAGATATAGAGAGCTACCTAATTCTCAAAGACCTTAAGTGGTTTGCCCATGGTTATATAGTTAGTAAATGTTAAAAGTGGGATTTAAAAAGAAAACAAATATACACTTCAAAAATTTTTTTCATCTACAAAAGTGAAGACTTTATAAAAATAATAGTTCTTAATGACACTAAGTATATTTGGATTTAAGAAAAAAATATACCTGGAGCAAGAATGAAAGAACGATTAATCTTAGGCATAGATTGTCTTTTCTCAAGTATCAAGTGTTTTGAATACCATTTAGTTTTGTTCTGGGTATACATTCTGCTTTCTATACTTAATAACAAATTTTCACCTCTCCTAACGCTGCTTCATCATATAAAGCCAGATTTCTTGACTCTTCTTTGACATTGTTCAAATACCTTATTATTTTCCTACAGTTTTTCTCTAGTTGACTGGCAGACTACCTGAGAGATTTTCACCTGATACTAGAAGGTATAATGTTTCTTCAGTAGCTGTAAATCAAAATCCTCTTGGCTTCCTACTCCCAGACTTAGCTTATAAAATATCCCTTCAACAATAAGCTTTGTCTCATGCAGAACAAAAGGCATATGAAGAAAAAGACTGCTTGTAGCTCTATTCTATTTGTCTAAGATTCCATTTTAAGATACTTCCAATCAGGATATGATTATCTGATTAACTATATCACTAATACATGAAGCACCTAATCCCTTTATCTTTAAGTTACTCAGGAAATACCTAATTAACACTAAAATGGTTTATTTAAGCAAGTTCTGTATTTTATTAGGCTTATATATTTTAAAACATTTTTCCATTGAAACATAGCTCAAAAACTTGATTTTCTTCAAATTTTAATGTATTTTAAATAAGAAAAGACACTAAGTATGTTTGGATCTCCTACTTAAGAAAAAAATAAATTGGGTATCTTGCCATACATGAGAGTAGGGATGGGGATGAGAGAGGGGATGATGGAGGGAAGGGCAAGTTGAGGGGAGGGTTGTTAGAAGCACACACTTCTGTAAAGGGACAGGGACAAAGTAGAGAATAGAACAAGTGACTGGGCAGGATAGGAAGGAGGGAAATATAGTCAGTCTTTCACAATAGGTCTATTGTGGAGGTGTTCTGCGAAGCTATTCATGTATAGACTATATTGAATTGCTTGTCTTTTCAGTGGTGGTGGTGACGAGGGAGGTAGGGAAAGAATCTAGAATTTGAAGTTATAAAATCAAATGTTAATATATATATATATTTACATGTATTTATATAATAACAATAATTATTATTTAGATGTAACTAGGAATTAAGATTAAGGCATTGGTTTAAGGAGATCCATATTTCCCTAACAGAAAGTCAGAGGGGTGATGGGGGAAGATATAGGCAAGAGCAGATTGGGAGAGGGGGTAGACACGGGAGCACTGTTTTGGGGTGGTGGGTAGGGGAAAAATAGGGAGAAAATTTGTAATTTACAATCTTGTGGAATTGAATGATGTAAAATAAAAATAAACAAAAGTTAATTTTAAAAAAAGAATAGAGTATATGAGAATGAGGAGGGGGGAACTGAAATGTGGAAATGAGAGCATGTGGTCAAGGGGTGAGATTTAATGAACCTTGAAATGCTAACAAATGGGATTCAAGGCCTGAAATTCGAATCTGGATGATTTGTATAAGGGACTATGTAACTAGCTTACCTTGGTACATGAACCTTTTCACTAGGGTTAAAAGGTGAAGTTACCCCTAAGTCTGAAATGACAGGAAAAAAATCTTTTTTTTAAATAAAAAAATGCATCTGGAGTTATGTAGAATTTTTAAAAATATATTTTGTAAAACAAAGTACATATGTGTTGCTAAAAATAACAAACAACATAAGAATAGTAGAATGGAATATATAAGATGTAGATTCAAATTCTAGCTTTGCTAATATATTGCATCACCTTGGATAAAAAGTTCAGTTCTCTGGTCCTCAGTGTCCTTATATGAAAGGAAATGAGAGCTGAAGAAATGATACCCCAGGTCCCTTTATGGCTATAAAAATATCATTCTAAGTGTCATTGTTTTGTTCAGAAATCACTGTTATTAGACACATTACACTGCTCAAAGATCAAGTACATTAAAAAACAGATATGTAGGAAGTGAGAGAAGACAATGACATATTGGAACAAAGGAACTATGCAGAAAAAGTGATAGAAATAAAGAAAACTGATCAAATAAATATCCAAAGAAACAATAAGACAGGTAGGTTATTTAGCAAAAGTAAGGTGGTATATAACATGTATTCCTACACTTATATCTATACAAATCCAAAAGACCTAGAACTCCCAAGAAAAATTGTATTGACCTCTTTGGATAATTTACATGCACAACAATTACACTAGATGGGCAGGCATGAATGGGTAGCAGATTATTATTGGAGGGAGTACCCCCATCATATCAGATTACTGAAACATCATATTTTATTACTTCAATTTACAATGATACAGATTACAACTGATCTATGCTTGCTCATCCTGTGAAACTCTTGTCCAAATCCTCTCTGTGGCACTACATATATTATTGAAAAAAAAATCTTGGAAAGTATATACACTTTATTTAAAAAATAAAATATAGGTAAAAAGGTGTCTGGTATGGGGATGTAAGTAGGAGAGGGGAAAATGTAGGGTAGAATTTTTTTCATAAAACCTTATACCCATGTGAGAAAATCTAGAAACCACATTAATGAATATGGTGAAATGCCTTTGGTGTAGACAAGTGGAGGAAGAAATTGATGTTGCCATGAGAGGATATTATGGACCATTTAGACTAAGAAAGGAAAGAGGTGAGGTATTTAAGGAACGTGTTAATGACCAAGTACATCAGTATTATATATTAGAGATGGTTGACTTTAACTATTCAAACATCTATTAGAGCTCTTTCTTTGCAAATAATAGAATAGCTAAGAATATCTTGATTTTGCCTGTTAATTTTTTTATCCTTAAAAAAAATTCTATCCTGCATATAATTCTTAGTAACATGGGAAAACTCATTTTTTAGAATGGAACTTTTGGGAACCCTTGGAGAAAGTGAACGTTTTGGTGGCTACTGGTGGCATAGTGGACAGAGTTCTGGCTCTGGAGCCAGGAGGACCATAGACAAGCTTTAGACATTTACTAACTGTGAGACACTGAACAAATCATTCAACTTCTGTTTGCCTCAGTTTTCTCAACTGTAAATCAGGGATAACAACAGTACTGACCACTCACCAGTGTTGGGAGGATCAAATGAGATATTTTTAAAACAAACATATAAACAAAAAAAAATGCCATAGCACATAGTAGATATATAAACGCTTACATCCCCTTCCTTTCTTTTCCTGTCCTGCCATTCCAACATAATAAAATGTGCATAAAAAAAAGAGATGAATGAACTCTATGTTTGGGTTCTGAAAAACATTGTGAAATGTCATTCCTGAGCTTCTTTCATTGGCATCTAGAGGTGATCTCTGGTTTTTCAAAATTAGCATCATATGCTGTTTTATAATACAGTCTAAGGACTGATATTACTACGTACTCTTTATTAATAATTTTCTGTAATTCTTCTGAGATTTTGGACCTTCTTCCAAATGCATTTTGTCATTATTCTTATTATGTAATTATTATTTCTTGAGACATCTAGGTAGCACAGTAGAAAGAGTGCTGGACTGGGAATCAAGAAGATATGAGTTCAAATCATGTCCTCAGACACTTACTGTCCTATTTGACCTTGGGAAAGTCACTTAACCTCTTTCTGCCTCAGTTTCTTCAACTTTAAAATGGAAATGATAATAGTGCCTATTTCAGAGTTGTGATGAGAGTTAAATGAGGTAATATTGGTAAACCAATTAGCACCGTTCTTGGCACACATTAGATCACTCCTTTATTCCTAGTTCTGTAAAGTATCTCTATCTCTAATTTGATTACTTTAGCAATAAATTAGTGAGTTAATTTAGGCAGACACTTTTATTATACTAATTTTGCCAAAACATGAGGTAAAAATATTCTCATCAATTATTATTTTTTTAAATTTCTTCAAAGTGTTTTGTAGTTATATTTATTTTTGGTATGCTCTTTTTCTTATGAGCTCTGTGATTTCATAGGTATAGAATTTCTGGTGATGATTTCCTTTTACCATTGCAGGTCAATGTTTTTCTTTTTATATTCAAATTTACAATCTTAGAGGGTTGCTTGGGGGCACTGAAAATTTAAGTGACATCCTGAGGAGTTCACAGACATTAAGAGTGAAGAATTGAACTCAGATCTCTCTGAGTCTCAGCTAGGCTTTCTGATCACTAAACATTTTATATATTTTATAGTTATTTGAATGGACTTTCTTATTTTTGCTTCTGTTTGTTTTATCACTGTTCTAGTAATGCTTTTTTATGAAGATATTTTGTAACCTGCCTCCTTCTTTTAAAAAAACTTTTAGTCATCTCAATTAATGTCTTCACTGATTCTTTGAGGTTTTCTAAGTATTTGCCATCATGTAATCTGAAAATAATAATAATTGTATCTCTTTTTTTGCCAACATATATGACCTTAATTTTGTTCTCTTGTCTTATTACTATTGCTAACATTTTCAAAAATACATCAACTAGTATTTAAGGGAGGCAACATCTTTGCTATACCCATGTTTGTTCTGGGAAAGATTCTAGTATTTAATCATGTTATGTTTCTAATATGTTCTTGAGAAAATGTTAAAGATGAGCTCTTTCATGCCTATACATTTTTAAGCTTTTAAAAATGTAAGTGAATTTTGAAAGATAATGAAGAATAGGGAAGGTATAGTGGTCAGATGTTGTCCTGCTGTTTTTTTTAATAGAAAAGAATGGGTTTTGCAGTCTGTAGAACAGTGAGCTTGACTTAGATGCTTGTCAATATTCTAGAATGTATTATTAAAAGCATGGCTAGGGAATATGTAGGAAAGCAAGAACTGTCCACAGAGAAGATAGTACCTACCTTATAGAGTTGTTATGAAGATCAAATGAGACACTATTTGTAAGCCACTTTTATTCATCAAAAACAGAGCTGACTAACACCAATTCCTTTCTTTTTCCAGGGATACTAGACTGGTAGAGGATATGCTTTAGATAGTTTGTCTAAATTTAAGTAAAGCCTTTCATAAAGTGTCTCATACTGTTCTTATGGAACAGATGGAGCCATGCAATCTATAGTACTGTTACAATAGTGTAAATGTAAAACTAGCTGAAAAGCTGGACTCAAATGTCACCTTGAAGGCAATGTTTAGTGGAATATCTCAGGGGGTTGTATTTTACCTTATACTGTGTAACATTTTTATCACAAGTTAAATAAATTAATAAATTAGATACTTTTGGAATTTCCAGATGAGACAAAACTGGAAGAGATAGTTAATATGAAGGAAAGTAGAACAAGGACTCAAAAATATCTTTACAAATTTTGTGAATAGCCTTGTACTTAGCTAACTATGAGCTACCTCATATGAAAGAGTCTTCCAGATCACTAATAATAAGAGATACAAAAAACAAAACAAGGGGAAGGTTACATCTCACACCTAGCAAACTGGAAAATACTAGAAAAAGAAAACAGTGAATGTTGGTGAGATTGTTGAAAGATAGGCAAATATTTTTCTTCTTATCTCCACCTCTTAAACCCCAAGTCATTGACAGTGGCTCATCTGGAACAGTTCTCCTTTATGCAGGCAGATGCTAGAATGTTCTGGTAAACAAATAGGTATTGTATTTTATAGAAGATCAGCAGGGCATGACCAAGTCACCTTAGCCCAGTGGTTCTCAACCTTTCTAATGCGGTGACTCTTTAATACTTGTATGTGGGCGTATCTGCATGTGGGCAGACCCACCTGGAGACAGATAGAGGAGAAATGTCTCAGTTCCTAAGACCATCACAAATATGTGTTTTCTAATGGTCTTAGGTGACCCCAGTGACCCCTGTGAAAGAGTTGTTCAACCCCCAAAGGGGTCGCAACCCACAGGTTGAGAAATGCTGCCTTAGCCAGTAACAGCATATGTCTTAGAAAGTGTTAATTCATTTCATCCAATGACTTTTTGTCCCTACTCTAATGCACTTATTTGACCAATTGATTTATGGAAAAGTTTAAGTCTTATTTGTACCTAGTTATTAGTGACATTAAGTGGGAGTAGGGTGATTATTTAATTGATTCAATGAAGGCATTCTCACCCAATAAAAGAGAGTAAGCTGATGATTGACTCAATAGGATCCATAGCCTTACAAATACAAGGATTTGTACTGTCTTTTTTCTCTTGCTAAACAGCAGTTTCTCTTATATCAAAACCATCAAAGTGTATAATTGCAAATTTCTATCATTTGCAAGGAGTTGTACATTCAAATAAACTAATTAATATATTTGTCCCAGTTGTGAGTAGTAGTAGTAGTAGTCAGTTAAAAATCAAGGTAAGAATTGATGAGAGAGCTTGAAATAGGTTACTAAAATACTTCTCCATAAAATTATATACACTTCAGCAAATAAAAGTAGCATTTAACTAATTTCACAAATGCAATAAAATAATTAAAATAAATCCTAAATCCAGGAATTATCAATATGAGATTAAGAGGAAAGAAGTTGGTCAGAAGTTAGGGAGAAAGTATAAGGACTGAACCAAAAACAAAACAAAACAACCCCAGGTAGGGTATTAAATACATTTTTATAGCATCCTTGAAAAACACCTCATTTTACTTCATCACAACATACTCCTTTCACAAGTCTTTTCCTTCTTTTTATGATGTCATTAAATAAACATACCATAACAATAATATTAAAGTATGTTATTTAATATACTGTTTTAATTTTGTTTTTATCATTCTTGTGGAAGTGTTTAAAATCTAGTACTCTTCTTAACTTTATCTTCCATATACCTTAAGGATGCATTGTTTTATCAGTTCCTTCCACTGTTACAAGTTGTAACACATATAGATGGTCTTTTAGAATTATTGGAGCCCCCCAAAATTCATTACCTTGTAATCAACTGAGCAATAAATCTCTCCAAACTTCTTAATTAACTTTTGTTTATTTTTTAGTTTACATCATTCATTTCCACAAGATTTTGAGCTACAAATTTTCTCCCTATCTTTCCCCTAACCACCACCCCCAAACAGTGATCCCTCTGCATATCCCATCCCCCAGTCTGCTCTCTCCTATATCCTCCCCATCACACCTCTGACTTTCCAGTAGGGCAAGATGGATCTCCCTACTCCAGTGCCTGTATATCTTATTTCCCAGTTGTATGTAAATAATAATAATAATAATAATAATAATAATATATTTACGATTTGATTATATAACTTTAAATTCTAGATCCTCCCTCATCCTCCACCCCCACCAGAAAGACAAGCAATTCAATACATGGTGTACATGTGTAGTTATGTAGAACATCTCCACAATGGATATATTGTGAAAGACTGACTATATTTCCCTCCTCCCTATCCCACCCCCCACCTTGTTCTAA
>CM053597.1:143538574-143573685 GCA_028646575.1 Pseudocheirus occidentalis | reverse complement strand
AGGTTGACCCATTCCCTTTTGCCTTCCTGTTCTTCCCCTCCATTGTAACAATTATCCCTTGCCTCTTCTATATGAGATGATTAACCCATTCTGTCTCTCACTGTCTCTTCTCATTCTATTCCTCTCCCACCTCTCAATTTTACCTTTTAAAATATCCCTTCCTATTAAATTGATCCTATGCCCTCTGTCTATGTACACATATATAAATACACTCACATATTTATTCATATGCATATATATACCCTCCTATATAGAAATATGCATATGTATATGTATATGCACATGTATACATATATGCATGTATATACACATTTATATTTCCTTCACCTATCCTAATACTGAGAAAAGCTTCATGAGTTACAATGATCATTTTTTCCATGATGGCATGTAAATAGTCCAACTTTTATTAGTTCCTTATGATTTCTTTTCCATGTTCACCTTCTCAGGGTTCTTGTATTTGAATGTCAAATTTTCTATTCAGTTCTCTTTTTTTCAGCAAGAATGCTTGAAAGTCCTCCATCATTGAATGACCATATTTTCCCCTGGAATATTTTATTCAGTTTTTATGGGTAGGTGATTGTTGGTTTTAGTCCTAGCTCCCTTGATCTTTGGAATATCACATTCCAGGCCCTTTAATCCCTTAATGTAGAAGCTGCTAGTTCCTGAGTTATACTGATTGTATTTCAACAGTATTCAAATTGTTTCTTCTTGGCAGCTTATAGTATTTTCTCCTTGATCTGGAGACTCCAAAATCTGACTATAACAATCCTAGGAGTTTTCTTTGTGGGATCTTTTTCAAGAGTTGTTTGGTGAATTCTTTCAAGTTCTATTTTGCCCTCTGGTTCTAAAATTTAAGGGAAATTTTCATTGAGAATTTCTTTAAGGATGATTTCTAGGTTCTTTTGATGATCATGGCTTTCAGGTAGTCCAGTAATTTTTAAATTGTCTCTCCTGGATCTATTTTTCAGGTCAGTGGTTTTTTTTCAAGGAGGTATTTTACATTGCCTCCTATTTTTTTTAATTTTTTTTGGATCTGTTTAATAGTATCTTGATTTCTCATAAAGTCATTTGCTTCCATTTGCTCCACTCTAATTCTGAAGGAATTATTCTCTTCAGTGAAATTTTGAGATTCTTTTTCCATCTGGCAAATTTGATTTTTTAACTCATTCTTCTCCTCATTGACTTTTTGGGCCTCTTTTGCCATTTGAGTTAATCTATTTTTTAAGATGTTATTTTCTTCAGTCAGGCTGTTGACTGTCTTTTCACAATTTTCTTGCATCATTCTCATTTCTCTTCCCAATGTTAACTCCACTTCTTTTATTTGGTTTTCAAAATCCTTCTTAAGCTCCTCCATGAATTGTAACTAGTTTATGTTTTTCTTGGAAGCTTTTGTTGTGGGAGTTCTGACTGTATTGTAGTCTTCCTGTTCCATGCTTTGATCCTTTTTGTCCCCCCAAAGGAATCTAAAGATGGATTGTTGAGCTTGGTTTGCTTTCTTTGCCTGCTCATGTTGCCAGTCAATTAACTTGATTTTTGCACCACATCTATATTTCTATCTGCTTCCAGGGGAGAGAGCTTTGTCCCAAATTGCTGGGGGTTTTGCAGCTACTGGAGCTATTAGGGGGGGTCTCTGTCTCTGCAGCCCCCACCAACTTTGGTTCACTGGTCACACACCTCAGGACCACCACCCAAGACCATGATCCTCATCCAGGCAGGTTAAGGCAAGAGCACTTAGTCTCTGAAATGATCCCTTAGTCCCCCTGCAATCTGCAGGCTGGGAGTTTTGAAGCACCCAGGTGGAGGTGGCTGTAGGGCCACCACACAGCTTCTTGCCCTGGGGACAGTTAGCTTGACCACTCCTTTCCTCCAAATTTAGCTGAGTTCCACTGATCTTTCATTTTGTCCTTGTTTCTTATTGGTTGATAATTCTGGAAACTGCCACAGCTGCTGGTGATCTGCTCTCCTGAAAGCTCCACCCCTGGCTTGTCCTGGCTGCCCTGGGGCTAAGACAGGGTTTCAGGCCAGGCTGATTTTGGCTCCCAGTGCTCTGCAATGAACCCTTCCTTTCTGCCTACCAGTATGTATTTAGTAGGAGATGTGTTTTTTGTAAATTTTATGGGTTCTGGAGCTCTAAAATTCATTTAGAATCATATTTTGTAGGTATTTGAGGCAGTTATCAGAGGAGCTGTGGAGATCTCCTGCTTCTACATAGCCATCTTGACTCTGTCCCCCCCCCCTTCCCCAAACTTCTTTATAAATTGTGATTGGTAATTCATGATTAGATGGCTAAATGGATTGATAGATACAGATGGACATGATAGAAAGCTTGTTGTCGATACATACAAGAGTATGTGTCATCTATATGTAACCTTTTGACTTTTACCTAAAAAATAAAAATAAAAGTATACAGACTTTGTAAACTATACTAGTACCTCCTGGATATGTGTATGTGTGTGTGTGAGTGTATTTGTGTGTTTCTTTTTTAAATTGTTTCCAGAGGTCTGAGAAGCCCTTTATTTCTTCCATAAGAAATATTCAAAAATAGATGCTAAAAGTTAACTCATTATAGACATAAAAAACACAAAAAACCCTATGAATTTAGCATTCTGTTTTGCTTACTGTGAGTGTAAGTGATAAGTTAGATTTCAACAAAAATGAGAATGACAGAATATAACTTGCTACACGTTCAAAGCTAGCCTTCCTACTACTATTCTGAACATAAAACATAGTTCAAATGATTGTCCATGCCTTTTTTACACAGTGCCACAATTGACAAAGATAGAGTATCCAATGCTGTGATCAAACTAACATATAGATTGACTATCACTAATCAATTTGATTGAAAGTTAAAAATTTTTCTAGTGAGCATGCAGAAATTGTTGATGCAATTGTTCACTTAAACTTATCACCATGTGTGAATCAGATAGATGTTCCCGTTTGGTACTCTGAATGCAACATGCAGAGCAAATAAAAAATTAAATCACTTCAAATGTTAGATGATTTCTGCTCTCATATAAGTGCTAAAAGGCATTTTTCCCAGTAGAACTCAGATTGAACTCTATTATTTGCTTTTTATCCCCCTGAGAATTACATCTGATCCACATGCCAAGTTTCCTACATCATCACTGTGGACATCAAACAAGGGGGTATGGAGATGGATTGCACAAGAATGTTAGTCATGATCATATACTATGTTGCTTTCTTAAACTATTATTGAAAGCAATTAATGTACAAAAATTATTTTATTTAATTTAATTAATTATAATTAAATTTAAGAGAAACTTAACTAACACACAAACCAGGAAGAGAAAAAAAGAGAAAGAACTAAGCTCAATATTGTGAGTGAATATTGATATAAAATGTTATGAAAGGAATTATAATAACATAAAATTATTATTTATTATATAAAACCTAAATATATAACATTAGTACAGTTATCATCAATTAGTTGATATTTTAAAAATATCTAAATAGATACATCATCTTCATTTCCTACCTAACTGCTCTCCAGGACTTCATTATCTCTAGAAATTCATAATCCTAGAAAATGAAATCAATTCTGTGACTCACACATCCTCAGATTTTTTCCTCCTACCTCAGCTATGGGAATTCATCAGACCCCTAAACAAGTACATTTCCATCTCTCTTTTCAGCTTTTGAAAAATATATTGTCTTCCATCATTAAAATATGAACTTCTTGAGGACAAAAACTGTCTTATGCTTTTTAAAAATCCCTAATGATTATCTTAGTGCCTGACCTATAGTATACACTTAATAAAGGCTTACTAAGTTTAACTCTGCAATATCTTTAACAAAATATAATGGTTATTTATTTTAAAAGATCTAAAGTGCTTATTCATAGATATGTCCTTATTTAATATGGTGATAACATATTGCTAAAGCTGTTTCATAAGAACACAGATACAGATTTGTTACCAACATCAGACATGAACAAAAATTTTTAAATGAAGGAATATATAATAGCAAAGAGGAGATAAAATTAATCCTTATTTGTATATGATAAGATGATTTCACTGGAAACCCAGAGGTTTAGTGACAAAATATTTAATATTAATAAAAGAAACAGTTAAGCAGAAGCATACTGAATAAACATGAAATCATCAGATTTTTCATATATTAAAGTAAACCTTTATAGGAAATAATAGAGAAATTAAAATGACTCTAATTACAAAATTACATATGTCTTGTAGTTAGTTAATCTAGATATACATCCTACATAAATGTAGCTAAAACACTTTTTACATACATAAAAGAATACCCAAGTAATTGGAGAGTTAATCAGTGTTCATTGCTGGGCTGTGCCAATGTAATAATGATAACAGTACTCAAACTAATCTAGAAAACCAATGTCATACCAACCAATGATATCCTGATCCATCATGATAATCTTTCTAAAACTATAAAAAGTCATATAATTTAAAAAAGTATAGAGAAAAGTAGAAGGAGGAAGCTAGAATAAGATATAGATGAATGTGGGGGAAGCTTCGTATCTCTGTGATGAAAATCTGAAAAATATATTAGGGAAATGATAAAAAGATGTAGCTAAAAGTCATTTTCTCATAAATGATTATTCATAGAATCAAAAAAGAAATGCAGACTGACAGCCAAATGAAAATAATTGCTCCAAATAAATATAAGAGAAATACAAATAAAATAATCTCTGAGGTATTGGGCTATAATCACTGGATCAATTAGTAAAGAAGAGTGAAATTAGTATCTGTAGACAGCAAAGAAAACAGGATAGAAAAGGCATGCACCCCTAACAACTTTACTGGTATGACTCAAATACACAAGAATAATGCAAAGGGTAAGATATTTCTGGATTGCCACATTCACTTCCAAATCTTGCCTCTTTCTTAGCTACCATATTCTGAATGCCAATATAGAAAAGGTACAGTGTAAACTTCCTAGTATTTTTGAAAAAAAAACTATTGAAAACAGGAATATTTCCTGTTATATGGGCTTAATTTTTATCATGCAACAATAAAGGGTTAAAATGGCGAGACCACAAATATAGCTTAATTCTATTCTATAGGTGTCACATACCATTTTTGGAAAGTTGTCCAAACAAAAGCATAATATTCTACAGAAAAGTGGTTATTAATCAAACAACAAAGACCCAGTTAACACCTATTTGTTCTCACCTTGATGTAAAAAGCCTTTCTTTTTTTATATAAAAGTGCTACATTCTAACACAGAAATGCCTTAAGGGCATAAAAGGGGAGGAGGGAAGACTAGAGAGCTACAGAAAAAGTCTTAAATACCATCCCTCCTCTAGGCAGCAATTTCCACAGATGAAGAGGTCACCACTGTTTAACAGTGTGCTGCCACGTTAATTTAGTATGACAAGATAAAGCAGTAATCTCTGCTCGAAGAGGCTGTAAACCGCCTGCTATCCAGGGACATGCTCAAGTCGATTTGCACTGTATATCACTTTATACAATTGCCATGACAAAGCCCCCTGAGTTCTCACATGTAAATCTCTCCTCTCTCTTTCCCTCTCTCTCCCTCTCTCTCCCTCCCTCCCTCCCTCTCTCTCTCTCTCTCTCTCTCTCTCTCTCTCTCTCTCTCTCTCTCTCTCTCTCCCTCCCTTCCTCTCCTTTCCTCCCTCCCTCCTTTCTCCCTTTCCATCTCTCCCACACTTTCTTCATCTTTCTCCTTCTCCCTATTGCCCTCCCCCCTCTCCTTTCTTCCCTCCCTCTTTCTCTTTCACCGAAGACAACAAATAGGGGCAAAGATTTAGTAATATATCCAGAGAATAGTTGGCCTATAACATCCTGAACCCTCTCTCTTACCACTATCATTATATTAGTTTAACAAACTCAGGAAAAGATGTTTAAGAATTAGATAATCTACTGACTTTAGTTTGAAAATCTGTCAGTCATGTTAAACTGAGGCAGCGATTAAGAGCAGGCGATTAAACTGACGTTTCATGTTTCCAGATTTGTGTTCCAAGGAATGATCATTTTTAAAAAGCTTTTCTTGCCAGGTTGGCTTAAAGATTATCCCTAAGAAAGCTGATGTGAATATCATTACTGGTATAAACCTAGCAATAAAACGATAAAGTGTTTTAGGTAAGGGCATTTTAGTGATATACAGGGTTATAAACATAAGAGTATAAAGCTTGATAAAATTTGGAGTAAGTTTTTTTTGTCATCTGTGTAGTTCTCTCTGCATGAAGCAAAAACACCATATGTAAAAGGGAAAAAATCATCATGTTTCTATCTATGTAAAACAAAAATAATTATAGCATCACAGAAGAGGGCGTAATAGAACTGTGAAGAGTGCATACAATATAAAATAGAAAGATTATACAGATTACTTTTGCCAGGAGAGAACCACAGGCTTGATCCAACAAAGTGTAGGTAGAAGTATATGTTCAATTATCCACTCTCACAGTTGCAGTAATACATATTTCAGTCGGGTGTGTTACTTTTAGTTGCAACATATCCAATTTTTGACATACATTTCTCGTGTTTTAGATACCTATGTTCATCGGACCTCTTCTCCATTTCACATCTAGTGTATGTCATCTGAAGATAGTCTCCAGGTATAACAGAATGTACAGGGAAAAAAAGGAGCAAATAGATAAATGAACACATTATTACTAATCCCAGAACCTAAGTAGAAAGGTACGAACACCTATACCTTTCACTATACAATAAACCTTTTACAACCTTAGGCTAAATCAGGATTTTAAAGTGGATTTGAATATAGGGTCAATATGGCCAAGTGTCTGTGATGAGAAGATATCACAGTTCAATAACAATTATATTTCACACACAGGCACACACATACACATGTATTCCTAATCATCACAATTCTATTGACATTACTCTAAAATTGGCTAGAGTGGTTTTATAGAAACATTTCAAGGCACCAGGCAAAATTTGTTTCATTTGCAAAGAAATCTGAATATGAACCTATGAAAAACAATTTAATTCATAAGAAATATGCATATATGTTCCTGCCAAATTAATTATGGTTGGGGGGATTTCATTGATATAAGAAACTTACATATAGAAATATTCTTAACTAATGGAAACCACTTTGTCCTCTTTGTGCAGTTGAATCAGGCACTGAATAGTTAAGTGACTTGCTTATGGCAAAATAACTAGTATGTGTTAAAAGCAGGACCAAGTCTTCTGGACTCACAATTATTGCTGAGTCATTTCCAACTCTTTGCGACTCACTTAGGGTTTTCTTGGCAGAGACACTGGAGTAGTTTGTCATTTCCTTCTCCAGCTCATTTTACAGAGGAGGACACTGAGGCAAACAGAGTTTAAGTGACTTGCCCAGGATCACACAGCTAGTAAGAGTATGAGGCTGGAATTGAACTTGGTTCTTCCTGACTCCAGGCCTGGTGTTCTATCCCCTGGGCCAGCTAACTACCCCCTCTTGACTCAAAGACTTTCCCACTGTTCATTCTACTGTGCTGAGTTTCACAAGCTTAATTGAGCCATTAAAAAAAGCAGCCAGTGTTCATGAACTAAAGGAGTTAAACATGATAAAGTTGAAGATTAAAAAAATAATTTTAATACATTTATTGCTTTTTCTGTTATTCTTTTGCTGGTTTTTCATGGGAATTTGTATTTCTGGAGAAACCAGGAATGTGTACCTATACAGATAAATACTTATATTCACTTGGTCCCAGTTATTTTGACAGCAATAAATTGAAATAGTTAGGATCTAGGGAAGGCAATCCTGATAAAAGTAGCTTACTTCTGGCATTTGACCAAAAAGGAAGGTTCCTGTTTTTGTCAAAGCTATAAAGCAACTGCAACTTCCTCTGTCACCATGAAGGATTTTTTGAGAATCCACTGCTACCTAGGGAAATTATCAGAATAGACCACAGAGGCTACCCGAGTAATAATCCTTATGTTCCTTACCAAAAAGGAAAAAAGAAATATATATCCAATAGTACTTTGTTTTTTTACCAGGGTCTTAACTTACAGGTGAATTAAAATGCAAAACTCTCTGGGGAAGGAAAACCTCTTCTATACTGATTTGACTTCTTATTCCGATTAAAAAAAGTGCTTAGAGTGTTTGCTAAGCATCTGTGGGTCTAATGCAAAATCAAAATCTTCAAGTCAGGTGTGAGCCGTAGATTTTAATATTCTTAAGAACTGTTTTATAGATATGTACTAACGATCATAATGCATAAGGTCTCAATTTCCCCAATTATAGTTCTTGAACATGAAAGGAGGAATTGAGAGAGAGAGAGCAAAGCCCAATAATTTCTAATTATGTGATTCTCTTCATTCACAATAATATTGCATACTATAGCGACAACGAGTATGTCATTTAAGAATCACAACAACATAGTATTCTATATTTAAGAGATAGGAGGAAATGAAATTTGAATTCAAATTCATTCTCCTTTAGTCACTAGCTGTATGACAATATGCAAATAACTTAGGGATACTAACACCTCACAGGGTTGTTGTGAGAGAAATGCTTGATCAATTTAAAAATAATATATAATAATAGTGCACATTTGTATAGGCTATAAGCTTTGCTCACACCAATTACTGCTAGTATATGAGTATTATTCCCATTTCACAGATGATACTGAGACTTAGCAAATGATTTGGTTTACTCTTGGTCACAGGTGTAGTAAGGACGTGAGATGTGATTCAGCCACTGAGCACTCTATCATTCTATGCCATACTTGCTTCCTAGTATATGCACTATCATTATATATCTGATACAATGTAACATTTTGACATTTTTATTAACATTATTCAGTTTTTATGGTGAAAAATATACAAGTTAATTGAATACATCAGAAAAAAAATTACACAGAAAGAGTATAATTACCTCAAATATGTTGAGTAGATATTTCATGAAAAGTACATATAACTTAATGACAAGGTCAGCACCTCAATTTGACTATTCATACTAACATAAATGTTGCTTAGCTTAAGGTTATATGTAACTCTTTTATGAGATGCATATATTTATAGTAATCTAGAACAATTGACACTTTAATATACCCTTTAGTGCTCCACCCCTGATCCCACTCTGATTACAGGACTAAAGACATGGCTGGCTAAAACTTATTTGGATGATTCCATGAAAAAAGAAAAAAATCTCATTCATATCCTGAAATGCTCACATAAGTTCCTGATGGGGATTAATCCCTATATCCAATCCTTGCTCTAAACATCTTCTGTTAACTCTTGCCCTAATCATCCTGCATTTCCAAATGCCTACTGGGAATCTTCACCTGATTGTCTTGCAGTCACTCAAAGTAATCTGCATAAAAACTGAATTCAACAGCTCTCCTCTCCATAAACTATTCCCTTCTCCTAACTTCACTAGTTCCATTGATGATATATCTATCCTACCAGTCCCTCCAAGCCAGAAATGTCAGTTACCTTTACTTCTTCTTTTTCTCTTGCTTTCCACATCCATTTAGTTGTAAATCCTACAAATATATTCTTAGCAACATCTATCACATCCTTCCTCTCCTTCCCTCTCACTGCAACACAGCTTAGACTCAATGCCTCTCATGTGCAGTTCTATAATGGTCTCCTTGCCTCCAGCCTCTTTCCCCTCAAAACATCCTTCATACTGATAATAAAGTAAAACAAAACAAAACAAAAAACCTCAGTGGCTTTAAATGGCTATAGCAGCTATTATCTATCTTCAGAACAAAATTTTTAGTCTCAGGATAACCCCTTACCATTCTTACAAATTATTGAGGGTCTCAATGATATTTTAATTAAATGGGTTATATCTCTTACCATTAACCATAGTAGAAATTGAAATTGGTAACTTATTAAAAATTCATAAACTCATTGTAATAACATAACATAATATATTACATAACATCATAATAACATAATATGTTAACATAACATTTAATGAAGAATAAGGTTTTACAAAACAAAAATAATGAGAAGAATGGCACTTTTACACATATTTTTGTAAATCTCTTTTAAAGTCATGTTTAATAGGAGACAGGTGGATTCTCATATCTGCTTCTGCATTCAATCTGTTGTGATATGTTATTTTGGTTGAAGTATATGAAGAAAATCTGGGCTCACACAAATATATAGCTGGAAAAGGGAAGACTATGTTAATGGTCAAATAATGTCTTAATATTATTATGAAAATAGTTTTGTCCTCCTTGTCCCTCTGGAAGAGTCCTAGGGATTTACAAATTCCCAGGAGTACAATACATCGACAACTGCTGGTCTGTAGTATAATTTCTTACTTTCACTTATAATTCCTTACCTTAACAGTTTGGGTTCAATATGCCTTTCCAGTCTCAATTCACCCTCCTCTCCTATTACTTTCTAGCCAAAAAGGACTACTAACCATTTCTCAGTTTCTTCTTGACTCCTTCCCACAATGGATGCTTTCTATATCTCTGCTGTTGAATCTTCAAAACTCAGTATAGGTAATTCCTGTTTTATAGAGTCTTCCTTGATACACTAAGTAGAAGAGGTATCTCCCCTCTTAATTTCTTTTTCCTCTCTTTTGAACCTTTTCACTGCAAGGACAGCATGGTAACCTTTTTGTTTTTGCTTTTTGGAGGGGGGAAGGTAGGGCATTTGGGGTTAAGTGACTTGTCCAAGGTCACACAGCTAGTTTTGTGTTAAGTGCTTGAGGCTGGATTTGAACTCAGGTCTTCCTGCTCTAGGCCCTGGTGCTCTAATCACTGTACTACCTAGCCACTTCCAATATGGTAAATTTTTGTCATGTTACTTGTACTTAATAGGACCTTAACAAATGTTTGTTGAATTGAATTGGGAAAACAGAATTCTAAAGTGAAAAGGGATCTTAACTATTATCTAGTTCAATAGTATTTGTGAAATCTCTGCTATCCCATCCCTACTTTATTAATATAAAAATATACCTGACTTAAGTTAGATAAAATAAATGAGTCTGTGGTCAAGTGGTCATTTCTCTTCTTTTTAAAGATATTAAGAGATCTCAAAGCCTTTCCATAGCACAGTAACCACATCTTGAATTTAAAGTAAAATAAAATCCTAGACCTTTTTTTTCAGATGATTGAATATCTAGCCATGTCTCCTCCATCACATATTTATGAAACTGATTTCTTAAAACTAAGGATACAACTACATTTAGCTTTACTAAATTCCATCATATGAGAATCAACTCAATCTTCTAGTCTGTCAAGATCTTTTTGGGATCCTGACTGGAATCCAGAATGTTAATAATTTCCTGGCTTTATGTCACATTTAAACTTGATAATCATGTAAAACATAGATTTTAAGTCATTGATAAGTACAAAAGAATACAAGGTCAAACACAGATCCTTGGTGCACACCATTGGAAACCTTTAAAGCTTACATAGAAGTATAAACGCCAACTTTTTGAGTTCATTCATTCTAACAGTCCCAAGTTATTCTATTGTCTATTCAACACATCTCAATCAATTTTTTTTAAAAACAAGAATAGCATGAGTTTATCAGACACTTAAAATCCAGCAAACTAATATCTAATGTGTTTTGTAATCTTGTTAGAATAGGAAGTAAAATGTGGCACGACCTGTTCTTAATGAAGTCAAGATGATTTATTTTGATTATTGTTTCCTTTCTAGAAGCTCATGTAGCCTATGTTTTCCTCATCCAGAGGACATTATACTTACAAGCCTTGTGGGGAAAGAAACTAACATGGTTTTTAGGCAGTTTACCAGTATTTACATTTTAAAATCATTTTAAAATAACATTTTATGTTTATTTTTAGTTTACAACATTCATTTTCACAAGATTTTTAGTTACAAATTTTCTCCCTGTCTTTCCCCTACCCACCACCCCAAAACAGTGATGCCATTAAATACCTCCTCCCTCAATCTGCTCTCTCCTATATCCTCCCCCAACCACTCCAACTTTCTAATAGGGCAAGATGGATCTCCATACCCAAGTGCATGTATATCTTATTTCCCAGTTGCATGTAAAATAATAATAATAATAATAATAATAATAATAATAATGATAATTTTTAAACATTTGATTTACAAAATTTGAACTCCAGATTCTTTCCCTTCTTCCCTTGTCATCCACCCTTATTGGGAAGATAAGCAATTCAATATAGAGTGTACATATATAGTTATGCAAAACATTTCCATAGTGGATATATTGTGAAAGATTGACTATATTTCCCTCCATATTATCCTGTCCCCACCCTTGCTCTATTTTCTATTTTGACCCTATCCATTTTCAAAAGTGTGTGCTTCTAACTACCCTCAACCCCCCAATCTGCCCTCCTTTCTATCACCTCCCATCTTATCCTCTTCCCTCCCTACTTTCCTGTAGGGTAAAATACCCTATTTAGTGTGTATGTTATTCCCTCCTGAAGCCAAATTCAATGAAAGTAAGGTTGATCCATTCCCTTTAGCCTTCCTTTTCTTCCCCTCCATTGTACCAGTTGCTCTTGCCTCTTTTTTTATGAGATAATTTATTCTAGTTTGTCTCTCCCTATCTCCTCTCATTATATTCCTCTCTCCCCTCTTAGTTTTATTTTTCAGAATATCATCCTTTCCTATTCAATTGGTCCTGTGCCCTCTTTCTATGTATACCTGTACACACATATGGACATATATGTATGTATACACATACATATATATACATATACATATACACACACACTTATATTCCCTTCAACTATCCTCATACTGAGAAAAGTTTCATAAATTACAATGATTGTTTTCCATGTAGGCATGTAAATAGTTTAACTCTGACAAGTCCCTTATGATTTCTTTTCCTTGCTTACCTAGGCACATAAGTAGATTAACTCTGAGAAGTCCCTTATGATTTCTTTTCCCTGCTTACCTTCTCATGTGTCTCTTACTCCTTGTATTTGAATATCAATTTTTTTTAAAATAGATTTGTTTATTTACTTTTAGTTTATAAGATTCAGTTCAACAATCCATTGAGTTTCAAATTTTCTCCCCTCCCTGTTTCCCCCCATCCCCACGGCAGCATACAGTCAATTATAGGATCCGCAAATAATTTCACATTGGACATTGGTCTGGTTGTATAGAAGGGTTGTAACCAATGGCATGAACAATGGGAAAGAAGAAACAAAACCAAATGTGGAAAAGAACCATAGCAGGTAGATTGCTTCAGTCTCCATTTAAACTCTGTTCTTTCTAGATCTTTATCTGAATGTAGATATCTCCTTCTGTCCTGAGACTTGTAGACTTGTCTTATAACTGTGCATTGCTGAGAATAATCCAGTTTATCAAAGTTGGTTGTCACACATGTGATGTGTCTGTGATTACGTGTACAAATTTCTCTTGGTTCTGATCTTCTCACTTAGCATCAGTTTGCATAAGCCCCTCCAGGTGAATATGAAGACCCTCTCTTCCCCATTTCTTATAGCACAATAGTATTCCATTACAGTCATATACCACAACTTGTTTAGCCATTCCCCAATTGATGGCATCCTCTTGATTTCCAGGGTTTTTTTTTGCAACCACAAAGATAGCTGCAATAATTTTGTACAGATGGGTCTTCCTCTGACTTCTATGATCTCTTTGGGATACTACCCCAGAAGTGGTATTACTGGGTCAAAGGGTATGCAATTATTTATAGCCCTTTGGACATAGCTCCAGATTGCTCTCCACAATGGTTGTATCAGTTCACAGCTCTACCAACAATTCATTAGTGTTCCAATTTTTGCACATCCACTCCAGCATTTGTCATTTTCCTTTTTTGTCATCTTAGTCATTCTGAGTGGAGAGATGTGGTACCTCAAAGTTGTTTTGATTTGCATTTCTTGAGTCAATAGTGATTTAGAGCATTTTTTCATATGCTTATAGATATTGAATGTCAAATTTTCTTTTCAACTCTGTTGTTTTTTTTTTCATCAAGAATGTTTGAAAGGGGAGGCTAGGTGGCACAGTGAGTAGAGCACCAGACCTGGAGTCAGGAGGACCTGAGTTCAAATCCAGTCTCAGACACTTCACACACACACACACACACACACACACACACACACACACAAAAACTAGCCGTGTGACCTTGGGCAAGTCACTTAACCCCAACTGCCCTCCAAAAAGAAAAAAAAAGAATGTTTGAAAGTCCTCTATTTTATTGAATGATCATATGTTCCCTCTGAAACATTAAACTCAGTTTTGCTGAGTAGGTGATTCTTGGTTTTAATTCTAGCTCCTTTGACCCCTGGAATTTCATATTCCAAGCCCTTCAGTCCCTTAATGTAGAAACTGCTAGATCTTGTGTTATTCTGATTGTATTTCCACAATATTGAAACTGTTTCTTCTTGGATGCTTGTAATATTTTCTCCTTGATCTGGGTACTCTGGAATCTGGCTATAATATTCCTAGAAGTTTTCTTTTTGGGATCTTTTTCAAGAGGTGATCAGTGAATTCTTCAAGTTTCCATTTTGCCCTCTAGTTCTAGAATAGCAGGGCAATTTTCCTTGAGAATTTCTTGAAGGATGATTGGTAGGTCCCTTTTTTTGATCTTGGCTTTCAGGAAGTCCAATAATTTTAAAATTGTCTCTCCTGAATCTATTTTCCAGGTCAGTGGTTTTTCCAATGAGTTATTTCACATTGCCTTCTATTCTTTCATTTGTTTGGATCTGTTTAACAGTATCTTGATTTCTCTTAAAGTCATTAGCTTCCATTTGCTCCAAGCTAATTCTAAAGGAATTATTCTCTTCAGTGAGCTTTTGAGATTCTTTTTTCCATCTGGCAAATTCGACTTTTTAAGGCATTCTTCTCCTCATTGGTTTTTTGGGACTCTTTTGCCATTTGACTTAGTCTACTTTTTAAGATATTATTTTCTTCAGTCAGGTTGTTGACTGTCTTTTCATTATTTTCTTGCATCATTCTCATTTGTCTTCCCAATTTTCTTCCATTTCTCTTACTTGATTTTCAAAATCCTTCTTGAGCTCCTCCATGGCCTGTAATCAGTTTATATTTGTCTTAGAAGCTTTTGATGGAAGAGTTCTCACTGAATCTCCCATTCCATGCTTTGATCCTTTTTGTCCCCAAAAAAGTAATCTACGGTTTGATTGCTGTGTTTACTTTGCTTCCTCTGCTTGCTTATGTTGCCACTCAATTACTTAACTTTTGAACTCTTTGCCACGGTAGAACTCTGTTTCCAGAGAGGAAAGCTATGTCCCAAATTTTCACAGCTGTGGGTGCTATTAGTTGGATGCCTTCTCTGAAGCCCCCACAAGCTCTGGTTCACTGGCCACACACATCAGGACCTCAATCCAAAACAGCCATCTAGATCCAGGCAGGTTAAAGCAAGAGTTATTACCCTCTGAATGATCACTTGGTCTCCCCACAATCTGCAGGCCAGGAGCTCTGAAGCAGCCACGTGGAGGTGGCTGCATGGCTGCCATACCTCTGCCATTTCTCTTTCTCAGGGCAGAGGTGGCACTGTGTTCCTCCATTCCTGCCCAGTTCTAACAGAGTCCAGCACTGACCTTTTACTTTGTCTTTGGCATTCATGGGTTGATATTTCTGTAAACTTCTACAGATACTGGTGATCCACTCTCCTGAAATCTTCCTTCTACCCAGTATTTTCAACGTTTTGGAGTCCTGTCCCTTACCTTGAGTTGAAGGGGCTCATGGGAAGTAGAAAGATCACATGAAGAGGACATTATGGATGGCTACAGGAAAAGTCATACTAGTCTAGATGAGGCTATCAAAGGAGACTGTTCTTGTGGACTTGGTACCAATAAGTAATGGCTGACTGATGGCATTGGTATGAGCAGAGTACAGCATATCCACAAACAAGCTGAAGGACCAGTGAGGGAACTCAGGGTAATAACAATTCCTTTTTGTCCTTCTCACTCTCAGTTGTAGGGAGAAGCCATTGCTCTTATTGTCAACAAAAAACTTTACTTCCATTTTTTTCCCTCACTCTCCAGAGCCTGGACAATTCATGACAGTCAGGGGAAGAGAGTTTTGATTTGTCTGTTTCATTTTCAATGTCTGTGCTATCTATAAATGTAAATAAATCCTAATGGCCATTAAATTATTTATTTTCATTACTTTGTTCTTTGTTTGAGGGGGGGGAGATAGAGAGACAGAGACAGGGACAGAGACACAGAGAGAGAGAATTTCCCTTCAA
Organism: Pseudocheirus occidentalis; assembly: GCA_028646575.1. Taxonomy (NCBI): domain Eukaryota; kingdom Metazoa; phylum Chordata; class Mammalia; order Diprotodontia; family Pseudocheiridae; genus Pseudocheirus; species Pseudocheirus occidentalis. The sequence goes on along the minus strand of CM053597.1, from coordinate 143,557,579 downwards.
AGATGGGAGATATTTACTTTGTTCACTGGGGGCTGGAGTCACACAAAAAACTGTTGGTTCTTTCACAGACCTTGTTGAATGTATCAGTCTCACAGAGCAAACATCAGATCTATTTTCAAGCTTTTTGTAGAAAAAAAAAGCAAAACAAAAACCCCACAATAAATAAGAAATAAATATGCTATTGAGTAAATAACACAAACTCCAGTGAGAAGCTGAAGATGGCTTTCTATATTCAAAAGAATAATTCCAGAGGGGAAAGGGAGATAGAGTGTCTTGTTGTTCTTTCCATTGGCATTGCTAGTCATTGTGTATATTGCTTTCCTAGTTTTATTTTCTTTACTCTAAATATGTTCATATAAGTCATCCATCCCATGTTTCTCAGAATTCTTCATATTCCTCATTTCTTATGGTGCAGTAACATCCCACTATACGTTTGTATCACAACAATGGGCATCTATTTGCTTCCAATTCTTTGTTGCCACCAAAAATCCTATTGACTTTCCCTTTCCCTTCCTCCATAACAGCCCAACCCAGGGCCTTACACATTCACAGAAATGTAGATGTCTAGAGATGGAATTATTTTTGGAGAGGCATGTAGGCTGGACAACTTGTTTAAGGAGAAAGGGAAGCCATTTGTATTTCTTGTCACCTGAAGCACAAAAGGCATACCTAAGGGGTAACTGTCAGAAATTTTGACTGAATCTCTCCTGGAATGTCTCCCTGACCTAACTTGACCAGTTACTATAGTGACTTCAGAGGTAGAACAGAACAGTGTTTCATGTTGATATCTTTTTTTTAAACTTTAGAAATGACACTATTTTAATTTCTTTTCAGGAAAATTATTTTTAAGCCTGGATCACTAGACTAGGGCTGGCCCAGAATATCTTTGATGGATGAAATTATCATTAAGAAAAGTCAAGAAGTTGTTTGCTGCTGTTCCAATTTTGGCAGAGAGAGAACTCCAGCAGATACCTGGAACACTAAAGTCCTCTATCATTACTATACCTTGCTTCTGTACTTGGCTTAAGATCTATCTCCAGAATTCTTCATCTATCTCCTTTTTGGGGTCCAGTTAGTCTATAATCTCAAAATGTTTTTATTTCTCTGGACAAGTATGGATCTAGGCATAGCCCTTAATAAGCAAATGTAGAGTTTTGATAGCATTTGTAATCATTCATCAGGGAAACTGAACTTAGTACCTGGTTAATTAGAATAATGAGATCAAAAAATGAAATTATTAGATTAATTTAATTTCCCTATCCCAGTGGCCCCTCTCTAGGTTTAGCCTTTCAGGGTCATAGCATCTTTATCTTCACCTCTGATGGGTCAGTATACCAGGGTTTTCCTCCTTCCTTCCTCATAAGAAAACAACAACCATAATCTGAATTTGTCTTAAAAAGTTGATTTGAGGATACATTTTATGTCATTCACTAGAGATTATTTTTTCTCAGAGTCTAAGTACTGATGGAACATTGGGGTTAACTCATATCTAACACTGAGTGACTGATTTGTAACCTGTGAATGTAACTTAAGCTGGAGGTAGATTAATTCTTGGATGGATTGTTTATTTAGCAATTTTACAGACATGCTCTCTGATTCCCTATATACAACTATAGGTATTATACTTGCATATAAAACATGCCAACAAGTAACACTTATGTATGAATACAGATCCTGGAGATAATGAGGTTACTCACTTTATCAGGTTATAAATCTAAACAAAAAGTAGCCAGGGACAAAAAAGCAGGGCGCTAACAAATTCACTGATCTTTGTTGAACCAATACAAAGTTTCAAATTCTTTATCACATTTAAGCATTCCTATACACAATGTCCGTCCCTGCCCCCCAATCTTAGTGTAGTTTTAAACTTTAATAGCTTTACAATGCTCTAAGACTTTTGGGACATGCTGTATACCTGCTTTATATTTTTACATGGGATTAAACTATATTTGACATGAATTTTTCAGGTTCCTAGCCAGAGGAAAGTTACTGGGTGCTTTGTAATTATATTTCCTTCCCATATTTCTTTAGGCCACCATTAATCCTTTGAAGACTAGCATTTTAAAATGCAGAAAAATTTGGCATATCCAACGAGTTAATCCGTTCATTTATATTGTCTGTTATCTTGGAACTGGTTAGATTTTTGAGAGCACTGAAGGAACACTGAAGTGAATGCTATATCCAGACATAATGATAGCATTATTTACAGTTCCACAGCAGAACCAGCTTTGGTTAAATAAGATACAAAATCCAGTAAGTTATATCCAACCACAGGGCTCACTGAGCTTGTTGTCCTTGTGCAGATGGAGCTTATATGGATAAAAAAATCTTTTTTATTGCTATCTCCCAGTACAACAGGCCAAGACCCTACAGAGGTTTAATAGGCATAATTTAATAACTAGCATTATTTATATAATAATATATTATCATATTAGCTTTAAAGTGTTCAAAGTGTTTTACAAATAGTACCACTTGCTAAAGATAACATGTAAAATATTTAAAATATGAACCATGGTACACTATTATTGCTAAATCAGTCTTCTTTCCCATTTAATATAAAAATTAGACACCCTCATCACATTAGAATTTATGAAAGAAATTATATTTTAATACATATATTGTGCTTAGCATATTACATCTTGAATTTAATGTGATACTTCCTTTCTATGGAAATATTCATTCACATTAAAGTTTTTTTTCTTTCCTAATAGATTAAGAAAACTTCTGTTATTGAGTGGTCCGTTTACGAAGTCTAGAAAGTATTTTGGTATGTCTGTATGTATGAGAAAGGGAACATTTGAATACAACTGACAAAAAAAATTACAAAGTAAATTCTACGATTCCCTTAATTATTTTCCTAAGTTTGGCGTTTTTTCCTCAAGCTTTTCAAATAAATGTAGATATTTGTACTTTTAAAATATGTTACTAGATATGGAACAGATATATCTCTTTATGTGAAAGGAGCACACTAAATTGTGCCCAGTTATGACAAAGATACAATACAGTGCAAGCACAAATGTTGAAATATCTTAAAGTTCCATGGCAAATGAGTTAGTCAATCATATTCCAACCTACAAAAGAGGTATTCATGTTACAAATTGTGTTGTCTTTTGACTAAGGAGCTTGCTTTTCATGCCTATCAAGTAGGAATAACAATGGCTCCCACTACTATTATTCTACTGATATCAATTTAATATATAGGCAATGCCATCTGAAATAATATTTAATTGGGCACAAAATTTGTAGATTTCTATTCTTCATAATTTTCTTCAAAACTCAATGAACCACTTCTATATACCCTTAAAACATTTAGAATGATGAAAATTCATAGTATTAAGTTTGGCTCACAGGACAAAATCAAGTACCAGAAGTTATTAACATGTTTGTGTTGGAATTGTAAAAAGAAAAAAAATAAGCCTGTAAAGGCAACTTTAGACAATGAAATATGAATTATAGAGTAGCACATTTTACCTTCTTCCCCCACAAAATATTCTCCCTCATATCTAAATGAGAATGGAAATCTATAATGTCCAAGATAATAAATTCAGAGAATATCAGACTGAAAAGAAACACAGAGGGCATCTAGTGAAATCTTCTCCTTGTAGGAATTTCCTCCAGAATAACTTTAACTGACGACCGTGTAACTTCTCTTTGACATCTAGTTATGCAAAAGGAAAGAAAACACAAACACACACACAGACACACACACACAAAGACACACACAGACACAGACACAGACACACAGACACACACACAGACACACACACACACCCTCTGCCATAGAAATACAAATCTACTGAAGGAATATGACTTTAGTATGTGTCTTGAAAAGAGTACTTTTAAGGACCACATGATAACTATTTACAAGTATAAGAAAGATGTCCTCTGGAAAAGGAAGTAGGCACTTCTTATCCCATTTTGCAGAAAACTGGGGCCTAGACCATGATGAACTGTATGAAAATATCTTGCTGAAATTCATATACATTATTTCCATATGATTTACTTTATCAGTAGTTTCTTTTTTTCCTCTTTATTTCTTTTGATGGAATGGTGAGGGGAGGGTTAGGAGGATTTTGAGATAGACCACTCTCTGCTTTAGGGAACTCCTGTTATAGGAGTTCTCACTCAGTGCAAATCAGCAATTCTTTTATAACACAGTCTTAGAGAGTTGCCTAGGGTATCAAGAAGCTAAATGGCTTGCCCATAGTCAGAAAGCCAATATTTTCTGAAGGTTGGACTTGGCCTCAAGTCTTTTTGGTCTTAAGGTCAGCCCCCAATATTATACTGTTCTTTTTGATAGGATAACAAGTTTAATTACTCTACTATAAAAGGAATAAGATTGTTTTATCATGAACCTTAGATAATTCATGACTAAATATACTAAAGATAGTAAAATTATAGTTACTTTTAAAAATATGGAAGTCATCTTCTTAATAATTCTAGAGTTTTTCTAAGAATAAAGACCATGTAGTTGTTAAAATACACCTTTTTACAATTTTTGAAAATTGGTACAATATTTAGTTAATTCCAGTATTAATATATATTTACTGTTACTACCAGTTGATCAAAGACTCCTGAAAGAGTTTCAAAGGTTATATGTTATCAAACATTTGTGCATTTTTATTTATCCTTTGGTTTTAATTTATCTGTGGCTAGAGACTTGAATTAATTTAAATCAGAAAATCAGAACAGTTCTACATGATTTATCTTTGATTTTCATTTTTGCTTCCCCATGCTTATCCTGACAATTTCAATTTCACAGGATCCTAGGTAGAACTGGAGCAGACTTGTAAAATCATCCAACCTTTTCCAAAATGGGGAACTGAGGCTTAGAGAAGTTAGGCCCACTGTCACAAATTTAGTTAAGTGATGGAGCTAGGATTCAGTCAGAGGGATCAAACCTTCTGATTCTAAGCCAAGCACTCTTTCCTCTGAATCAAGTTGCCTCCTTTGAAGTAAAACCTCCTTTGTAGAAGAAAGAAAAGAAAAATATAAATTGACTAGTTAGGATCCCTCTCTAGCATTTGTTAATATTACATGATCTGTTTGGAGAAATAAGCATAGCCCTTACTTCTTCTTGTTGAGTTGAATATGTTTTTTTAAAAAGTCCCTTTATCCTAAGCATTTCTGCACATTCTGGGCTTGTCTTTCCGATACTATTGTTGAAGGTTAATAATAATAATAATAATAATAATAATAATAATAATAATAATTTATATTCTCTTAAATATAGCAAATTGGTTCAACCCAGTGTAACCTGTGGCTTTGAGGCCACATGTGGCCCTCTAGGTCCTCAAGTGGTGTTCTTTGACTAAATCCTAAATTCACAGAACAAATCCCTTTAATAAAGGCATTTTTTCTGTAAAACTTGACTCAGTCAAAAGGTCACACTCAAGGACATATAGAAAGCCACATATTGCCTCAAGGCCTCAAATTACATATGTCTGGATCATTATGGAAAACAATTTAGAATTATGAAAAATATAAAAGAAAGGTGTGGTGGAATAGAATGTCTATACCATTTGTTCCAGTGTTCCAATGGCTAGTTATATATACACCAAGTAGGTTAAAGACATAAAGTTCCATCTACAGTAGAACATCTGTAGGAGCACTTTTATAGTATCAAAGATGTGGGGAAAGCTAAATGTCCATCTTCTAGGGAACGATTATATAAACTGGAGGACAAAAATGTAATGGTATAACACTGCACCATAAGAAATGATAGATGTAAAGAATTCAGAGAGCATGTAAAAACAGATTCAGAGGCAAGAAAGCAGAATCAAAAAGATAAAATAAAATTGTCCAAAAACATCCTCTGTCTGCCTCTACATGGAAAGGCACGCAGTACAAATTCTTCATCCCACAAACACACTCTTTCCCTTGTTCCATAGAAGCTTCACATCAAAATATTTCTCACCTATCACTTCCAAATGCTTTAGAGTCTTCTCTCAACATTCTTTCAGTAATCTTAATGCTACAATAATAATCATAACATCTCTAGTGTTTGTGATATAGACATTCAAAATAAGGGCAACATTTAAGTAAAATTTGGTAAAAAAAAATCTTCAGATCTCTGAAAACAACCTAATAGGTTTCATTAAATCTACAGTAATATTAATATTCTGCTCAATATATGTAGTTTGATGCAAAGTATTATTTGATCAGCAGGAGAAAAAGGGAAAATACAGTATCAGTAATGATAGACAATAAAAAATAGAATAATTTTATATTCATTATGCAGTGAAAGATAACAGTATAGATATTTAACAGTGAATTACATTTAGATGAAGAATTAAACACTGCTACACTATCAGACAGGCAGGTAGCTAGTGCAGTGCATATAGTGCCAAGCCTGGAGTCAGGAAGATTCATCTTCCCGAGTTTAAATCCAAAGTAACTCACTAGCTGTGTGATTCTGGAAAAGTCACTTAATCCTCTTTTCCTCAGTTTCTTCATCTATAAAATGGGCTGGAGAAGGAAATGGCAAACTACTCTAGTATCTTTGCCAAGAAAAGCCCAGATGGGGTCATGAAGAGTTAGACCTGACCAAAATGACTGAATAAGAACAAAAAGGCTCAGAAATGTGCTGCTGCTACTAAAACTTTTTCATTACTGTTAATATCAAATCTACAGTTCTTTATCTTTTGCCATATGTAGATATACAGAAAAGTTATTAATTTAATTGCATTTTATTTTAAAAATATTTACATTACTTTGAAACCTTTATACTGTTTATGTATGTTCAGTTTAAAATGGATTTGTGTTGGCATGCATGCTTATTTTAAATTTTACATATAAAAATGTTTTGCATGTTTACTGAGATGTCCATGAGCATAGACAGGTAAGTGTGTTTTTAAGTATAGTCACAGGGGAGTCACTGAATGAATTTTTAAAAAATTATGTGGCCAAATCTATACCTTCCTGATAATTATTTTCCGTAAAAATAATTAAGACAGTTGTTTCCCCTCTATTTCACATTTAAATCAAAGTCATCACACTTGCTTATTCTTCTTCAATAGAAACATAATGCCTCTAACCAAGCTCACATCATGTACTGAAAAAAATTCACCTTCCTGTTAAACTTAGTATAATATATTCATTACATTTGGTATATTAAACTTAGCATAATATATATATATACATATTGTGTTATATAATATTGTGCAAATAATGAACATTCAATAAATGTTCTTAACAAACTGACTGCCACAAATCTCTATACATTAATATATAGTACTTAAGAAGCAGATAACTTTAAACTCAAAAGTAACACTTTACTATAGATGCTGAGAATTATGACTTTACGTTTTTTAATATCAGACCCCTCAGTTGCAAATAGAATTAGAGAAGAGGATGAAATGACATATCACATAACTTCTCAAGCTGCTTCACAGAATTCAAATGATTAAAAAAAAAACAACTTGTCCCCATTCCTAACAACTCTGGGGGAAATTGTCTGAAACAATGCAAGTATAAAGATTGAAAAACTCATTCTCAAATACAACCCTGGGATTATATCTATGGAAACAGCTTTCATGTGGTATTTTGTGATGACATTTATAATGTAATGTTTGTAACAATGTAATTTCATTGTATGATAAACATCAATTTACCATAAAAAACAAATACAAACTTGTCACCGCTTTCACCTTGTTTCAATTGAATTGGCCTTGTTCAGATAAGCATGCCTATCTCTTACAGAAACAACAGTTTATAGATAAACTGTATGAAATCGTGTATGTGTGTGTGTGGAATTATACTGCCTACTAACATAATTTCATACTGACACATTGTACATATGGCTTCCAAGCTTGCTTTATCTGAATCTTCGCGAATCTATTCTCCATGCTATTAAACCGAGCACATTCCACATCGTTCAAAAGTAATTACACTTTTGTTTAGAGTGTAGGAGACTGCTCTCCCTAAACAATGAAATTCTCATTATTAGAACTGGCACAATAACAGCCCTGGTGTTCATAACACTGTGCATTGTACCATCACAATAACTTATGCTAAGCTTGATGTACAAAGGTACACCAGAAATTTAAATCTCTTTAAAAATCCACTATATAAAGTAACATATTTACTATTCTAAAAGTCAGACATGAGTCTGACTTTTTAAAAGCCACAATAGCAGTTTTACACTTTCTAAGCATTTGCACATTTCCTAAACAGTAGTTGTTCTTCTGAACAATCACATTCTCCTGAAATCAAACATCTAAAGCATATAACTGAATATTGGACTTTAAGTAAATGTTATGGTAATTGTAAATTAGAAGCTATAGCTAAAATATGGGATTTAAAAGTTATTTTGAAAAATTCTGGGAGAGAATACTAAGCCTGACATTAAGAAGATAATCTGGTTTTCCTGTGAGTTTAATGAATCATTTCAGGGCTTAAGAATAAGTTTAGTACACTAGAACCCTACTCAGTTACTGTCCTTGGGTTGATGCTATGTGATAAACTTATAGGGTGATCATCTTTTTAAAAAAGTTTTTTTTAAATATATAAGTAAAAGTTCAGGAAGGAACAGACATATTCTTTTACAGCAAATAGTATTATAACAGTGTTTTAGTGAATATTGTGATATATGAAATCACAATGTCTCAGGTTCTGCTCCCCAAACCTCTTATCCATTGCAGGAATAGACCATCTAATCAGACAACTGTGTAGATAATTCTGATATGTATTACTACCATACTTCAATCACAAAAGATTCACTTCTTTAAAACTCCTAACTATGGGCAAAAAAAGGTCTGAATCTTCACTATCCATTGAGTAGGAGAGGGAAGTTGACTTAAGTCAGCTTAGGAGGAATCAAAGAAGTCAAAATATAATTTGGCCAAGACATGGCATAATTTTAGTTAAAAAGACAGCTGATCATTAAATAACCAAAAATGGTCATATCACATATGTCAGTGAAACAATATTCCAGCACACAGAACTACCCTGCAACTACATGAGGACTGAGTGCCAAAATGGTTAGGACACAGCTTCCCAGCTGCCCCTGATGCTGCCACTTCGTTTGCCTCCAAATTTACCATGACCCCTGCTGGTGCCTATAAATATCCTTGTCAGTTGGCATTAAGGCATACTTTGGATAGTCATATGCAAGACCAAGCAAATCAACCCTAATCATACCCAAAACAAGAAGTGTTGTTGAAGAAGAGCCAGAAAACATCCATGATTGAGATCCACCAATGAGAAAGATTGAAAAAGATAAAAAATAGTGCTGATGCTAATCAAAAAATAGTACGAGCAATTATGGCATAAGAAAAAATAGGGATTGAATTTCATGTTCGAAAAACAAAAATAAGAAAACAAAAGATGAAATTTACATATTTTCTCAGTGAGCAAATATCCAAGAGAGAAGTACTCCCAAATTCTTCCCCAAATAATATAAGATTCAGAGGATTTAGTGAGACTGTGTTCCAGTGTGGACACAAACAGTAACAACTATAGCAAGGACAACTACCATCATCACCACAACTGCCACCATCAACATCATCATCACTTTCCTCATCACTCTTATGAAATAATTTCTTAGATAAGTCCCTTAAAAGTAGCCCAGGCACCTAGCATTATACCTTGCATATAAGTAATTTGGAAATAGGGAAGATTAAATTTCTTCCTTTGGGGGGGGCAGAGCCAAGATGGCAGAGTAAAAGCAGGAACTTGCTTGAACTTGAGCCCCAATTACCTCCTCTGGTACTCATTAGCAGTATTATCATGAACAAGTCACTTAACTTCTTCAATTTACGCTCATCTGTCAAATGGAGCTAATAACCCTGGAAGTACCTACTTAAAAAAGGGCTTTTACTCTCCAATGTGATCATATGTGTAAAGCACTTTATAAAATTCAAAGTCTTATATAAATGGAAATTATTATTATAACCTCAATCAATGCTTGAATTTTATTAAGGTACACCTGTTAGAAGAGATGTGATTCTTTTTACTGATAGCACCTAGATTGCATAGCCAAGAACTCATTATCATGATCTGTACACAAAAATCCATCTTGAAGGAACCAATTAAGCTGACTGAAGGCATTACAGGCCAAACCTACAAGTTGGCATGCTCTAGGATAGTGGTTCTCAATCTTCCTAATGCTGCGACCCTTTAATCCAGTTCCTCATGTTTTGGTGACCCCCCAATCATAAAATCATCTTCATTGCTACTTCATAACTGCAATTTTGCTACTGTTATGAATCATAATGTAAATATCTGATATGCAGGATGTATTTCCATTGTTACAAATTGAACATAACCCATAGGTTGGGAACCACTGAGCTAGGATAAGTTACACTGTAAACTTCCCCAAATCACTTTTTTATTTTAGAGAGACATGACTATAATTAATAATGAGGACAATTTTCAAGTAGAAAAGAAAGTAAAAATTCCACAACCCAATATAGCCTCATGGGTATAAAGAATGCCTTAAGGATCAGAGAAGGAGTGTGACAAAGTACTTCAGAGGGCATTTATTCCAATGATACCATTTTGCAGATGAGGACACTGAGGTCCAGGTAAATTAAGTGAGGAATTTAAGACAAAATTAAGTGGTATTTGAATCTGGTCCCTCTCACTCCAGTCAGTGTTCTTTCCATTGAAACATACTGTCTCATTTAGGGAACCTTGCTGCCTACCAGTGAAGGGTCTTAGTGGCAAGTTGACCATATGTATGAATTTCTAGGGTCTTTTTTTATCAGTTGATAAAGGAATCTCCTTCCTCCTTGTCCTGGGAAGCACTAGACCCTTTGCAATCATCATAAATTTTTGTACTCTAAGGGTGTCTTTAAGGGAAATTGTTGAATGGTTGCATCATTACCCAAAGAATCAAATATAAATACTTATTTGTTAAGGAAAAAGAAATAAGATATTTGAGGTAATACGTGGAAGAAAAATTGAACAGTCAGTCAGAACACTGAGGTTCTAATCCCGTGTGGCCATGACATAGATGTCTGACATTTCACATGTCATATGTAACCTCTATCAGCTTTTTTTCTCACTTGAAAAATTAAGAGATTTTGTTGTAGATCTCTTAAGGTATTACTGTAGCACAACTCAACATGCACAGAAATGTACAGAATTTGAGGAACTTAATTTAGAGATTTAAAGATGTAATTTAGGAAAAAAAATAATTCATCATTGCAAAAAACCCTTCCAACCACAGGCATGGCCAAAGTGGCACTGGACAGGTGTTTTGACCCATAGTGTAGTACAATGGAAATTTTGCCCTGGTGGCAAAATACCTGGTTTCAAATTTCTCTCTAATGCCAATGATTTGTGTGACAATGGACAAGTCACTTAGCCTCTATGTATTAGTTTCGTCATCTGTAAAAAGCTCTAGATCTATGACCTGGGCAAATTTGAACCACATTCCATGTAAAACTATTTCCAACCACACTGCAATTAGATTCTATAACAATCATTCCTAGGAACCACTGTAATCTGCAACTTTCATTATAAATGTCAAATATGATACTTTGAATTTCTTACAGTTTGTCTCTTGAATTATGCTGTAAACTTTTGGAGAGTAGCATCATGTTTAAAAGTTCTTTTAAAGTTGGTCATAAGGCATATTCTTAGAAATAAAATGTTTCACACGCAACAAAATTTTGGTTAACACATTAAATAACTACAAGAAAATTTATGAATTGTGGAGACATGTATGGAGACATACAATCATAAGAAGATATATACACATGTCCATGCATGTACATATTAGCCTATATACTTGTGGGGGGGTTATATTTGTGCATCTGTTTCTTTATCTATCAATAGGTAGGTATAGATGTAGGGAGATAGAGAGAGATTATAGTTCTCTTGCAAGCATTTTCTTACTTCAGACCTAAGCTTGGATTTGAATTCCACCTGAGCACAAATGGCTAAAATAAGGACAGAATTCATAAGAAAGTTCAAATTTATGGTAAATTACAGCACATTGCTCCTAAGCATAGTTTTAGATGGTCTTAAGTAAACGTATAAATGATAAAACCAACATATGATAAGTTTTTTTATAACTTTTAGAAAAGTTAAGTTAGTATTTCTATGATCGTGGTGTTATATAGGACTTTTAACAATGTCCTATTTAGAGTAGAGGGCTGAATGCCAAGCTACTACAGGAGTAGACTGGTCCAAGAATGAATGTTAGGACAAAAGACCACAAGAAAACCTACCACTGTGTTGTGCTGAGAAGTGGGAGTCCTATGGCCACAACTCTCTTGCGTCAGAAGAGAAACTGGTTGAAATTCCTCAGAGTGAGGGTTGTTGGGAAAACTCACATGCAAGGGAAGGTGAAAGGCTGGGAGCCCGCCACTCTCCTCTTCTTCCACTTTCTGTCTGCTTGTCACCATGGCTACCTCTCCATCTGCTTCCCCATACGGAGAGGCTGGTCGCTTGGAAGACATCCTGGAAGGAACAAAAGAGGAGAAAATAATGAAACCTCCATATAAATCCTTAATGCCGTCATTGTGTGGTTAGGGGCCATTGTAACAGAAATGCCTTTTTGTGCTGGCAGAGAGCAGGAAACCATCCAAATGCCACTGCAAAGCATACACAATCAGAAACAATGGCCAAGCAGGTAGCAACAGAACAGTGCTTGTTTGTTGTGAGAATAATACACTAATATAGCACTCTCTTGTATTCTGGCTTCTTAAACAAGAAAATTCACCTAAGAACACTGCATAATGAAAGACCATTCCTTTTTAAAGGAAAAAAAAATACCCATCTAGTTTTACACTTTGATAGGCCTTATTGAAGACAGAATCTGTGAATAACAAACACTGTTGTTCAGAGAGGGAGAAATGACATTAATAATTTCTTTTATTTTTTAAAAAACAAAATGCTTGCTATTATCTGGAATTTGAGTTACATTAAAATTAAGATTATTGTAAAAAAGCAAAAACAGTAGTCAGTGATAGGTGATCTCAAGAGTCTGATATTTAAATATCCCCTAGAAGTTTGCATGTCTGAATGTTACTAATGCCACAATGCCACAAATATTTAAACTGTTTCTGAAATATTGTCAGTTTGGTTGCACTTTCAAGGTCGGAGAATTCCATAAACATTTTACTTCGGCATTTAGCTCTAATTTCTGAGTTGTAGGAGATATGTAATAAAAGAAGTAGGATTATTTTAATTGTTTTTAAAGCTAAGGTTAGAATAGTTAGATTTATATTCTTAGAATTTATATGTTCATTGCTAGAAATCCAGAAATTAGAAAAAAGAAAACCAGAAAAATGTTTTATTTTAATAAACTAAGGTTGGTATTGTAGAGAGTTGTATCATTTCTTCCACAAAATAGAGAAGAACGTTTTCTTCAAGCTTTGATCAGATTCAGAATATTATCAGTTACTGAAAAATAAGCAAGAAAATATTTAAACAGAAATGTTAATGTTTCTCAGAATAAAAGTTTTCTGGAGAAAGGGGACTGCGATAACACAACACAAGACCTCCATCAAAATATTTAAAATTAACTCAATCTTGAAAGAATTAGAAACCCTGGATGCATGCATACATACATATATACACACGGACACACACACAAAGAAGATCAAAGAAACATGTACTCTTATCTTAGAACAAAGGAAAGAATGTAATGAAAGAAAGAATTCTTTGCTTCAAGACATTAAAAATACTTTTAAAAATTACTAATCACTGGCCTTTATTAAATTCTTCTCTGATTCCTCATTATAACATAAAGATGACTTTCCTGTCACATTCTCCTCTTTTATCCCTACCTCATATCATGAAGTGACCTTGCTCTTTAATAAGTCTAATCCCTCTACTTGTTCAAGCTATTGCAACCTTTCTCCTTCAATAGATTATGCCCTTTGTCATGCCTACTCTTTCACCTATTTTCGGTCTCTCCCTCTCTGCTAACTTATTTCCTGCTGCCTACAGACATGACCATGTGTCCCCTATTCTGAAAACAACAACAATCATAAACAACCTTTATTTGATCCTATTAACTATCATTCTATATCCCTTTTGCCTTTTGTAGCTAAACTCCTGGAAAAGTCCATCTACAAGAGGTACTTTCACTTTTTCTCCTCTCACTTTTTTTTTAAACATTTTCCAATCTGGTTTCCAACCTTATCATTCCATCAAAATGGCTTTCTCCACAGTTAGTAAAGATCTCTTAGTTACCAAATCCAATACCCTTTTCTCAATCTCATTCTCCTTCACCTCTCCCCTCTCTGCAGCCTTTGTCACTGTTGATCACTCTCTCCTAGATATTCTCTTCTCTTTAGATTTTATGGATACCACTCTCTCTGGTTTTCTTCTCATTTCTCTGACCTCTCCTTCTCTGTCCCCTTTGTTGTATCCTATACCAAGATCATGCCTGCTAACTGAAGGTTTTTCTCAGGCTTCTGTCTTGTGCCTTTTCCCATTCTCCCTCTATGCTTCACTTGGTAATCTCATCAACTTCCACAGATTTAATTACCACATCTATACTGATAATTCTCAAATCTACCTTTTCTGCCCTAATCTCTACTAATATCCAATTTTTACATCTCCAACTGCCTTTTAGATATTTTAGGCAGCCACCTAGGTGCCACTCTTTTAGATATTTTAAACTGGATGTCCAGTAGACATGTCCAAAATGGAACTCAATGTGTCCAAAATGGAATTCATTTTCTTTACTTTTAAACCACCCCTACTTCCCACCTTCTCTATTACAGCAAAGGGCAACATGAACCTCCCAGTCGCTCAGGCTTGAAACCTGGAAGCCACACAGCTCATCACTATTTGTCACTCTACCCTGCCTCCCCATCCAAGCCGTTGCCAAGATCTGCTGATTTCACCTTTGCAACATCTCTCAAATATGCAGCCTTCTTTCCTCTGACATTGTACCATCCTCTTATACCTTCACATCTGATGACTGCAGCAGTCTCCTGGCAAATTTGTCTGCATCAAGTCTCATCTTCTATTAAGCCACTAAAGTGGTTTTCCAAAAGTACAGGTCTGATCATGTCATCCAGAAACTTCCTATTCTCCAGGATAAAATTTTAAAAAGGGCTCTGCTTGGCCCTTTTAAAAGCCCTTTATAACCTAGTCCTCTGCTACCTTTCTAGTCTTATACCTTACTCTCCAGTGCACACTCTCTGATCCAATAACACTGAGCCACTTGGCTATTCCATAAGAAGACACTCCATATTTATGCTCTCAGCAATCTCTATGGTTGTCTGCCAGGCCCTGAATACTCTCCCTCCTTGGCTCTGAATAGGCTCTAATGCTCTGGCTTCTTTTAAGTCCCATCTAAAATCCTACCTTTTACAGAATGCCTTCACCAACCCCTTTTTAATTCCAGTGCTTTCATTCTGTTCTTTCTTATTAATCCTGTATGTGGTTTGCTTTGCGTATACATACATGCACACAAACATAATGCCTAATGCCACCCTTCTTGTGTTGAGGAATGCAAAGCTGATGGGTGGGACAAGATAGGGGTTCCTCTCTGCCTTGTGATCAAAGTGGGGCAGAGCAGCAATCCAGCAACACCATCCCCTGTAATAAAAAGAGACAGAGTAGAATATTTGGTCTCAGAGAGAAGTGTAGTATAGCAGGAACAACCTGGGAGTTGGAGGCAGATGAACTGTGGCCAAATTCTGGCTCTGTCAATTACTGCTACACTTTGGACAACTGACTTGTCCTCTCTGGGCCTCAGTTTCCTCACCTGTAAAATGAGAGCCTAGATTAAATGGTCTCTGATGTCCCTTCTAGCACTGACATTCTACATTCTAAAGTCCTTTCTAGCTTGGATATTCTGTAAAGTAGAAAATAAACATCAATTAAAGAGGATAAAAGAAGGAACAGGTCTATACCTATATTCATTAAAGAACAGGGAACTCTTTCAAAACATCTCATAACTCCATAATATTCTTTTTCTGTTAACTTTAGTCCTTGTCCATTTCTCTGTACTATTAGCAATGAAAAACTATAGAAAATCTGAACCAAGTATCTACCTTTATCCCAGAGGCAGGTGCTCAGAGTACATTATGAATCTGAGGCCCTTTCTATAGGACATCTGGGTAAGAAGAACTCAAGCAGAAAAAGCATTAGTGTCAAAGGAATAGGCAAGACAAACCCCGAAGCCAATGGGAGACAAGAAAATGGAAGCAAGGGGTGCTGGTTTAAGACTGAGAAGCATCTCTCAGAGTTTCAGTCCATGCTGCAGTTCCCCCTCTTCATAGAATCTTAAAGATGGAAAATTGCTTATTGAGAACCTAGTACAACACAGTAGTTGAAAACGAATGTCTAGTAGAACATTACCAATGAAGGATTATGTAGCCACTTTTGGATAGCTCTCATGGTGAGAAAATTCTATTTCTTCTATTACTTCTAGAATAAAAAAAACTCCTCAGTGTGGTATTTAAAGAACTCTACAAAACGTTTCTGCCCTATGCCTCCAGACATTTCTTTTTAAATTGTTTATGACTAGTTTTGTGTTTTATGCCATAGTCATTTTCTGATATACCCCTCCCTGATAAAATCCTTCCATGTACCAAAGAAAAATATTTAAGGAAAACCCACTGACACCAAGACTTTATCTGGCAATATGTAATCAATAATAACCACCATTTATTTGATACTTTAAGGTTTGCAAAGTATTTTACAAATAGTATGTTTTATCCTCACAAAAACACTAGGAGGTAGGTGCTATTACTGTGCTAATTTTACTGATAAGGAAATTGAGACAAACCTTAAGTTACTAGTCCAAGGCCACAGGGATGATAAGTATCTGAGTCTAGATTTGAACTCAGGCCTTCATAATTCTAGGACCATGGCTTTAGATTTAGCCATTGGACAATATTCCATCCCCCAGGTTTACAAAATCTCCCGAGAAGAGGGAAGTATGCTTCATCATTTGTTCTATGAATCCAATATTGCTCATTATATTTAATTTGAACTCACTTTTAGAGATGAATTCATTTATTGTATTTTAGTCAGGTATTTTCTGGTTCTCTCTTTGATATGAATTAATTCATAAAAGTCTAGATGTATGTGCTAATATCTTAAAATTGATAGGGAATATGATAATTGTATAGGTGAGAAAATTTAAGCTCAGAGCAGACAAATGACCTATCCAAGGTCATATACCTAGCAGCTGGCAAAGTGAACATCTGAATCTAGGATTCCTAATTCCAAGTCCAGCACCTAGCTCTGAACCATACTTTTAGGAGTCTGATAATAATAATAATAATAATAATAATAATAATGATGATGATGATGATGATGATGATGATGATGATGATGATGATGATGATAAATCATGGATAAAGTCTTGAATTGCATTTAAGGAAGTCAGATTTGAGTAAAGCCCTCAGCCTCATTCTCTTTTCCCAAGTCACTGAAGTCCAGTGGGAGGACAAAAGTCAGTACAATCGGTGATGGCCCATGGTGCCGTGGATGCTCTTGGCATTTTATATGCCTGGCCAAACTCTAATCTTTCCATGGTTCCACTTCACTCTTCATGGTCCTTTGAATGTTTTAAACTGTTCTCATCCACCTGTTCCATTAGACAAAATGTTCACATGCTTGGTATAGCCATCTCCCTAACTCAGTTGACATATGTGAGGTCATTTGGTTACCCTGCTTTAGCCCATCTGCAGATAGTTTACTGTGCTATGAGTACTGTACATGCTACAATTTCTTGGAATCACAGGTGAGAGTAGGGTGAAGGTGGACAAGCAGTTCTGACAAAGGGCATATAGATGTTCAGAGAGGACTAGCATCTCTAGTGTGAGGGTATGCCAAATAGTAATAATTAACATTTATATAGTTTACTGTATTCCAGGTACTGTTTGTTCCAAGCCCTTTTCAATTTTTATCTCATTTGATCATACAACAGATAGGTACAATCTTTATCACAACAGCCCTTCAAAAAGACCTGGATGAAGTCCTGACTCTAGCATTTACTAATTATGTGGCCCTAAGAAGGCATTGACATGTCAGCTGCAGTTTCCTTATATATAAAATGAAGTCATAATTGAACTTTCTACCTCACAATTGTTTTGAGGAAAGTACTTTATAAAACTTCAAATAAAACTCAAGTATGAGTTATTACTGTTTCTCAAAATTCCCACCATTGCCTAGATACAGAGGAAATATTCTTTATTCTAGGAATAGAATAATAGGCATTTTATATAGCTAAGTTAAACAAGTTTTTTGAGTTTTCACACCCAAAGTAACTAATGTGATAAGAAAAGTCATCAGACAACAAAATAGTTTCTAGAAATATTCCTACTTGAAATTTCAAAATCTATCCATATATTCAAAACATGATCAATGTAATTATCTCAGGATAGTGCTGAGGGCAAAGGCACAAAGATCAGGACACATTTGACACATTTAGGATTAGTGTCAGAGAAAATTTAGAGCATGTGGAGTATGGACTAGAATGGATTCACTTCAAATAAATTTCCTACACTTGATAGGGACTATTATGGAAAGAAAGTAGAATTAAAAATACCCAAACCTGGCAATTAATTCCTTCCCTTTCTTTCTTGTACTCACGGTGACTTTAGTTTCTCTAATGGTTGAGAAGACAAATTTATCTTAGAGCTTCTTGGAGTTCTCAGTATGGGTTGGAAATAACTTGAAAGTATCTGTACCATACTGGAGTCTCATGCTGATACCACAGTTATTAATTAAAGTTGCAATTTTCTAGGTGTTTTCTACATGGGTACATAATAATTGTGCCATTCTTACAGCATATCTATGACTAGAATATGTCTGTGTATTTTTTAATTAATAAATTTATTTGTTTTCTTGTTTACGTCATTCATTTTCATGAGATTTTTGAATTATAAATTTTCTTCCTGTCTTTCCCTTACCGCAACCCCAAAACAGCAATCCCACTGTAAAGACCCTCCCCTGATCTGCTCTCTAACTTTCTAGTAGGGCAGGTAGGGTCTCCCTACCCCAGCCCCTGTATATCTTAATTCCTAGTTGCAGGTATTGCAGAGCTTTAAATTCTATAGTCTTTCGGTTCCTCCCTTG
>CM053597.1:143457535-143538074 GCA_028646575.1 Pseudocheirus occidentalis | reverse complement strand
AGAGGGGAGGGCAGGGTCTGGGGTAGGGATGCTGGAAGCACACATTTCAGTAAACAGATAGGGACAGGGTAGAGAACGGAACAAGAGGGGGGGAGGGATAGGAAGGAGAGACAGACGATCACTGTCACAGTGGGTCCACTATGAAGATGTCCTGTATAGTCACACATCCATAGCCTGTATTGAACTGAGTGTCCTTCCAGTGGGGGTGGGTGACAGAGGAGGAATCGAAAGAATCTAGAATTTAAAGTTCTGCAATACCTGCAACTGGGAAGTAAGATATATGGGGGATGGGATAGGGAGACCTTCCCTGCCCTACCAGAAAATAAGAGAGCAGAGCAGCGGAGGAGCTTTACAGTGGGATTGCTGTTTTGGGGTTGGGACAGGGGCAAGACGGGGAGAAAATGTGTAATTCAAAAAATGTAATGAAAATGAATAATGTAAACAAGAAAACAAATAAAAACTAAATTTAAAAAAAAAAGAAAAAAAGTCTGACCATTTCAATTTCTAGAGCCTAATGGTAAAATGCAAAAGGTTAGCATGGCATTTGTGTTTTTCTATAATTTCACTCTGAATAATTCCCCTAATTTGTAATTATTGAATTAAATTGCACATAAAGAACAAGTTGTTTCTTTTCATTTCCTCAAGACTTTCCAAAACAAAAGATATAATTATTTCCCTTAATAGGCCAACCAAACTGATTTGCTAGACATTTCTTATATTGCAAAAGTATTGCATCATAATCATATACCACAACTTGTACAGTCAACACCTAATTAATGGTCATCTCATCAATTTAAAATTCTTTGTTACCTTTAAAAGAGCTACTCTCCCTTTCTTTTTTTTATCTCTTTGGGATATAAATCTGGTATTCATGGCCAAAGTGGATGCATGGTTTTTTACATTTTGGTTAGAGTCTCAAATTGCTCCCCAGAACTGCTGAGTCAGTACACAACTCCGCCAACATTTCACGAATGTCTCAATGTTTCAATATCCACTCTAACATTTGTCATTTTCCTTTTCTGTAATTGTAGTGTATCTGATAGGTATGTGCTGATATTTCAGAGTTGTTTCAATTTGCTTTTCTCTAATCAACAGTGATTTACAGTATTCTTATATGACTAGAGATATCTTGATTTTTTCATCCAAAACCTATTAATATAATTTTTCCATTTATCAATTGGAGAATGGCTCTTACTTTTATAAAATTGACTCAGTTCTCTATATATTTGAGAAATGAAGCTTTAATAAGAGACACTTGTGGTAAATTTTTTCACGGTTATGTTTCCTATATATTCCCATCCACCCAGTTCCTCCCCATTTATCTCTCTCTCCTTTCACCCTCTGTATCCTTAAAAGTTTTTTTTGCTTCCAACTACCACCTTCCCCAATACGTATGCCCTTTTGTCAGTGCCATCCTTCTTTTATCACCTTCACCTCCTATTTTCCCCTAGGGTAAGACAGGTTTCTGTACACAACTGAGTATGTATATTTATTACCTCTTTCAGCCAGTTCCAAAGATAATAAGACTCAAGAACTTCTTCCTATCCTCCCATCTTTCCGTCTAATGTAAAAGAAAATTATTGTGAGAAAATTTACCCCATTCAACCTCTCCCTACCGCTTCTTCCAGTGCATCTCTCTTTCTTATACCTGAATTTAATTTAATTTTTTAAAAATCATATTCAACTCCCACCTGTGCCCTTCTCTAAATGCCCTAATGATGATAAAATTCTTAGGAATTAAAAATATCATCTTTCCATGCGGGAATGTAAACAGTTTTTCCTTATAGAATCTCCTGTGATTTCTCTTTTCTGTTTACCTTTTTATGCTTCTCTTGATCTTGTATCTGAAAGTCAAATTTTCTATTCAATTCTGGTCTTTTTTTTCAGGAATGCTCAAAATTTCTCTCATTTAATATCCTGAGTCTTACTGGGTAGATGATTCTTGATTGTAATCCTAACTCCTTTGCCTCATGGAATATCATATTCTAAGCCTTCAGGTCCTTTAATGGAGAATCTGCTAAATCTTGTTTTTTCCTGACTGTGACTCCATGATATTTGAATTGTTTCTCTCTGGCTTCTTGCAATATTTCCTCCTTGGCCTGGAAGTTCTTTAGTTTGGCTATAATATTCTTGGGAGTTTTCACTTTGGAATTGCTTTCAAGAGGTAATTGGTGGATTCTTTCAATTTCTATTTTACTATATGTTCTAGAATACCAGGGTAGTTTTCCTTGAGAGTTTGTTGAAAGATAATATGTAGGCTTTCTTCTCTTCTCTTCTCTTCTCTTCTCTTCTCTTCTCTTCTCTTCTCTTCTCTTCTCTTCTCTTCTCTTCTCTTCTCTTCTCTTCTCTTCTCTTCTCCCTCTCATCATGGCTTTCAGGAAGTCTAAATAATTCTTAAACTATCTCTCATTCCATTTTCCAGGTTAATTTTTTTTCCAATGAGATATTTCACAAGTTTCTTCTATTTTTTTCATTATCTTGATTATATTCCATTGTTCCTTGATGTCTTATGAAGTCATTAGCTTCCCTTTCCCCAATTCGGGTTTTTAAGGAATTATTTTTTTCAGTAATTTTTTCTACATCTTTTTGCTTTTTAGTACTTGTCCTTGTTTTTTCCCCCTTTTTGGCCTCTTTTGTCATTTGGACTATTCTCTTTTTCAAGGTCTTACTTTCTTCAGTATTTCTTCTGCCTCTTTTTCTTGATTTTATTTCATCACTCTCATTTCTTTTCCAATATTTTCCTCTACCTAACTCAATTGATTTTTAAAATCTTTTTTGACCTCTTCCAGAAGTCTTTTTGCGCTTGAGACCAATTTACATTTTTTTTGAGGCTTTGGATATAGCAGTTCTGACTTTGTTGTTTCTTCTGACTTTGTGTTTTCATCTTCTCTGTCACTGTTGTAAGTCTCTATGGTCAGGTTCTTTTTGATGTTGTTTACTCATTTTCCCATCCTAATTTATTCACTTTCTACTATATGCTTGAGTTGGTCTGTACTCCTAAGGTAGAGAAAGCACTGTCAAAAGCTTCAGAAGTTTTGTGGAGCTGTTTTCAGAGTTAGTTTTGGGGGTATGTAAGTTTTCTTCCAAGGTCCTATTATCCAAGGAGAGGTATATTTACTACTCTCTTGGCCTGTGCTCTGGTATTTGAGGGATCAAAAGCACTTTTTCATCCTGAACTCTGAACACTATCCCTGCTCTCTTGCAATCACAGGCTCTGGTCTGATCTGGGATTGCAACTGAGGATTGTGACCTGGATATGTATATGAACTATTCAACAGAGTCCTACACACACTGGCAGCAAAGGGACCACTGTAATCTCCTTCTGACTATCTGTTTGACCCTTTTACCATCTGTGGGCTAAAAACTCTAGAAGCCTCTGCTACATTATCACTTGCCCCCAAGCCTTTTTCTGACTTGTAGAGTCCCAAGCTGCTGCAAGCTCTACTGCACTCCACTCTCACCTTGGTACAACAGATCTTTTGATACAACCTTCCACATAGTGTTAGACTGGAAAATTGTTTCACCCTAGCCTTTTGTAGGTTCTGCCACTCTAGAATTAATTTTAAAGCTATTTTCAGGACAATTTGGGAGGGCTCCAGCAAGTCCCTGACTCTTCTCAGTATTCTTGGCTGTTTCCCTTTACTTAAACACTTTTCCATTATGTTAAGGTATTTTCTTACTGCACACTCTTTTGGTGTTCTAAACCATTTACTATTCAGGAAATGAAGAGCAGAAACTTGAATTTTCTGGACTCGTTCATTTTTAACAGTTTAAAAAAATCTTTGTACACTTCCTTTTCTGGACTTTTTAGTACAGTTATGTCTCAAAATTAGTAGTTACTCAATAAATCACTATTGAATTATAAACTAAGCAATCTACTCTGAACCTTTACATTTTTCTATGAATACTTCTAATATTATATATGAATTCTGCTTTTTATATTTACTAGCAAGAAACTATGAGCATGACAAAGGCATAATAGACAACTTTTCATTTTTCCTGTTACATATTTCAATGAATGGCTTTATGATATTATAATTTCTACCAAATATTAATACTTCTCAAATTGTATAAATTCTTTCCACAGAAAACTTCCAAATGTGCTCTAAAACTTGGAATTTGGGGGTGGCAGGGGCTGCAATGAATAGAACACCAACCCTGGAGTCAAGAGGGCCTGAGTTCAAATTTGACCTCAGACACTTAACACTTACTAGCCATGTGATCTTGGGCAAGTCACTTAATCCCAATTGCCCTATCTCCTACCCTCCAAAAAGCTAAAACAAAACAAAAAACAACCAAAAAACTTGTGATTTTGCTCTTTATATATATGTCATATATTTCACATTTGACATATTTCTTATATGATATATATGTCATATATTTCTGTAGTTTTTATATATAGGGAAAGGGATTTTCATTCATATACATACTAAATAAATGTCTTCTCCCTCTAAAAATTATCATTCATTTATACCAATTCATTTCTGTCTTCTTCCAAAAATATACCTCATACCCAGGGATACCTCTGAGTTCTTAATGGTCAAATAGTCAATGTGCACTCTAAATGAAAAATGTCTACCATATTGCAACACATTCATACTGGTTACATGAGAAAGGTATTAGTTGCAGTCAATTTTTATTATAGATTCTATTTTTTCCCTAACTTCAAATAGTTAAATAAGATTTGTGTGGATTACCAGGTAAGGAAGAAAGTTCAATTGGTAGCTATCTAAACACACCTATTTTTTTTTCATTAGCATGAGTAAAATCCATGGACAGGTTATTAAAGCCCTGTTTATTCAGCAGGTCTTGTAACAGACAATAGTTGTAAAAAAAATTATGGAGGAATCTCTAAATTGATCATTAATTATTAGCTCTTAGTGTGTGTTTATTCCACCAGTGGGAGATTGATTTGTTTCATATGAAATGAAATAATGTTGATATTGCTAGCTGTATAACCAAGTTTTAAGAAACATGAAGTTATAAAGGAGGTGTCAGAATGAATAAGTGGATTGTGTTTTACAAATTTGTTTGATAGCAGTTTATACCCAATCTCTCCACTACTTTGACAAGAATATGACCTTCAATTATTAATATATTCCATTTTACATTCTGTGATGCCTTTCACTTATAATATTGTTTATAATTAATTTAAAGCAATTCAACTTGGGCTTAATAAAATAGACATTGATTTTCCAAGTGAAGTAACTTTAAACCAATTTAGGGAACAGTGCTTATTTAAGGTAGTTGCAGAACCACTTGCAATTTTAATATACAGAAATAATCTGGCATAATAGAAAAGCATGGACTAATTTAAAAGGATGATATGTTTGGAGAAATGGCAAGACTCAATTTTCACAAATATGGCCAGAAAAGAAACAACCATTTACAGAATCCTACAGAACTGATTGGTACAATGCATATTGTGCAGCCTTATTATAAATTCAAAAATAAAACCAATATTAATAAATTTTTGCTAACTAAAAGTTTATTGCTTTTGTCTTAATTTTCTTTTAATGCTATTTTATACAAATACAAATGATCTACTATAATGGTAAGCTTATATTTTTATATTTTTTTATTCTTATGATTGTCATATGTCCAATATACAAAAAAATCCACTTTTAATCAATGAATAAGTGATATTAGGGGCTTAGTATGATCAATGAATATGCTAATTTTATTGTTGATTAAAATCTTGAGCAGAGATATTAGAAAGACTGGATGAATATCTGGTTCTATTAAAAGAAAAATATCAAGAGTTTTCCCAGTATACATTGAAATGTAATTTGAATGATGCTAATGGTAGGACAGTTACTGATAACCCTCAATTTGTATAATTTTAGGGACTTTTCAAATATCTCACAAATCACAAAACAAACTTTATTTTAGTTCATTTTAATTTAGCCACAGATATGTCCCACAGAGCAATAGTTTTAGAAGGCATAATGCCTGGCATGTTGAAAACAAAAATCAGATGAATTGAGATGAGAAATCAAAGAAAATAAATTGAGAATTTTGTGGTAGAATAAGAGTGCTCCCTCCAAAAAAGTTGGTTACTAACTTAAAAATGATCACCAAATCCATCAACTTTAAGATCAAATATTATTTCATTTTTATCTCATCCTTTTCATTTCTAGCTTTGTGTAAGTTTTAAACAACTATTAGTGAAATAGCACCTACATATAATTTGTCATATACATATATTAGACTACATAATTATTTCTTATTGACAGAGATGCCATAAACAAATTTTGGAGAATATTGCTTTGGATTACTGCAATGGGCTCCTAATAGGACTCTCTTGTTTATACTTTCTCCTCTCTCCAAACAATTCCTCAAAAAGCTGCAAAAATAATCTTCCTACATTTTGTTGCTGTTGCATTGTTTACAGTCATGTCCAACTCTTCGTGACCACATTTGGGGTTTTCTTGGTAAAGATAGTGGAGTGGTTTGTCATTTCCTTTGCCAGTTCATTTTGTAGTTGAAGAAACTGAAGTACACAGGATTAAATTACTTGGTCAGGGTCACACAGCAAAGTGTCTGAGGCTTGATTTAAACTCATGAAACATTAAACTCATACAGTCTTTCTGACTGTAGGGCCAACAATCTATACAGCACATGTCTGACCATATGTAACAGTAATCAGTTTAGTAGATACTTAGCACTTAGTAACCCTTAGGGCTAAGTAAGAAGGTGTGAGCCCTGTCCACCACTGAAAAGGCATGAACTCCCCTGTTGACGTGGAAGAAGGAGACTGGCTGAGACAGGAGGCCAGTGTGTGTATATAAGCAAGAATTCCAGAGACAGAGAGGCAGAATTGGAATTTTCCTGTTGGAGGAAACAAGGTTGTGTCAGCATCTGGGAGCTGGGCTGCTGTACTGAAGAAGTGAGACAGAGTGAGAGAGAGTGAGAGAGAGTGAGAGAGAGAGAGAGAGAGAGAGAGAGAGAGAGAGAGAGAGAGAGAGACAGAGAGAGACAGAGAGAGAGAGACAGAGAGAGAGTTTCTTTCCCATGAATCTGGTGAAGGCCACCCAGAAGGCGAATATTCCTTCTGGGTCCTAGGGCCAGCTGAACTGCTGGAGGACTAAAGAATCATGACCAGGATAACACTTTGTTTGTTTGTGGCCTGGCTGATCCTTGAGTTCCAGGCAAGGGAAGTGATGAAGGGTTTGAGATGTGCTGGACCCTGTGAACTTCAGTGTGGGCCAGGGACCACCCAGAAGGCTGGACAAGGACCTGGGATCTGTCTACCTCTGAGGACTAGAAGAGGACCTGGGAGCTATCTGCTTCTGAATCCAGGTGACTCTTTGGTGGATTCAGGAGGGAGCTGGGACCATGGAAGGGGATCCAGGGAATCAGCGAGACCACCCAGAGTCAAGATGAAGAAAAGCCCTCCCTTCCTTGGATGAAATTGAAGTTTGCTGGACACCAAGGGGTGTGGTTTTCTAATGACTGTACTAGTGATTAATGATAGAAATCAGAAATCTAGATTAGTGACTGATTAAGTTAATGGTTGCCCCATGAGTGGAAGTTTGATTATTGTATTGTGAATTGACTGAATGATTAACTAAGGAGGGTTGCCCCCTTAGGGAAACTAGATGATTATTCTTTTGTTCCTTGTTCTAAATATTGTGGTCAATGTAATGAATCCTGTGTGGCCATTCTAATGTTAAGCTGTTATGAACACTATATTGTGATTTTCTGTGATAAGATGTAATGTTGTGAATATTATATAGTGATATACTCTGAATATTTGCCTTGATTTGTAATGGAATAACCAGAGTGTTTACTATACTGTGTAGTCTGAACCTTAAAAGCTGTTCACAGTACCATTCTTTTGGGAATCTGATTGTGCATGGCATTACATCATATCACTCTCCTACTTAAGAATCTTATCTTGCTACCTATTTTTTCTAGATTAAAATACTGTCTCTTTATCTTGCTATTAAAAGTACTTCACAATCAGGTTCAGACTACCTTTTCAGACATATCACTCCATTTCACACATTCTATATTTCAGTCTAAATGATCCACTTGCTCTTCCTCAAACTCAGCATTACATCTCCTTCCTCTGACCATTTCTACAGTCTTGCTCATCTTGCCTGGAATGCACCTGTTTTTCACCTCTGTCTCTTATAAAATGTAATCTTTTGCTTCCTCCAAAGCTCAGCTAGAAGTCTTTCCTAATCAAACTAGTTGTTAGTGTGCCCCATGTTCTGAAATTATCTTGTAGTATCCAACTGTGCAAAGCAAACTCCTTGGCAGGGTCTGTTTTCCCCCCACTCCCACTGTCCAGTACTTAGAATAGTGCCTTTTAAATTTTTAAATGCTTGTTGAATTAAGTTGAATGATCAGGGACTTGGAACATGGTGTTGCTTGACACATTTTTATTCTTAACAGTTTGTAGATAAATGTTCCTACCATTTTCTTTATAGGAGATTGAATTTGCTAAGGATCCAGGAGAGTTAGGACTGATTATTATAAGATTCTGTATTCATGAATACTTCATTAGTGACTCTTATTTATGTAAACTGTTCCCCTATTCTATGTGTAGGACTTAAGTCTTTCAAACAAAGAAATGGGTATTTATTATAAAGAAAGATGTCTTACAAAGAGCTTTGTTGTATCACTATACTCATTGGCCTTGCACTGTTAAAAAAATTCACAGTTTGGCTTAGATTGATACCCAGCATTTTGTGGGGGATTCAAATGATGTGGTACTGAACATAAAAAATGATGATTTTTTTTTGTCCATAGAAAAGCAAGCTATAGCACAAGATAAAATGAGAATAACAGGAAAAATATCACAGTGGAAGAATTTTCCTTTTAAACTAAATAACTGTTTAGCAAGTAAAGGATGGACTGTTACTACTCCTTTCCTATAAATTATCATCAATATGTTTATCACAGTCATTTTCAAAATGACAACCCAGCTCACTTAATTACATTTTCCACTTCGATGAAATGTTCTCAAACAAAGGTAGATCATCATACACATCCCTTCGTAAACAATCTGGTTAGAATATTCCATCATTATGACCCAAGGGGGGGGGAACCAAGAATATAGTTCAGGTAGAATGTATTATTTGCTCTTACCACCAAAGAACATCTGAAATGCTAAAAAGTCACAAATAGATAGATTCCAAGACAATTAAATAATTACTTTTTTTGTTTGTTTTATGGATTTTATCCCCAAAGACATTTTGAATACATGGATGACTCAATCAATAAAATGTATGGTCATATACTGTCATGAAGTAATCACTCTTTATTTATATACTTGTGAGGACTAGATGAAATATTAACAAGGTTGAAAATTATAAACTGTAGAAAATCAATATGTCAAAAGGGAGATATTTTATTTTACTATTAGTAGTAATGATAAAAACTTATTACAAGCTCAGCTCAAGTGCCATTTTCTTCCAAGAGACTTTCCTAATTCCTTCACTTGATCGTCCCATATTCCACTCCTTCCCCCAATTATTGCATTATTTTGTATATGTTCCATATTTACTTGGACATTTTGTACTTTGTCCCCCACCACACACACACAAATATAATTTCCTTGAAACATGGACTCTCTTTTATATGTGCATGCCCAGTCAAGTACCTGGAGTAATAGTAGATGCTTTAAAAATGCTCATTAATTATTTCCTAAAACTTGGTTACTGATTCATAGATAGGTTTGATCTCTATTGATGAAGGAAGTTTTGATACTATGAGTTTCCCATGCCAACAAAATCAAAGATCCCTACTCTTAATATTTGTGTACAGGCATAACTCAGAGATATTGTGGGTTTGGTCCCAGACCACTACACTAAAGCAAATATCACAATAAAGTGAGTCACATGGTTTCCCAGTGCATATTAAAATTTTGTTTACACTATACTGTAGTCTATTAAGTGTGCAATAGTATTATGTCCAAAAAAACATACATAACTTAATTTAAAATGTTTTATTGCAAAAACACCCAAACAAACAACCTAATCATCATCTGAGCTATCCTTCAGTGAGCTGCAATCTTTTTGCTGGTGTAGGGTCTTTCCTCTGTGTCAATTGCTGCTGACTTCTCAGGGTGGTGGCATAGCTTTCAGCTTATCTCAGCTTTTGACAAAGACTTCCTCACTAAGCTTAATCATTTCTAACTTTTGACTTAAAGTGAAAGGCTTGTGACTCTTCCTTTCACTCAAACACTTAGAGAACATTGTAGGATTATTAATTGGCTTAATTTCAATATTTTTGTGTCTCAGGGAATTGAGAAGCTTGAGGAGAGCAAGAGATACTAAACAGTCAGTTGGCGGAGCAGTCAGAATACATATAACATTTACCGATTAAGTTTGCCATTTTTGTATGACTATGGTCATACATACTATGGTCCATGGTACCCCAAACCAATTATAAAAGTAATCTCAAAGATCACTAATCATAGACCACCATATACCAGATATAATAGTAATGAGAAAAAATTTGAAATGTTGCAACAATTATCAAAATGTGACACAGAGATACAATGTGAGCACACGCTGTTGGAAATATGGCACTGATAGACTTGTTTGGTACAAAATTACCTTAAATCTTTAATTTGTTAAAAAAAAAGGCAGAATATCTACAAAATGCAATAAAGCAAGGCACAACAAAACAAGGTATGCCTATATCAAAAAACTAAAGCCTGTCTAGAATTCAACACCAGAATGATAAAAGAAAATAATTTCATATGAAAAGTGGTCAAAAAGAATTGGGGATATTTACCCTAAAGAAGACCAATGGAAAATATGATATTTATCTCTAATATATGAAGGACTTGAAGAAAGGAGATGGAATGGATTTATCTGTACTATTCTAGGAGGCAGACCTAAGGGGAAAAAAAGGAAAAATGGGACGAGAAAGATTTCAGTTCAGTATAAGAAAGTTAGTAACAACACTAGCAGATTAACAATGGAATGAGTTGCTTAGGAGACTAATTTTGCATTATTAGGGGTTTTTAAACACAAAGCTGGCTGACCGTCTGTCAGGGATGATGTTGAAGAGATTTCTACATTGGTTGTAAAGTCAGTTCAGGTAATAAACTTTCTGATCTAAGTTCCCACATGTGGATAACAAATACATTCTTATCTAAAAATAAATGTTCGTTGACTAATTCTTTACTTAATTTTAGCTTAGGTACCAGCCCAGGTGATATCCTTAAAGGTGTTAATCACTGATTAACACCTTAATAGGGATCCCTGTCTATGGGACTAGGGTAATTCTAAATAATGTAATAAGCACAGCTATAATCTTATACTTTGTCTGTGAAACTAGCTTTGAAGAGCAAAATGGGAATTCTTGGGAATTACACTCTAGGAACTTCTGAAAATTGTATTGCAATTGTACATTAGCTAAGAATATAATGAGCCTTGGGGGAAGCTATAAATTGGGAAGAGGAATATAAACTGTGCTATTGTAAACAAAGGGTTTTACTACACAGTAACCAATCAACACATTTTTGAGCATCTACTATATCCTCATCTCTATGGATATTTCTTTTGAGGTCAATATCCATCATTTATTCATTGAGGGCCTTTGGGTATGTCACTTAATCTTTTGACAAAATAGAGACATGCTTTGAAGGTACCTATTTGGAGTTCCCTCATAAACGATTTCTACATTATTACCTTATAGATCTTGCCCCAGTTCCATTTTTTGGTTGTGTTTTTAACTTTTGTTTATTTTTACTTTACATCATTCATTTCCATGATATTTTGATTTACAAATTTTCTTCCCATCTTTCCCCTACCCACCACCCCAAAACAGCAAACTCACTGTATATCCCCTCCCTCAATCGGCTCTCTCCTATATCCTTCCCCATCACCCCTCTGACTTTCTGGTAGATGGATCTCCCTACCCCTGTACCTGTATATTTTCCTCCTTCCTATTCCACCCCTTATTGGTTCTACTCTCTACTTTGTCCCTGTCCCTTTACAAAAATGCGTGCTTCTAACAACTCTCCCCCCCCACCTGCCCTGCCCTCCATCCTCCCCCCCATCCCCTTCCTCCCTACTCTCCTGTAGGCCAAGATACTCAATTTACAGTGTATGTCATTCCTTCCCTAAACCAACTTCTATGAGAGTAAGGTTGACCCATTCTCTTTTGCCTTCCTGTTCTTCCCCTCCATTGTAACAATTTTCCCTTGCCTCTTCTATATGAGAGGATTAACCCCACTCTGTCTCTCCCTGTCTCCTCTCATACTATTCCTCTCCCACCTCTCAATTTCAACTTTTAAAATATTATCCCATGGGGCAGCTAGGTGGTGCAGTGAACAGAACACCAGCCCTGGAGTCAGGAGGACCTGGGTTAAAATCCGACCTCAGACACTTAACACTTACTAGCTGTGTGACCTTGGGCAGGTCACTTAACCCCAATTGCCCTCCAAAAAGCAAATATATATTATCCAATCCTGTTCAATTGATCCTGCACCCTCTGTCTGTGTACACATATATACACACACTTACATATGTAATCATATGCATATATACCCTCCTGTATAGATATATGTGTATGTATACATATATATGCATCTACACACATATTTATATTCCCTTCAACTATTCTCATACTGAGAAAAGTTTTGTAAGTTATAATTATCATTTTTCCATGTTGGCATAAAGTATATGGACATTTTTCACAGATAACTATGAGTAGGAAGAATTTAAATTTTCTGCAAAATAAAATATTATACATTTCATTTTTAAGGTTATGGTATTAACCCACCAAAAACCATGTTTGAGGGTTTTTAAGTGATGGATTTGCATTGGTTTATTCATCCTTTCTTTTGCATGGTACATATCCTATGTATGAATATGTATTTATATTTAGTATGTGTATGGAAAAATAAAACTTTTCTCTATGAATTTTGTTGATTGGTTGCTTGATTGATTGAAGGGACATGAGATTTAGTTGATATAGGAAACTGCTAGTGAGGAAACTTCCTCTATTGATGCAAACCAATAACTGTTTTTCAATTTGTAGTTTTAGATAGATTACTAGGGATGTTGAGAAGGTCAAATATCTTACTTGGGTCATTTAGCCAGAATTTGAAAGAGACAAGACCTAAATTTAGGTCTTGCTGATTCAGAATCTAGTTCTCTCTCTCTGCTATATAACATCCCTCTTTTCTTTCATATTTTAATATATCTGCCAATTGATTTTCCTGTTTTCTCATATTGTTCATTTTTCATTCTCCTAATGAAAAGCAAATTTTTGAAAAAATCCATTTTGTATTTATTTAATTTTTATTTTAATGATACAGTTTCAAATTTAACAGACATATCTTAGAATAGACAATAAAAGAGGTGGTTCCTATGCTCTTCACTCTAAATTTCCTTTGGGTCTTATGAATGGAAAGAAGGCATTCTAGGGAGTTAGCACAGCTATGTTTAAATCCTAATTCTCTTACCTGCTATCTATGTGACTTTAGGCAAGTTACCACACCTCTCTGTGGCCTAGCTTCCTCACTTTTAAAATGACTAGTTTTGGCTCTTAATCTATGATGCTTTTAATCTAAGATCTTCTGTAATGAGCATTTTCACTGAAAAGACTTTTCGTGGTTTCGGGTACTTAGGATACAGATAATATTGCTGTATTGTAAAGAAAAATAGAGTTAAGACATGGGTTCTACTCTGCTCCGCCAAGAGCTAGTCATGTGACTGAAGGTGAATAATTAATCATCTGGGGGTTTGTTTATTTGCATAATTATGTTTTACATAATATATTCAGACGTCTAGATTTCTATGGTACAAAACATGAGGTATTTTTTTTTTGGTCCAACAAATGGGTTGAAATTTCCAACCCAGAAAGGAAGACAAGCTTCTATTTTCTGCCTTATCATGTAAAGCATTATACAAATAATTAAATATGGATTCTTTTGATCTCTCTTATTCAACTTTTCCTTTCATATGTCACACATGCAACCCACCTTGCACTGACTACAGTACTTTAGGAATATAGTTAATGTTAAAGAACAAAGTTTGAGGGGAAGAGTAGTAACTTGTGATATTTTTGAGAGATTTCATCTTTTATCCTTGTATCATTTATTACTTTCACTGGCTGTGCCAGATCAACAACCCCTACCTAGCACTTCTCAAATTCCTTCAATAGGCTCTATTGCATAACTCCTCTGTATCTTCACATTCTAATTCATTGCACGTGCAATTTCCCAATAAATAAATGCTATTTCTATTTCCCATATATGGTCACTTGGCAGGGGGAGTGTCCTGGCTCATGGATTTCCTAATTCATGGGAATGGCAAGACAGAGCAAAAGGTGTTAATTTTTCTAGTCTCTATATCTTTATAAGACTACAAAATAAGTAGCTCACTGGAGGATATTAATGCAATATATTCTTAGACCTGAGGAAAAAAATCTCTTGTTTTTATTTCGAGTTTTCCTCTTCATGGCTCACAGTGACTAGGTAGTGAGCATTAGGTTTGACAACTGAATAATTGCTCCACTAAGACAGTAGATTTCAGCATCATTTTTTTCTAGTCTGACAAATAGTTGCCTCTCTAGGACTCCTAGGTAAAAAGTCACCAGTCACCACTATTTTTCTCTTATCTTACTAGATAATCTCTCTTCTGATAGCATATTCCCTTTGGCCATTGGCTTTTTTTAGTTTTTTCTGAGGAGAAAAATCACTCTGCTAGAGTTTGTTTCTTGTACTTGTTGGAGCAGTTTTCTTACACTGCTTTAAAAGTGAGTTATGGAAGTTCCTGCCAAAAAGTAAAGTTAAAAATCAAAGAGTTATTCAAAGGATCACTGACTGTTCTTCATCATTATCCTCAGCACTCCATTTCAATAGATATGTGGAATATCTTTTACTAAGAACCTATTTGCTCACTGAACAGCTATGTAAAGCTTAGATTTCTTTCTGTCAATTCACCACGTCTTCATGGGACAAAATTGCCCACTAGCAATAACAATTACCACTATTTTATTAGCATTATTAAATTATTATAATGTTCTTTAATGTGATAACAATACATTTTGTTATTATATTACTTTTATAGGCACTTCTATAGAAAAAAAACCCAATAGGGTATAGATGCAGAGCCTGTCTTGGAATCATTAATCCTGGGCTAAAGTCAGGCTTCTGAAACATAGAGACTAAAGACCCTACACAAGTCAATTAAACTCTCAGTGACCAAGGAAATACTCTAATCTTCTTTGCTGCAGAGATGATGCCTACCTTCACTGGTAGAGGGAGTTTCTTCTCCTGGAAGATTCCTTGTCTCAATGAAATCATAAGTCTAGTCCCTCAATCGGCTCTATTAATAGCAATATTATAGCAAAGCAATTATAAATACCTATTTCTTCCATATTCTAACCAGGATATTAGAGTAATTTAAATTTGGAAGTATAGGAAAATGAAGAAAAGTTAGTAGAAGCAGGTAAAATTAAGGTACAGCCTCAATGACTGAAAACATTGGCTGGCCCTAGTCTTTCCAAAGCCACCTAAGGAGAAGGATTAGCCCTCAAAATCATCTATTGGTTTTTTTTTTCAATCTGGTAGGACAAGAAAAATTCTAAATAAAATAAATCACCTTAAGTTTTACTGTGAAATAATATTTTTGCAATGTTGATTAAGCCTTTAAAGCTGACAAGATATGTAGCCAGGCAGTACCCCAAGGGAACAAAGGTCAGGATCAGATGATCCTGGTACTTAGAGCCCAAAGGGGTCTTAGAGATCTCTTAGTCCAAAACCTTTATTTTGCTGATGAGAAAACAGGTCCATAGAGGGTGGATGACTTGTCCAAGGTCATATAGGCAGTAAGTAGCACAACCGAGATTTTTAATTTTGGTCTTTGGACTCAGAATCCTGTCATCTTTCTACTATACCACAATAGTGTACCTTGTACATTTATTTTCTCTGTATAAAAAGACCTCTCATAAAGTCCTACATTGATGCCTCATCTTGGCCTGGAAGCAATCCTGGTTTCTTAAAGGTTATGTTCATACACCACAGCTAGGTCCTGACAAACTAGAAATGTGTTTGCTATGGAACCTGTGATTATGGTTTTTACTTGTAGACCAGGTTAACTAAATTTGGATAGGTTCATCACCAACTTGGCTACAGGAGGACACATTTTTCAATCATACCAATTCTCAGGTCCCATACATTAATAAATATGTTGTGATTATGTTAATGGAAAGAGTACACAGACCAACAAGATCACAGATTCACAAAGTACTGAAGAAAGCATGGACATGATACACTCCACGTATATGGCTAGTATAGTCAGGACAGTTTGTGGTTTGTAGCTTTCTTTTCATCCCCTTTCAAAGGGAAAGAAAGTTTAAATAGCTTCTTACTGCCAAGGAATCCTACTTAAAAAAAATTGTAGCAAACAGAAATAGAAGCAGCATTACCATCATAGCAGGTCAGATTGTGATTAAATTTGTGTATTAATAAACCTCCTAATTTGTGTCTATAAGCAAAATTCCAGTCATTTGTTCGGAACTACTACCAAGTCTCCTCTAAGAGAGATGGGAAACAGGAGAAAGGCATAAAATAACACAAAAGATAATAACAAAACTAATAAATATGCATCCGTGACATAGCAAGCTAAAGGTACTCAGAGTCGATGTGATAGAATAAAACCGTACAACTTCTAAAGGACATTTTTATATAATCACATGATATTGCATACAAACAGAATGTGGCGTAACCTCCAGACCTCTGTCTAGTACCATGCAGCAAGGCTGCTTTCCTTAGAATCAGAGGTCTTTGGAACATGTCTATCACAATTATTTTCTATTTCATTTGTCAGCAAACTTTAATTTCAAAACAACAACAAAAACGAGCCTCCTCAGCTCCCGGAAAACCATGGAGGTAAAAACAAGAAATATTTCAAAGCAAGAAAGCAAACAGACTGTGAGGACTGAAACTCAGACCAGAGGCATCTGCTCTCCAACTCACACTCCCCACACCCACCCTTCCTTCTCATGAGCGTACAGATTTGTCTAAGAGATATTGCCATTTAAGCTTTGTTTTTCCCTAAAATCTGGCAATACCTATCACTTCAGGCAAGGCAGCAAAGCCACAAACAGTATCCAAACCGGAAAACAGAAAAGCTGTTCAGTCTTTTCTTCCCCGCCAATCCATTACTTACTTATTTATTTTCCCTGAAGAAAAACTCCTCCATTCTCCTTAAAACTATACTCACTCACTTCCAAAGAAGACTAATTATACCATTAAAGCAAATACCATAGGACTGATTATTGTATGAAGGAATAAAGGAAGGTCTGGTCAAATAAACAAGGAAACTCCCCCTGGGCTTTCACTTTTAACAGAGGAGGAAGAATCTTGTAACCCAGCTAGCCCTGATTTTCTCTTAAAAAACAAAACAAAACACCAAAGCAATCTTTGTTTTTCACTCTTTTCCAGGATCCCTCCTCCTTCCTTATCCTCTTAATTTAGAGGCTGCCAAGACAATTTCCCATTCACAGTCTTCATGAGGGGAGAAGGGGAAAATATTAAGTAAAGAAAGGATGATAGGAAAGAAAGACGGGAAAGAGGGAGGGAAAGGAGGGAACTTGCTCCTTACTTTTGAGTAAAGAGTTCAAGAATAAAGTTCTTAATAGCATGACAGCACAGATTATCAATGCATCATCCAGAAAATGGAACTATCAGGAAAAAAAAAAACTTTTTTCTAAAGGTAAAGGTAATTTCCCCACTCAAACTTTATATGCAATTCTTTTTTGCCCATATCACATTTTACTCTACACTGTTCTTACTTTCTTATAAAATCTATCATCTCCTATGATGATTGACAACTGAGGATAAGGAATTCTGTTATTTTCATCTTTATATCCCAGTACCTAAATTTGCAATGTATATAGTAGGCACTTAATACATGTTTGTTGAATTCAAGCAAAGGTTTTGTCTGTTTGTCTATTTTTTTTCCTGTTTCTGTCTCATAGTCCCTCAGCTTGCTTTCAAGCACAATGACAGAGACAGTATGGCTTTGAGGATATAAAGTTGAATTTATGATTAAATGACCTAATCCTGGCTCTGACAGTTGGCAGCTATGTTAGCCTGGGAAAGTTACTGAACCTAAATATTAGTTCTTACTGGATTAGGGCTCATCTCTAAAATGGAGACAATACTTGCTATGCATACCTTGTAAAATTATCTGTAGGAAAGAATTTTGTAAATCTTTAAGTGCAATGGAAATACAAATTTTGTTTTCACATACATACACACATATGTGTATGTGCGTGTATGCTATTTAAGATAAAAATGTCATATTTATATGTGAAAAGATCTATTATACTTGAGAAAAACTTGAGGTTCCACTGTATTTGTAGAACATACCTATATTACTTTATATTTTCTCCTCTGGTATGAATCATATTTTTCCTTACATGTTTTAGGTCCAAGTATGTCATTCAAATTGTGGTTACTTTTATCATAAATGATGATAAAAGATTAATAATAATTAAAACATGTGAAATATACTCAGATTTCTTATTATGAAAACCATCACATATATTTTGTGTGTCAGAAAAACAGAAAGGTAATTACAACATATTTTAAGTGTTTGAATTATAAACTTCAGCAAGAAAAGCAGATACATGTTTAGACGACCACTCAGTATTTTATCAGTTCTCATAATTTCAATTCTATCACTTTTGCATAGGACTCCCAAATCTCTTTCTCTACCCTCCCCTCTTCTCCAAACTACATGGATAACCTTTGCACAGTCATTTACAGACATGTGTCCAACTTCATTGGGTTGATAAATTAACTTGGTTTGTGATTTACTCAGTGTTTATCACATATACTGCATTGCTGCTATGCTGGTGAAATTAAAATATTTAACATTTTATAATGTATATATACATATATATACTCATATATATACATAAATATATAATAATATAAATTATGACATGAAATCGCATAATTTCACTAAGGCATTCCACTCCCTTGGCATGATTAGCCAATGTCTATTACTAAGAGTTCATTAAATACAGACTTACCTGCATTGCCATTATACGGTTATTCTACAAGTATAAGATGAACTGCCAATAAATGGGCAATGGGCAATCTTTCAGAGGACCAAATAGGTCTTACCATATACTCAAAGATAACTCTCACTTCAAGTCTGGTTTGCTGAAGCCATTAATTTTGTGGTTGCTCACCTTTATTGTGTCTGACCTCCCAGACTGTCTGATCCAAAGCTGAGTATATCTGCAGAGATGAGTGAATTGGAAGCCAGGACAGCAACATGGAAATGACAGTTTAGGACTTTCTGGGACATCATCAGCTCAGGCAGAGAGTAGCTAACCATACAATATTACATAAGCAGTAAAGACAAATGAATGAAAAAAAAAACCACGCATTAAGCAATTGGTATGTATCACGTAGGTGTAGCTAGGTGGCACAGTGGATAGAATGCTGGGCCAGAAGTTAGGAAGACTCTCTCTTAGTTGAAATTTGGCCTCAGATACTTATTAGCTGTGTGACCCTGGGAAAATCACTTAACCCTTTTTGCATTCTTTTCCTCATCTGTAAAATGAAGTGGAGAAGGAAATGGTGAACAACTCCAGTATCTTTGCCAAGAAACCCCAAATGGTGTCAGGAAGAGTCAGATATGACTGCAAAAATGACCAAACAACAAAGGTATCAAAGAGTATGCAAAGTATCAATAATTTCAATAACAAAAGTGAACACTGCTGCCCCGGAATAGCTAACACTATAAATAGTAGAGACAAGACATAAAAGAAAGTTCAGTTGTGGCCTTGAATAAAAGGTCTAGAAGTATTAAGAGTTCAGTTGCAGGGAAAGATGCCAAATCCCAGAAATTGTTCCCAATCCCCATGTGCCCAATATTCTTGTTTGATTACTGCATGCCTTCCTCGTTGTGACATCCCTATATTTACATCCTTTGAAGTCTCTAATTAATTCTTTCATGATTTAAAAACGATATAACAAAATAAATTTGCTATCTGAAAGCTAAAGGAGAGCAAAAGAACTAAGACCAATGCCAATATTTCATATTGTAAATGTTCAAATCAAATATTATCATCTTCCTGCAAAAGCCTGATCCTCTTAACTTCTGTTGATAGCGCCACCACTTTCCTAACTGGGCTTGGAATCTTCCAGTGAGTGACTTCTGACTCTTCCCTCTTCCTCACTTCTCACTTCTAATTAGTTGCTCTATTGCTTCTGCCTACGAATTGTTTTCATATCTATACTTTCTTTTCTACTCCCATTTAATATCTTTTATGTGGACTATTCTACTACCTTTCTCTATCATCTTCCTGCTAGAACTTCAAAATTCTGACCACAACATTCTCACCCTGATAAAAATTGAGTATTTATCTTTCATTTGCCAAATCAAAACAAAACAAAATTCTCCACTTAGCATTCATAGCCCTTTATAATATGAATGCGATCTCTTTTTCTAACTTACACATTCTTTCTTTATCATACATACTTTTTTTTGAAGTGGACATTGCAGTCACAGCAGGATATTGACCATTATTGGATCTTTTACTGTCCTTAACTACCACTGTGCTTGTGTCAGAAAAAGTCTCACATGTCTGCCTAAGTCCTTCTTTTCCTCCAAGGCATGCCACCTTTCCCCTGAAATTTTCCCTGACTTTTCCACCTATTATACAATTTTCCTCATTATAGATCTCTCAGGCTATTCTATTTACATTTCTTATTGGCACTTACACCCTACGTTGTAATGTGATGCTTTCATATTTATCTTCTTCTTTCACTAAGCTAACTTTCCAGCTTCTCTATGTGTTGTCTTCCCCCATTAGAATGTAAACTGAGTGAGACAAGGGATTGTTTTGTTGGCTTACATTTTTATTTCCAGTACTTAGTGCAGTGCTTGGCACATCAAAAGTATTCAATATTCTACACTATGTAATGTGCTGTACTTGTCTTATTGGGATGGGTTTTTGAGTGGGAGAGTAGCCTGGGATTGTTGAAAGCACTAAGATTTTTCCACTACAATCCCTTTCGAACTCGTTGTCTAACCTTGAGTTCTAGCTTTCTGTATCTGTAGTATCTATTTCTCACAAAGGTACTGAAATATTAATTCAGCACACTGGTGGCCATCCAACTTCATGCTGTCACCTAGATAACAGGCATTCTTCCATCTACTGAGTTTGTCCTGTGGAGATTGTTAGAAAGATCACTTTTGAGTAATCATGGAACTCATTGAATAGGTCTTGTAAGGTTCTGCCATTTTTTTTCAATCAGAAACAAAATCTCATCTTCAAACAGTAGACACCAGTTGACTTCATCATCACCTATTGTAGAGGTTCTTAACTTTTCATGTGTGTCATAGATCCCTTTGGCAATCTAGTGAGCCTATAGATCCCTTCCAAGAACAATGTTTAAAAATATCTAAAACATAATCCATAAAATTACAAAAGAAACTAATTATCTTGAAATAGTAATTAAAATTAAAAAACCAAATTCAAGGACCCTAAGTTACAAACCATTGACCTATAAGGAATTCTTTCCCCATTTAGGAACACATGGGAAGCCTCCATAAAAGTGATTTAAAAAAAAAAACCTTTTTCAAGATCATAGTAGCCTGTTTTATACCTCATTTGAAATAAATATGAGGATCACTGCTGCATACTTCTCTTTTTTGCTGGGCATCTAGGTGGTACAATAGATAGAGTGCTGACTTTAGAGTCAGGAAGACCAGAGTTCACACTTGGCCCTAGATATTTAGTAGCTTATTTGAACATGGGCAAGTCCCTTAACTCTGTATGCCTCAGTTTCCTCATTTATAAAAAGGTGATAACAATAGAGTCTAGATGCAGCTAAATGGTACAGTGCAGAGAATGCTGGGCCTGGACTCAGGAAGGTTACTCTTGCTGAGTTCAAATCTGATCTCAGACACTTATTAGCTGTGTGACCCTGGGGAAGTCACTTAAACCTGTCTTCCTCAGTTCCTTATCTGTAAAAGGAGCCAGAGAAGGAAATGACAAAGCATTCCATCTTTGGGATGTAATTAGGGTCTAATTAGGATGAAATGAGATAATAAATCTAAAGCATTCTTCCTAGTGCCTGGCACACTGTAAGTGCCATATAAATGTTAGTTGTTGTTATGTTCATATTGGTCTTTTCATGCTCTCAACACTTCTATAACTTACATCTTAGAAGACTGTCTAGCCATTGTGAGGTAAGAGATTTACCTTTGGTCACATATTATATACCAGATTTTTTGTCTCAAGCAGGCCTCCTCTCTATTATGTATGCTGCTTCTCAGATCATCATCATCATCATCATCACAGCTAATACTTACTTACCAAGTGCCTTTAAACATAGTATCTCATTTGATATTCACAATGACCCTGTGACACATGTACTATTATTGTCTCCATTTTACAGGTTAAAAAATATTAAGCCTGAGAGAGGCTACCCTAAACTAATAGTTGTTAAGTGCCTGAGATAGGATTCAAACTCAGTACATCTTAACTCCAAACTCTATATTCTATTCAGAAATACATATACACACTTACTTATGCAAATGCATGGCACATTTTAAAATGCTATTCTCTCTATAATTAGGATAATGTATAGTGTTTGCTTTGGATGGTAACACATGACAGTAGTAACTGTAACTGATTAGGATTTTTTTCTCCCTTTCCTAAGCTATAAAATGATGTTATCGTCTTCTTTCTGAATGGTGTCCAACAGATTGATCTTTCTTCTCTTGTTTCCTGGAAGTCAAAACCTATTCCACAGTGCTTAACTTTCATTTTAGCAAGAGCATACAATGCTGCTTCTACCTTGTTAACTTATGGTTTACACACATCTGATTCTCATAGAAGAATCATGCTGTTATATTGCTATCAAGAACATTCAGGTGAACAAAGCCTTAAAGTTGATTTGCTTTCATGGAATAAAAGCTAAACTGAATAGTGTATCTATTCCTTAGGCATGTATATTATCTAATCTATGATATGCAGATTCTTTCTACTCATATATTCATTTCACTTTATATCTTTGAAAATCCATTAGATATACTGTACAATTAAAACAAAATAACAGCAAGATGAATGGAATGATGGCACTGAATGTATAAAATTTAAAATTGAAATTCTGATCCTGGAGCAAAGATACACCTAAATAGTTTTTATTGATTTCCTATAGGCAAACAGACTCAGGGAAATATATATATTTTAAATCAATATTCTTATGATAATATTGTTCCCAACAAAGGTTAACAGTTAACAAAAGTGAAAAATAAAAGTTGCAATCCTTCAACTTAAAAATCTAGGAACCAAAAGACAATAACATTATGTTATTTATATATTTAAACTACACCTACCATATTGGAATTGTAAATCCAAAAGAATCTTATATTTGATAATAGATTATAGAAATAAATTCCTCAAATTAAGTAGTATGAAAGCATGTTTCTGTTTATGACAAGAAAAAAATCTTTATTCATACAAATAAATTTAGAATTTGATGAGTCTAAATTTAAAAATAAAATTTTAGCAATATCATTTCAAAATTCTGTTAGGGTAAAAAGAAAAAAAATTAATATGACAGTGATCCCACATCTTTCTTCAAGCAACAATGTCCCATTTTATTTGTTTTTCCAAACATGGACTTACAGTTACATGAAAATCTGCCCCAAAGCTAAGCAAAATAAAAGAAAACAAAGCTCTAAGTCAGAATTTCAATAAAATTAACTATGATGTATTAATACACAAAGATTCTTATTATGAATAGAATATATATTTTAAAACAATCACAAGTTGCGGGATTGAGTTTATATTGATTTGATTTCTCTGTTTCATAATTTTATAAAATATCTAAAATATATTCTGGGATTTGGATGACATTCCATTCCTAGTTAAAATCTAGAAGCTTTTAAAAGATGAATAAAGGTTTATAAGTCATTAAGTTGGTCCTTTCCTAAGCATTTACCAATATGTATCCCAAAAAAGAAAAAAATGAAAACAAACTCCTTAACTCATCAAATTATATTTTATCATGTTTTTAAAATTATTTAAATTAAGTCATTAAATAAATGTCATTATATATCATAACATATTAAATACTGTATTTTTATTACAACAATTTTCAGCACACACATATATACATACACATCTATATCCATATGTATATATGTATGTGTATATATATATATATATGTATGTTTTTTAACCTGAGAATTCAAATCTCTCTAAAAAAAGTTTTAAAACAGTCACTGTACTATTTGTTTGAGAGTTGAAAAGTGGGACATAAGGCTGCTTGTTTCAAACCAACAGAAAATGTTCCATTTAAAAAATTTTGTGGTAAGAAAAAAGACATAGATTTTCATTTGGTCTCCATCAATGGGCAGGGCAACATCAACTTAACAGTTTAATCAAATTTATTCTGCCTGGCATGACTTGAGCCTTTCTATTTAATACTCATCGTCCTCATTCCACACATACAACCTCTCTTTTCAATTCAACATATTACCCATGCATTCTGGAGCTCCCCCCAAACCATATTGGACAGGAAGGTATTAAAAGTAAGTAAACCACCAATAAATGTAACTGCATTACTTAGTCAAGGAGGGAGGTAGACAACATGTAGATAAAATGGCTAAATTGTTCACAGTAGTGAAGCTGACTTTGTTCCCTAAACTTTCCAAGAACTCTGGTGGAAAGCTTCATTTTGAATTCATTCAATATCTTTTATGTTTTTCCCCCTGAATATAGAAATTCAGAAATGCTATTTCATGCCCTCCCCCCAAATTCATTTTATTAATGTACCTACAAAAAGTTCTAACAAAATAATGTTGAGTATGATTTGCTGTCTTCTGCTTTAATGGTCAAACTCATGTAAGCCTACAGAGCCATGGCCTCTGAAAGTTT
The DNA here is from genome assembly GCA_028646575.1 of Pseudocheirus occidentalis. Classification (NCBI taxonomy): domain Eukaryota; kingdom Metazoa; phylum Chordata; class Mammalia; order Diprotodontia; family Pseudocheiridae; genus Pseudocheirus; species Pseudocheirus occidentalis. The sequence goes on along the minus strand of CM053597.1, from coordinate 143,513,180 downwards.
GCAAGAGAGTTAGAAAGACAACTGCTACTCTTCTGTGCTCTTGGAAAACAATGAATAAGACCTATTATACAGTCCTTCTAAGAAACAATGTTCTGAAGAGACAATACCCAGATTTTGTGCTAAAATATTAAATGGGGCACATTTTTATATGTATGTGTTCTTATCTAATTCCCAAAGGTTTTCATAGCTCCCTAAGAAATTTGGATAACTGGTAGTCACAGATACTACCAGTTCAGAGTTGGGCAAGTCTTTGTTAAACTGGAGTATCCTGGAAACAAAGCACATTTGTTGCCACTGTTATTGAAATTTAATTAATGCACTCATTCTTACTGTAGTGAATCTGCCTTATTCTTATATGACAGAAAGTTATTGAGGGTGACTATATGAAGTAAACAAAAAAAGTCAAGAAAAAATTTTATCTCTATATGAGAAAAAAAACTTTTAAACAAGAACTACAACTATAAAAGAATAGTTCAAATGAAATTGCATAGATCGCATCACGTCTTTATTAATTAAGCCTAATTTAAGAGGGTGATGACAAATCACTTTGGACGATGCTATTTCTATCTTCTTTCACAAATATCCTGGAATTTCTGAAGCCAATTACCTTTAGTTAAGTGTTACCCTAAATTATGTAACAATTGTCACATATGACTTCGTGGAATTAGTCACATTAATTTAGGGTCATATCTTATATTATCTCTCTGCTCAAAATTTTCCAGGCAATCTTTCAACTATCAGATATAAGAAGTTCCACATGAATTCATGAGAGATCCATGATGCATTATCATACTGATCTATGAAAGTAATCCCTTTATCACTGAAACTTGAAGTTGTTCATGGTGCCATAGTTATATGAAAACACACTGAACCAACTCATTACCTGATAAGCCTCAAAAAACCTGATGCCACAAGCTGGCATACCTAGACAAGTATCCTATTGTGAAAATCCAAAATAGTTAATGTACCTCAAGAATTTTGACTGCAAGCCTCCCCCCTCAAAAATAATAAAAAAAACACACAGAACTTGGTAGTCAAAAGTGATCTATGTCTCAACTATGCCTCTAACACTTATGACCACAAACAAATCATTAAGCTTTTCAGAGCCTAAGTTTCGCCATCTATAAAGTTAGAATAATCACACCTGCAAAACCTATGTCACAGAAATGTTGTGACAGCTGAATCAAATAATGTATTTAAAGCACTTTAAAAACTTTAAATCAATATATAAATGTCAGCTGCTGGTGGTGATGGTATTGGTGGTGGTGGTGCTGATGCTGGTATTTAGTACCTTAGAGGGCTCTAAGATCAAGGAAATCAGAACTCTAAGTGAAAATTTAGGGGTAATGAATATCTCTCAAAATGGTTCTAGGCAACTCTGGATAATGGAAACACTATAAAATAACATTTCCCCCCCCCCAAAAAAAATAATGGAAAATGACCTGAAGATTATTCACCAAGAGGTGTTTGACCTAAAAAGGAATAAATGTCAAGTTCCTTCAGTTTCTCTTGGATTCAAACCAATAGTATACTTAGGCAAACAAATAATAAGACATTTACAATAGACAATAGGTTAAAGAGGCTGAAAAATTTTCTATCAAACTGTAAATTTCTTTGGAACATTAAGATTTATTTAATCATAGAATCACATCACCTCAGAAAGTATAAGATAATGGAAAGAATGTTGGAATTAAAGTCAGAAGAGACCATGGTTCAAATCCTGCCTCTGGCTTTTATGCTTTTAGAGTGTTTTGCAAACCTTAAGGCACTGTATAAATGTAAGTTATTGTTTTTAAAAGTGAGTAAACCTTTTCACAGCTAAATAACTTCCTTTTTAACCCTCCCAAGTCTAATGTAAATCCTTTTCTTTATATACTGTTCTGCCACTCAATGAAATTTGGAAAACCTGATGAGATCAATTTTGTTCCAACTTCTAATTAACTCAGTTTGTGATACAAACAGCTAAAAACACCCAAAAAAATTTTCAAAATTACTATCATTACTATTTTCCAGAAAAAATGCAAGAGTTCTGACAGTAGCAGAGATTGTGGTATTTTTCTGCTCACCACTATTGGCAAGATCCTAGCTTGAATCTTTCTGACTCATAGTAACAGGATGACAATATGTATTGAGATTTCAACTCTCTTCTCCCTACAGATAGTTGTGGAGAGACTTAGACTTTCCATGCCAAATTGTCTAGTTCAGTCTTTTCCATGGAGGACAGAGTTTAATGTATGTTTTTGCAAAACACTGGACGCTATTTAGACAAGTTAAAAATTAATGTTAAATGAATGCCTCAACTAATTCCAAAACCCGTTTGCTTTCAGTCACAATTTTTGCATTCTGTTTTTCCTAAAATATGAGACACAACATATACATTTAGCAGACGCACAAATCACAGAAAACGTCTCTATGAATTGGTCCATAGTTTAAGAGGTTCAGAATGTGCTGACCAATATTCTCCTACTAAGCACTTTGGGATTTCTCCTTGAACTTGAGGTGAGTAAAATAGGCCAAATAAGAATACCTTGTCTAATTTATGACAGAAATTGTTTTTGTTTTCTCTCACTGTAGCAATAATGGAATAGTATTGCTCTGGTTTAATGCTATGAATTCAGATCAAATAGGAAAGTGTGAAATCCAGAAGTGATGCTGCTTCATTAACTTGCATGCTGATTTGACATGCTCCATAGTATAGAGGCAACAGACTTGATGATACAACCTATTCCTATAAGCAAACAATATTTTATATCATAAACCATCTGGGGTTCTCATCCTCAGAGCCACTTGCCTAGAGTAGGCTGGTACATTTGAATATTCTGAGGTGCAGCAGTAAGAATCATTTTATTAGCAAAAACTCATTTGCTACAATAAGAGACTGGCATTCAAGACATTATGGAGGGAACAAAATTTTGGCTAAAGTACTTGTTTTCATTATTCAGCTGAAGAAAATCATTAGTTATACAAGCTTTCAAAACCCTATGGTTTTTCTAAGTTACCAATAAAAGTGATACCATTCATAACCTGGACAGTAGTCTCTTTCATATATTGCCTATAGTCACAAACTTAAGTGCCAAGCAGATGGTTGAAATCTGTTTTGTATAAAATGTGTGTGTGTGTTTTTTTTAAACTGTGTTCTTTGTATTCATATTCAGGCCTAGGTTTTAGCCATCAAAACACTGGCACTGTGTCGATCATTAGCAGCATTTTAGACAACTGGCAACTAAGGTATTCACTGTTCTCCACACAATGTTCAGTTAATATTTCCCAGATGCATAATTAAGGCAAAAGATCATCTTCTTAAATTGGTATCAGCACTCTGGATGGCTTCTGGCTTTCAGCACACTATATATGTGAAAAACAATTTCACATAAAAATAAGTGTTTTGTTCTTATTTTTATTTTTGCTTTTCAGGGTTTTTTCCCTTTGTATTCTTTTAAGGTGGCTTTAAAAAAGAAAGGTATAGGTTTCCCCATCAGGTAAACAATGATTTATCTATTTTGTTTTGTAAAGTCAGTTTTTAGTTGGTTTTTGTTTTTGGTTTGATACATACAAAATAAGAATGCAGGAGTTATAAGGTGAGTGATCGAGTATCAAAGCAGAGTAATGAACTGATATTTTCATATTTGAGACATAGATGCTTGCAAGTAACTTTCTATGATTGATATTTCTTATATATTAAAGGAAAAAGTATAATTACTAATATATTCCAGTATTATTAAAATATAAACTACATCTAATGATAATATGGCTAATTTAATGTAACAACCACAATAGCCATAATAATGATTACCTCTTAGCTTATTTACAAATAACACTCTTATAGGACCTACAAAAGTAGACAGGTAATTTTTTAGATGCATTTACCCATTGAAATTATTGTTTCATCCCATAATTTTTCACTTTTAAATCATGTTAACTATTTTGCATTTGGTAAAAACTGAACAATTTGTACTCAGTGGCGTTCATCCAGAGATATCTAAATATTTTGTAAATATTAATTAGCTATGTTTCTTCTCTAGCATTAGGGGGTAAGTTAGTATGCATGCCCATTTTATAGATGAGTGGTTGAAGAACAGAGAAGTTGAAATGACACTTTGAAATGACTTTCCCAAGATAGTTATAAATTTTTGGTTGAGAAATTGCAGGAACATATGCCATCCTTGTATAGCACTAGGTGCTAGATTATAAAATATATTAGCAGTAGGATGCCTGATTGGATGGTTTCCAGATTTTCTTTCTGTTTTAAAAGTAGGAATTTTGCACATTTCCTTTTGGTCCTTGTTTTAAATGCATTTTGGGTTCAATTAAAAAAATAAAAGCCCTTATCTCAGTAGAAAAGGAAGAACATTCATTCTTCTTTCCAAAATTAAAAATGGCATGAATAGTCAGTAATTCCACATCTGAATTATGGTACAAAGAATTAACTTTAACATTAAGCCAATTTTGACCTTCCTTCAAAAGGTCAAGTAACATTTTTTTTTATCCCACCAATGCTTACATACATGTGTCTTTCAAGGTCTGGTGTATTCATCTGTAAAATGAGGTGGTTGGACTAGGTGATCTGAAAGGTCCTTTTATGCTTAAAGCTTATACCCTGACTGACTGACTTGTCCACTTTGAAATTAAATATACTTGGATATGATTGCTGCATGTGGGGAATATATGCATATCATATTCAAGAATCATGCCCATGGTGCTGGGAACACTGTTAAAAGGAATCCAGACCGTGCTTCAATGAGACCACGTATGATTGTTAGCATTTTCAATAGTGGTAATTAATTAGCATAAAATGCTTTAAAACATGAAAGTGTTACATTATCTTATCTTTTCCTCACAACCTTATAAAGTAAATATAATGAGAGTATTAATATCCCTACTTTCTAGGTAAGGGAATTGAAATACAGAGTTAGGCAATTTGCCCAAAGTCAGTAACTTGTAATGAGTCAGAACTTGAACTCGGGTTGTCTGACTTTTCTAATATATTTTCTAGCACTAAGTAGATGAAGCAGTCATTCTGATCCCAGTGGTATTTCTCATAGACCCTAATGCCTCTCTCATATAAAGTTTATCTTCAAAGGATATAGAGCTATTCCTTAAGAAACATTTATGTCACATTATTTGTGGCTCTGTTCCTTTTCCTTTCCTCAAAAATTTGGATGCTCTGTCTCCCAATTGCTAATACTCTAATAATCTATGCCTATGCTACTTTCTAAAGTTTGTCTTTGTCATGACCTTTTCTTTTCTTTTCTTATTCAACTACTGAAGTTTACTTCAGCAGACCCAAGTCAATTTAATGTTACATTTATGTATATAAACAGAAACCTTAACTTACATGTAAAACTAATTCACAAAGCACATAGCAAAGTGATTTACACACAGTAGGCACCTAAATATAGTTGCTGCTTGATTGGTATGCTGAATTGTTTTGATATGATATACAAGACCTTTTTTTAGTTATGAGAGCAAGGCTGTGTATTTTTTAAATATATAAGTACAGACACCCAAGCACCCAGAATTCCATTATGTTGAAGTGCTTTGCCCCTCGACAATAGTCCCCTTCTCATATGTAAACTGAGAAATAGTTTGAAATGTAAATTCCTTGGCTGATTGTAGAAGTACTGTTCTTTTCACCTAAGAAAGCAGAAATGTATGTATTCTGACTGTTTAGTAACAAAAAAGCTGCATACTGTACAAACGTTTTAGGAACTTAGAATTTTGGAAGTAGAGATCTTAGAATGTAGTACCATAAGATTTTAGAGCAAGAGGGGGCCTTAGAGATTATCTAGTCCAAATCCATCTTTTTATAGATGAGGGCAGTGAAGTTCAGAGAAGAATAAAAAGAAACAGAATCTCAAACAACAAAAGCTTCTTTAAAGAACAACTACTTTTACAGAAGGGGAAAACTTCACATAAACGCTTACATAACACAATAGAAAAAGCACTGCTTGGCATTGGACCACATGAACTAAAATAATTTTAGGCAAGACACCCTCTCTAAGCATGTTTTTTTAATTTAAATTATTTGTGAAATGGCAATAATAAGCAATAAATTCATTAGCAATGTAACTCATTATATTGGATTACAGGCTAAAAGTCCAGATTTTTTTTTTACTTTCCATTACAATACACTTTCTACACTATATTATGCTGAATTCCTAGTTTTCATTACGTGTATGTATTATATATAACTTATTGATCGTATTAATGTAATTAATGTTAATGACAAAGGAAAATAGCCATCATATAGAACATATGTATGTTCTCTGGGGAAAAAGGATATTAGAGGAAAGTTAGTAACTTTTCATTTTAAGCACATACTTCCAATATTACACTCAAGTTTTAATCTCAAGTATTCTAAAAGTTCCTAAAGTATGACTTGATTTACCCAAGTAGTTGAATACAAATTTTTGATAAGAGCTACATGCTTTAAGAACAATTTAGGCTTAGAAAATTCAGATGTTATTACTTTCTTCAGTAATTCATGCTATAGGCTTAAGAAGTAGAAGTGAGTTTTATTTGTATGTAATGCTATTTGTATTGGTTGTGTAATTCAAGGCAGAGATTTGGTTTTGAATCCCAATCCCAATACTTCATGACTCTGGGCAAGTTATTTAGCTTTTGTGAAACTCTGTTTCATCATATGTGAAAATTTGAAAAGGATACATTAGTACTCCCTAGAGTTTTTGGGAGGATTACATGAGACAACGTATGTAAGGTACTTTGTAAACTTAACATAACTATAAGCATCAGCTACTACTATCTTCCCCCAGTTAAAATGTCTGTGTCTTTTGATCATATATACTTTGTGCTAGACTATGTTTGTCATACTAAATATATTCCCAGAGTTTAAAGGATGCAGAATTTTACTTTAATTTTCTTACAAAAATGTCCTAAAATCTGCACTTTAACTTTGATTCATATAACTCCTTTTAGGATAGGAAATATTTTATATTTATTAGACCCAGTTTTTTTAATCTCTCTAGTTGCTTGAAAAAAATGTAATGTATTACATACAAATTATAGGCCAAATATCATGAATTTCACTTTTCTAGAACTAGAACTTTGTATGTCAGTAGGCTTCTATAATCCTTTAAGACTACTAAAATTTCAGCTATTATTAGAGAATTGGAATAGAAGGGTGCATTTCACTCAATCACAACATTCCTTACTATACTTGATTTTCTGTTCCTAGTTGTTTATCCTACTTTGATTAATAGCACTTTGAGTTTTATATAAAAGCTTTCTTCTGAACTCTTCCAAGCACCTTTCAAATATTATGTGATTAAATCGCATGATGTCGCTGTGAGAAAGATTACAAATAATGCAAAGCCAATTTATACATGTAGTCATTAAAACAGAGACTTGCTCAAGGTCAAAGATGAGTCAATGATAGAACCAGAAATAAAATATTTTGACTTCCAGTTCATTTTACTCTCTTTTAAAATACTATGGCACTTTACATATCCTATGAGATCTTCAATATAGATTTCTTATCCAGACTGCAAAACTAAGGGAAGAGAGTGATTACCCCTAATTTTATATGACATTTCCATACAAATGATCCACTTCTTTCTGAAAACATTATGAAACTCAATAAGAAAAATATATATATAATAAGAGAGGGACACAAAAGGTCACCAGGAAGAAAGGGAAAAATATTTTGACCACACAAATTATTGTCTAAGGAACTCTAGGATAAGTTCCCAGGATAGATAGCAAGCAGAATACATTTATTTCTACATTTTAAAACATAATTATAAAAATATATTTTGAAATTTGATATTTAAGCAACTCATGGCAAGAAGGAGCAAAACTTCAATAGGGCAGGTAATGAATCTTATTTTCTTTTCACTGTGTAAAGAGATAATTATAACCCTATGAAATAATTTAATCTTGATTTTAAAAAATCTAAATAGAAGGTATGCCAAAAAGGGATTAACTACAACTCAGTCTCTAAATGGCAAAAAAAAGTACTTTATGAATTAACATCAGATTAAAAAGCAACCAAAACTTTGTATGACAGCAAGTGTTGCACCACATCTTTGAAATGAAGTATTACAAAAGTACCAAAATAATACTTATGTGATCTAATATCTTCTCTTTAGCTATACTATAAAGGAGACACATAAAAGGAATTTGCAACCACTTAAATTGTCTCATTTATTTACCTGGTTTACTAACTTTGAGAAAATCTCCTTTGTAGCCAGAAAAGAACTAGAAACTATTCATACTTGGTCTGCTTGGTAAAACTAATGATACTCTTAAAGCCATCATTCAAACAAGGTATGCTTTTGAAAAATGCTTTTGTTAATTTTTAGTCCTGTACTGTGAAGTTCATTGCTTCATATTAGACATATTCACATTGCATAGAGAGTACATTGGGGCAAAAGTAATCTGAGGCTCATGGAATAAAAAGAAGATCCCTATGCCACCTTGCAATGAGACATTGTGCCAAAAGTAACCCCCATAGATATGCATGTATATATGGGCATATATGTGTGTATGTATAATATACACATATATACATATTGTATACATATACACTTGCATATTAAGGGAAATTGTCTCATATTATTTATACATACTTAAACATTCTTTTGCAATATGCATATATGTACATATTCTTTCAAAAATAACAGAATTAGAAATGCTGTTACATACAAGAGTTTCAATGTTGTTTTTTCCCCCTGCCAGAAGCTTTTAGTTATAGTGTTACTCTTACCTACTATATGTGTTAACTCTGGCAGGTAGCCCTAATTTGTTGGTAGCCAAATTATTTTTGTCCCTGAAGTATGAGAAATCTCAAGAGTGTATGAATGAGACACAATTTACTAGTTTACATGCATCCCTATAACTCCAAGAAACTAACATTCATTGAAAACTGCATTGAGTTTAGCAAAAAAAGAACTACACAGAGATATCACCTGCATTTCCTCCAGGAGAGAAGAGAATACCTTTTCAACATCAATAAGAACTTTGGTCCTTTGCATGAAATAAAACAAGCAACAGTCTTCACCATGCTTCAAATTTCACTTAAAGCAATATATATTCATATCTATATATCTGTAGCTATACTATAGATCTACCAATATAAAATGACAGCCATTTGTTAAAAAACAAAACAAAACAATTTAAATGTTTTCAGGCAAGTATATTGTGACTATGGCAAAACACCTTAAAATGTTATGAGCAGAATAAATGTCATCCTTGCACTTCATGATCACTTATCACATTTTTACTCAACTAGGTTACATTCTCTTAGTTGTCAAGGAAAACGGCGAGAAAATGACACTTAAGATATACCTATTCTTAGGATTAAGAAACTATTCCAAGGATTAAGCAATAGGAAAAAGTGTTTCTGAATCCCAAGATAAGGAAAAAGTAAAAGTACAATTATTATAGAATCAAGTGACTGAGATCATTACTTTGATTAAAAAGAGAGAAAGCTCAAATCCACTCAATCCAGTTTGGGTTTGGATAGATTTATTGTTCAAAGCTCATTTCAAGTGTCTCTGAACAGTCACCAGCTTTTGTTTTTAATTTTACTTCTGTCATGTTTTATGGGTAAAAAAGTCATTACACCACCTTGTAACAGATTAATTACTTTCAAGCTGGGTGACAAAAGGGCATAATGACCGGAAAATTTTACAAAAGGAAAAGCAAAAGCATGTTGACAAGTTTATCAACAAACCTGGGCAAATCTCATGAAGTACAGATTAAGGTTCAGTGGTTCCAAACTGGCAGCATTCAAGTTGGGTTCATATTTGGGTTTTTTGTTTTGTTTGTTTTTTTAAACCACCTGTCCTAAAATGATATTGTTTATGCTAATTATCTTTGTTTATGCCACAATTCTGTTTGTTTACTACATTCTTTTAAAATACCATATCCCCATAAACAGTTCTCACCAGAATTCTTCTAGATCTTGTTCCTGCCTGGTCCTCCACAGTCCACTGAGTAGAATTCAGTGTTACAGTAGAGGCGCAAAAGATTGGGAACAACTTTGAGTCTCTAACGACTCAGGCTGGCAAAGGCTGGGAGTACGGCTGAGGTTTTACTCTCAGTCTCTAGAGGGAAAGGATACTGAGTGTGGTGTTCAAAACAAACCCCTATTGGACAGTTAGAACTAGACAACTAGAACAATTTCCTCTTCAGGGGAAATTCAGGACACATGAACTTACTCAGTAAAGATGAACAGGTTGTACTGGTGATGGCTGAGAAGAGGTTATAGACTTGGGGACAGAGGGACAAGATTAATAAAAATCTGAAATAACAAATTATCAACATCCTATTATCTTCAACTCTGACCTGCTGTCACTGAATGCTGTCAAAGGATATGAGATAGTCTATTAAACTTGGCCAAGTCTTAAAAGTAAAGCAACAACAAAATGTTTTTTAAAGTTGTTTCACAAATGAGTATCATCTGACTAGATTTATCTAGAAATTACAATTATTATTTTATTATAAGGAATTGATAAGTGAATGTACAATGAAATGCCATGTAGAACACATAGATATGAAGAATAAAAAATTGCTCCTTGATTTTAGCGAACTTCTTATTTCTATTCAAATGGAAATGCAACATTAAAATTATGCGACACTTTTTTTTACTTAATGCTAATATATGACATTCATATTTACTACACATTGACATTGTGTTATTAGAACAGAGCAAACTGGGCAGGTTAACTTGACTTAAATTATAAATAACTAACAAATTGTGAAGGGGAAAAAGAAAATTCATCAGTTACAGTTATTTACTTAGTTTGTAAATGGAGAGACACTCAACCTACATAATGTGTATTTTCAGCACACTATATAATCATTAGATTGCTGAAAAATGAATAGTGGAGAGAGTAAGCAATAAAAATCAGACTTTACCCATGGATATAATTCCACTTTCTAAATGCATTATGAATTTAATCCATTTGAAAGAGTTTTCAACTCTACGGAAGAATAATGTGCTTAAGTAACAGAGCAGGTCTTATCTGACTCTCATGTAAGATGTATATATGGTTCTTAGCAAAAAAAACTCCCTAAGAACAGGTAAAATACTTTATCATGTGGTTATTATGTTGGTGGGCTCTGATACAAGAACTCTGCATAAATGAAAAGCAACAATGACCCTCACGTATTTCGACATCTATCAAACTTATTGCACAGTGAACACCACAAGATGCTGCTTAATATTTTAACTCTTTGATGCTCTTGATAGTCACCCAGAGCACAATTCTACCCAGCCCTTCATTTTCATCCCTTCTCTTCTGTGTGTTGTATTACAAACTTACAGTTCCATTCCAGGGAGTGGTAAATTATTTAAAATCTATATGTTACAGTCAACTTTTCCTTTATAAACAAGTATAAACACAACAAATGAAATGAACAAAGCTAAACACCCTGGAAACATACTGAATATGAAACTATAACTTTCCTTTGCATCCAATTTACTGATCTCTCTTTTCCTTCCTTACCTTATGAACAAATTAGATATATAAATCATTATACAAACTAAGTTTACCTCAATAAAAAAAAGGTAAGTTTTGAAATTCTGATACCTGTGTGGAAATTTTAGGTGATCTAAAAAGTGTCACTGAAGAGGTATTCTATTATATTTTGCTATGAATTAGAAAATCACTTCCAAACAATATGTGATAGGATAACCAACTTATCATAAAAGTTACTAATGCATTTTTGTAAGAAATAGATTTGAAAGTATTCTCATGAGGAAATTATTTTTCCTTTAGGCAAGTGTTGATAAAACATCAAACTAAATTTGATGTAGAACTAAAGTGAACAATAGCTAAGCCCATTTCTTATCCTCCCACCAGAGACTTTTTGTCCTATAGTCATTCGCTCTGCATCTATCTATACAGGCATTCTTCAGTCTGCACCCGTTTGGAAAGATACCACTGAATAGGTGACACCAAATGTTTAACCTGGTTCAATTTTTACCCTCCACAGACATTAACATACACTTTCTTCTTAAGCAATCATTTCACACTTGATACTTAATTAAGCACTAACACACCATAACAGAGAGAAAAGTGCAGTAACTTAGTTACCAAACTGTTGCATGTTATATATACACAGGATACATGGAATATAAAAGAGAGGAATGGTATGCAAATATATGTATGACGGTGTTAAATATTCATTTTTCTTATTTATCAATATCACAAAAAAAGCATAAAAAGGTTGAGATAGCTATTTTGGTAGCCCCTTGCATTTTCAGATATTTTAAATGGATATACAGAGTCCTTAAAAAACAAGGAAAGTCAGATTCGCTTGTGTTTAATTACATGAACAGAACTACAAGTCTACAAAGGGTTTATATTGTGAGAGTTCTAGTATGCATTTAATGTGATAGCTATTAACATATAGTGCATGCTGTCAATTATACTGATTCTAAGAAGTAAGACATAATAGGTCCTAATTGCCAATAATATTTCTAAGAATTCTTTAGAAATGCTTCCCTGACTCCCATCCCCATGTGGAGTCTACATTATCATTTCAGTTAGGAGAGGGAATGCTTGCAAATAAAAACTAAAGGATAAAACTCACTTTACTTTTCAGAGAAGACTGTCCAGTTTTGTAAATTTTTAATAAATTCTGAAGGACAATTCTTAACAGCCTCTGCAATTGCTACCACTTTTGATTGAATTAACAATTGTTTAAATGACAGCCCTGACCACTTTCACCTCTAGAGCTGTTATCACAATCATATACCGATCCAAATCAAACATTGTCATCTCCACATTTAACTTTTAATTGTACAGGTTGTAACTATTCTGTAAAGTTTCAAAACAATATGGAGATTTGGAGAACAATGAAGGCCAGAAATCTCTCAATGGAAACAGTATAAGATGACATAACTTTTATTTGTAGTGTAAAAAAAAACAACTAAAAGCAAGTAACTTTGTTCACTTCAGTGATCTAGTTCATAAGTTATTTTAGAAGGCTTCTTTTATAGGTTCATGGGTGATTATTGATTTTTGAAAATCTCCTATGGCAGGTATTTGTGTGCACTATAAGTAATTTATATGGAAACAGTTGCAAGTAATCTAAAAAGCAGAAAAAATCCCAGCTGAACACATGTTGTAGTGTAGACATATTTTATACACATCCTCTGAATTTTCTTTTTATAAGTGAAGATCATCATTGCTAAGTATGTCCCACATCTAGGTTATTCTAGATACATTTACCTGTATATTCATAATGTAAACAGATGGTAATGAGTAATAAAGATTTGGGGTTGTATTACCAATTCTAATTAAGACCTCTTACATCGTGGGATATCTTTCAAAAATATTTGAGTTGTTAATATTTTCAAATCTGTCAGCAAGAATACCAACACTATTGATTACCATTTGCTTATTTAACCAGTCAGTGAGACGTGCATGCCCCTGAGTGATGGCAAAAATGAAACATGAGCCAAGAGTAAAATGTTGAGAGATTCTAGCTTTAGAATTTGGGGGTTGGGGTTGGGAGTTTTTAATTAACTCAAGAGGAGACAAATGAAAAAATACAAATAAACCTAACTGTGGTAAAGCTTGCCTACATATAAACATAGAATATAACCTTTTAATATGTAACTACCTTTCAAAAGAATCATTTAAGTGGCTTACAAATCAGATTGCCAGTATCATCTTCATAACATGCAATTATAGTTACAGAATATTATAGTTTAACTCTTACTTTGTACCACATAGGGAGCTGTTACTCTCTTGAATTAGGAAAGTATTCACTACTTCAAACACCAATAATTTCTAGGATAAACAACAAATCTGTCTCTCTAAAAAAAAGCATTCTTCCCAAGTTAAATGTTTACATTTTAAGGATTTCCTAAATTCAAGTGAGAAAATATTATAACACTTAAATAAGGTCATTAAAAAAGTTCAGTCATTTAAATGAGGATATCTAGTCAATAAATCCCTCAGTGGAAAGGAGAAGAAAAAAAAAGAAACTACTGCTAAAGTATATTTTGTGCTATTTTAATTTTCTCTGTAATTTCATATTCTGTACCCTAATATATAACCACATTCAAGATGTATTTTACTCTGAGTACTCTTTTTCATCTTCCATTGCTCACTGATTTACTGCAATCTTAAAATGTTGTAATCTTTGTCTTTCTTTTTTCGCCTTTTCATATCAAATTCAGTCATTTGAGCGATGAACAGCTTGACTTAGCATATTTTTAACCAGCTGGTCTAGCACCTAGCTTGCATTGCATAGTCAGATACAACAAATGTTTATACAGAAGGTAGCTTTCATGAAAATGAAAAAAAATATAGCCTATGTATCATGCATCCTGTCTTTTTTTAGATTAAAAAAAATCACCAAAGAGAACGCAAAGTTTGAATTATTTTAAATGGCAAACAAGATCCTATTTATAGTTTTCCCCAAAAATTGAACTTGTGCTAGAGTAAGAATAAAGATTTTTTTAAAAAAAAATACAGTATATATTAAGATGCACATGAAGAGAACTAACATCTTTGAAAGCCCAACTCAACTTGTAATAATACAAAACTAAAGCAGCTAAAAATACTTTCTCAATAGTAACAACTTAATTTCAAATACACATGCTCCTGTCTTGGCAAAAGAAGGAAAAATCATAAATCAAAATTGAGCTTTCGACCGCCAGTGCAAAAAGTGTCCACTAAAACTTAGGAATCATCAGTGTTTAACTTTTTTTGACACTTAAAAAAAAAGATCTTCTGATGGATTGTTGTGATGTTAACATGAGTTTAAAAAAAATGCACACCCTGTTCCCTTATATCAACAAAAGGTCATGTGCTTTATGGAGCTACTTCCAAAGTTTTGCAGGAACTTAAAGCCTTAGTTCTAATCATCCTCAAATTCCTCTGTCATCCCAGAAATTACATCTGAGACAGAGATGCTGAAAATGTGGGTGCTTTGCATAAAAAAGATTTAGAGGAAGAAAAGAAGAGATGAGAGGGGTATGATGCTTAATGTTCATTAAAATCTGTTGTAGGACCAAACCTAAAATCATCAATAGCAAGCTTGGGTACTTTGTAAATTCCTTCAATTTGGTTCAGAAAACAACAAGATTCAGCTAACATATAGAACCATAGAAAAGCTTCTCCGGCAAGCATGATTTTTAAAGAGCATCATACAACTGATTCTAAGCCTGTAAAATGGGAGAGTTATACTTTCATATTTAAAAAAAATAACATCCAAAACAAAACAACTCAACTCACCTTTCAAACTCCTGAGGTAAATCAGGGTCAGTTAGCATGCTGGAAAAGCACAATTTCCCTTTGTCACAGCAGCCACCTATGATCGTCTCCAACTGAACCTGTCAAGTGAGTCCAAACCCTCTAAACCAATTGATTCTCTCCTCTCCTCTCTTCTCTTCTTCCCCCCTCTCCCTCCCTCCCTCTCTCTCTCTCTCTCTCTCTCTCTCTCTCTCTCTCTCTCTCTCTCTCTCTCTCTCTCTCTCTCTCTCTCTCTCTCTCTCTCTCTCTCTCTCTCTCTCCCCCCTTCCTCTCCTTTCCTCTCTCCCCTATCTCCTTTTTTTCTTCCTCTCTCCTCTCTTCTCTCTCTCTTCCTCTCTCTCTCCCCCTCTCCCTCCCTTTCCCTCTCCCTCTCTGTGAACTAGGACTCCTTGACCAGTCTCTTAAAGGGGTAGCACACTTAGCGGCACAGAGTGTTTAGAAAGCTTCCCCCACAGCTGAGCAGCACGCTGCGGCTGCTAGGCACTAGACAACCTCAGGGTGCCTGTCCTTTCCTTTTAATTCTATCATCCAGTCATCAGAGAATGTGAGAAGTCAACTCATTTAACATCCCCCATACACACTCTCCCCCATTAATAAAATGCATACACAAATAATATTAATCAAGAAAAATGTATTAGCGGTGGATTAAAAGAGAATCTATAATAATAGCCACTCGTTTAAACTGCAGTTATTAACTAATTAAAGAAAAAATGGAAATCTTAGCAATAGTATTTTTTACACATTCACTTCTTATCCCCCCTCCTAGTCTTTCTTTTTGCCCGCACACGGAAGCACACACTCACACACACTCACACACACACATACACACACAACAATCAGGCATTGTTCTGAGGGAAGAAAAGCAACTTTGACAGATTGAAATATAGCAGAGGCCCCTTCAAGGAAACCTGTAAACAACTTGTCACTCACTCTGTCCGTCTCACTGTTAGCTCTTGCTTTCCACAAAGTGGTGCGAATGTCCTGGCAACACAGCCAAAGTTTCCTCAGCTCAAAACTCCATAAAACATCAGTGCTATGTGGAGGGGAATAGGTATCCACATCCCAAAATAACTCACGTGAAACAAAACAAAAAATCACCTCCTATCCCTCCAAAGAGTAGTAAGTTTTGATTTGTTCTGATTTTTGGTTGCTGGGGGAGGGGGCGGTTGAGAAGAGGGAATAGGGCTAAGTCCCTTAGCTGTGGATCTCTTTAATTTCCTCTGCCCAGGCAGTCATAGATAACAAGGTGGACAAACTATGGTTTTACAGATTCTAAGCTGGCTGGCAGAGAGCAGCCTCCATAGCAGTTCCAATTATCTAGATAAAAATCTGGCAGATGAGGAAGGTAATCAGGTAATGTACCTTTGACATGAAATGACAGAGGCACATAACACACACACACACATACACACACACAGAGATGGTGACTATCCCCGTGTGCTGCAGCATCTGGTCAGAGTAAGCACACCCTCACAAACACAAGACTGTGTATATTCTCATTCTCTCTTTCTCTCTCTCTCTCTCTCTCTCTCTCTCTTTCCCTCCCTTCCTCTCTCTCTCCCTCCACTCCTACTGGGAGGGTTCATTCTGCACAAAAGGCTACATTACAGAGTCCGCCCCAATAAGGGAAAGAGAGAAAAAAAAAAGCCTTCCATTGTTGAGAGGGCAGGTCAGTTGATTAGATTTTCTGTGGAGAATTCCACGAGGAAATTCCCTTCAAAGCCGAAGTGATTAACTGGGGGCTATTCTGGAAATGGAGCAGACAATGGCTCAATAGTCTGCACAGCCAATGTCCAGGCTGGCACTGAACTCACTTTAAAAAAAATAAAAGCCAGACTCCCTGTTCTTTTCCACCAGCCCCCCCACCCCCCACTCCTTCCAACTTCCCCTCCCAATTCCTTTTATTTTGCAGCTGGACAACATTAAGGGCCTTTAAAACCACAAGGGTTGACCCCACAGTGGTTTGATTAGGTCCCACTTTTTTTTTTCCTGGCGACAGGCAGACAGCAAGTTTACTTTTTTAGACATACACAATGACACACGCACATTCACATACCCTCTAAAACAGTAGCTATCAATTTTTTGGCCTTTTTATATTGATAGATTCATTTTTTAATTCCCACCTTCTAGAAGTCATTGAAATCATAAAAAAGAAATCATTGATATTGCTGGTAGTAACAAGCAGAATAAGATACACTAATCATACTTTATCTTTTAATTTTCACCTTAAAAGTATCTTGCAAAAAGCATGTATATATGTGCACATGTGTGTGTTTGCATGTGTGTGTATATACGTGTGCATACAGATGCATGCATACCTGTGTTTAACTGTGATCTCTAATCAAAATTAAATTGGGTTTAAACACGCTATTATATAGTCAAAGTACTAACAACAAAATAATACAGAATTATCTTCTGCTTTGGCAAAGCAGTTAATATGAGATGTAACAAAAACTGATGGTTATATGTTTTTTATTTTTTTTCCTTGTGGGGTTAGTTGAAGAAAGAGAGAAAGATGGTGGTGGTTGTTTAACAATATTCTTTTTAGCAATTAGTCTCAAATCTTATTTTTAATGAAACACTATTTCTGGAAAGATAATGTAAAAATAAACAGTTTAAGCTATTTTCAAGTATTAGTTTTAAGAGTCTATAGACATCTTGTTCAGAATAAGGCTAAAATACAGTCTTCACCTTTAAAAAGCTTACAGAAACTCAAAACTTCAACAAAATCATCTCCTTTTACGAACAGGTATCAAAATATAAAAATAATAGGGGTATAGGTTACATAAATAATTTTCTTTAAAAATAAGGTTGTATAAATTTGCCTAATTTAGGTATCTTGTTTCATTTTTTTCATATCAGTAGAGCAGAACAAATAAAAAGGGAGGGGAGAGGTTACAGTGAACAGGAGGAGCTAAAGTCAGGAAGGGGACGCAGGAGGAAAGGACTAAGGGGAGAGTAAGGAGACATGGAAGTATAAAGCTAAAAACAGAGATAATAACCAAAAGGCAAGCTGCTTAGTTGTGCATGGCCCCAGCTTGCTCTCTTACCACAGCTACCACCTCTGGCTGCATCTGCAACTCTAATCTAAAAGGTCAGCAGGAAAGGTAAAAATTAAAAGTTCTTAGGAGTCAGTCTAATGCAAACTGTGTTTTAAAGGCATGATGACCATCTCAGTATTGTTGGTATCCTAAGTTTTCATATTTAATAAAACACAGGCCAATTTTATTTGTTTAACATACCAAAGATAAATGTAAAGAATTCTATGAATGAGTCTTGGGTGTCTAAAACATTAAGTTAAGTCCCTAAACTGTTACTATAAACATTGCCTTGCAAGGGATTTATTTCTTATCATACTAAAGGGCTTAGGATGGGCCTGCAATATAAGTATGGTTGAAGGAAACCCCTGTGTAATTGACATTTTAGGATAAGTATTGGACCTATGATTTCATTAGTAAAGGGAAATTACAAGTGAGAAAACTCCTTCCACCAATATAGGTTAACATATTTTTATACATCAAAATCTTAGAAAACTGCCTAGAAAAAAGAGATTAAGTGACTTGCCTAGGGTCACATAGACTGTATATATCATAGATAGGGCTTGAACTTAGGCCTTCCTGGTTCCAAGATCACCTGACTATCCACTATGCTATCTTACCTTTCAGCATAACAATCATGACAGCATTTCAAATTTATATACCAGTTTATAAAGTTCTCAGTTTCATATCTGCTGTCTTATGTGGCAATACAAGGTATGTAAAGGTAAATTTTCTTACCCTTAATTTGAAGATAAGGGAAGTTGGAGACTATGAAAGGAATAGCAGTTTCTTAACACAGCTTCCTGGTCTGGGGGCATAAAAGGTGCCAGTCTCATGTAACTGGTACATCTCAGACTTGTATAAGCCATTCTTGGTGCTAAGACTTTGTAAGATCCTTTACCAAGGAGCCACTGATTAAACACATTTCCAAATGGAGATGAGGGCTATGTCCAGAGAAGCTCAGTACCATTGTATCCTTGTAGCATAGCCTTGCTATGTTAGCTCATCTAAAGCTTCCTCCTTTCTTAAATGTTCAGTGAATTGTGAGTACCTCATTTTGTCCCAACATTGAACCTGAATTAAGAGATTGCTGGAGAGCCATGCCTACAATGGGGACAAAATTTTTTCAAGTGACTGTCCAAACCCAATCAGTAGCTTAGTGGTTGTGTTAGTAATTGAAGCCAAATCTTTTATTCATTGATCTTTTAATTTGGAGCCATGTTTTTTTTTTAACAGAACTAATTAGTACTAAATGAGATCTCCAAGATGGTTCTGTATCCCTTTTAAGAAGCTTTCAGATTATTCATACATAGATTATTTTTAAATCAGATGCTTGCATTGGTGCTTATATCCACTACTGTGTTCAGTAGGTAGATAGAACAATGCTAACATTTTACTCTAAACTAGCACAAGACAATTTTCCCCATTTGAGTCCTTGGAAAGCAAATTGGCATCACTATTAGATTTTGGAATAGTTTTACTAGAAAGGATGTAAACCTCAAAATATTCTAGTAGTTTTGTCTTGGATAATGACACTATACTGCCCTAGATGAAACAAATACTTTCTCATTTAGTATGTGATTATTATTTGTAAGTGACACATTCTCCTTAGTTTTATTAATATTTATTAATAATTTTCAAGTCACTCTTCAAATAAAGAGGTAAAGCACAGGTAGGCAAATGTCCAAGATACTTTATAAACTGTACACATACATACATATATATGCATGTGTGTATATATACATACACACATACATACATACATATGTGTGTATGTATATATACATACATACATACATATGTGTGTATGTGTGTATATATATATATATATATATATATTTGTGGAAAGAGAGAGAGACAGAGAGAGACAGAGACAGAGACAGAGACCGAGGCAGAGAGAGAATTCTCTCAACCTCTAGAGAGATATTATTGTCTCATAAATTTTTACTAAAAAAAACCTGACCTATCACCTTTTACTTCAGAGTTCTACAAATTATAAAGTCATAGAATTTTAGGTTTGGGAAGGACGTTGGTGGCTATGGAGTTCAAACTATTCAAAAATAAATTTATACTACATTACATGTGACTAGAAGGCATGCAGTCTTTACTTGAAGACATCCATTGAGTAATAATTACTCCTTTCTGAGAAAGCCCATGACATTTTATTTTTGTATGACTAACAGGAAGTTTTTCTTTATATTAAGACTAAATCGGAGTCTTTGTGATTTTTTACTTTCTATCTATTGTTCCTATATCTTCCTTCTTGGCCCCACAGAATACATCAAATGCTTTTTCCACATAATACCCTTTTAGGTTTTTGAAGCTAGCTGTCAGGTGCTACGCCTTCTCCTTTCCTCTACTCACTCCTCACACACCACCTTCTTTTTGCTAGGATAAACACCCTCTGTTCCTCTATCTGATCCTCACATGGTATATACTCAAGCACATCTTTCTATATGCCATCATTATGACATCTGGATCATAAGATGTAGATTGTATAACTGTCCTTCCAAAGATGTGGTGCGCAGAAGTGGACACAATTCTACAGATGTGGTCTCACAAGAGCCTGTACAATGGGACAATCCCCTCTTCGTTATTAGAACTATACCTCTGAATTCAGCTCAAGGACTCATAAGGTTTGGGGGTTTTATTGCATGTTTGAATCCTTTTAGTCCATTAAAACTTTCGTATCTTTTTTTTTTTAGCTTTTTCTATATAACTTGCACTTAGAAAGGTTTTTTCTTTAACCTAGGTATAAGATTTTACATACAGTTGCATTAAATTTTATTATATTATATTCAGTCCAATTTTCTAGATTTTTAGATATTTTTGAGAATTTGACTCTGTCTTCTTATGTGATAGCTATAACCCACAAGCTTTGTGTAATTAAAAAAAATTAATAAGGGTGCTATGTCTTTAGTTAAGTCATTACTACAAACCCTATACATCACAGATCTGTAAGGCACTCCACTAGAGACTTCTCAGTTTACTAATGAGATGTAAAGGGAAATATAGGCTAAGATAAAGAAATGAAAATCTAAAAATTGAAGTGAGGGAAGGAAAAAAGTGACATTGGGGACAGCAAAAGTTCTAAGAAAAAAACAGACAACATTCTATCCTGCTACAAATGGCAGTTAATTTTTGTCAGTTAATGAGAGAATCTGTTGCTTTTGAAAAATTAGACATCATGATAAACGGTAGTGCAAAGAAAGATTGAATTGACTAATTCATCCCTAGATATGAGAAATAAAAATGTATTTGAAAGGAATTAAGATTATCTTTTTTTTTAAATGCACAGTATTGCAGATTTGACTTGACCAGATCATAACAAAATTGGTTATGCTTCTTAATGTACCCAATATTTTGAGCTTTTTAAAGCAGTTGGTAACTTTATCATACCATTCACTCTATTAAACATTTTAATACTTTTAAGTGGAATATCTATCTAACCATCTCTCCCTCTTCTTAATTTTTGAACTAAAGTGTAAGATTTTATATTCACTGCTATTAAATTTTACCCTATTATACACAGCCCAACCTTTTAGCCCTTGGAATTATTTTTGGATTCTCACTCTAAGGTGGTAGCCATCCCTTCTTTGTCTCAACTGAAAATTTCATAAGCCTGTTATTTATGCATTTGTACAAGTCACTGACAAATATGTTAAACAGCATAAGCCACACACAGATTCCTGAGGTCCTACATTGGAGACCTTTTTCCAAACTGATATAAAATAATTAATGATCACTTTGTATCTGGTCATTCAACCAGTTCTTGAATTAACCACATTGCTGTTTAGGCAGTTAGTTTGTGCAACAGATAGAGAATCAGGCCAAGGGTCAGGAAGTCTCATCTTCCTGAGTTCAAATCATACCTCACACACTTAGCTGTTTGACCCTGGGCAAGTCATTTAACCCTGTTTGCCTCAGTTTTGTCATTTGTAAAATGAACAGAAGAAGGAAATGTCAACCCCCTCCAGTATCTCTGTCAAAAAACCCCCAAATGAGATCACAAAGAGTTAGATATGGTTTGAAATGATTAAACAACAACTCTTATTTAGCCCATATGCTTCATCTTTCCCACAAGAACAGTTATCAGCAACGTTATGGAATGTCTTGCTAAAATAAGGTAAACCATATTTATAACTTTCTGTTGATCTATTAGTTTAAATAAGCCCATCAAAAATGAAATAAGGATTTTCTGCCACAATCTTTTTTTATGAAGCTCTGCTTACACTATGGAATCAACATTTCCTTTTCTAGTTCTTTATTTGCCATTCCTTTCATAATACATTTTATAGTTTTGTAAAAAGAAAAATTTTGAGAACTGGGAAAATATTTGCTCTTTTTCAATGCTATGGTATCTCTCCTTTCTTCTATATTCCTTCAAATGTCAGTGGCACTAATCACATATGATAGCTATTTTCATAAATTAAGAGGAAAATATATGTAAAATGGGAATTATATGGAGATCATTCATTCAGGCAGACAGGAAGTATTCTAGCCTCTTCTAGATGTCCTATTTGGTGGTACAGATCTAAGAAAGGAAGTAGGTGAAGAGTGAAGCTATACAATCTAACCTTAAATAGTTTGCCATATAACAGAGGAATTAGACTATATGAGCATGGAAAGTTAAATAGTAATCAAAGATGAAATAACAATAAAATCCATCACTGAGGATAAAGAAGGTTTAGTAGTATATGGGATAAATTATTTAAATACATAAACTTTGCAACTCCCTATAAAGTATAAAGATTCTGTAGCTTCTATCTTTAACAAGAATTATAGTTGTCATTATGTTGATACGGTTACTAGACTAATGCATATTAAAATTTATGTTTAACACTCATTTTAAAGTCATACCATAGTGGATAGAGTATTAGAATTAGAATCTGCAAAACCTGGGTTCAAATCCTACCTCTAGCACTTACTAGTTCTATGACCCTGCAGAAGTCATTTTACTTTCTTGAGGTTAGAAATCCTTGAGGGGGCAGAGGAAAGGAACCTATGACTTTGAGGCCACATGTGGACTTGTAAGTTCTTAAGTGTGGCCCATTGATTAAATTTAAACTTTACAGAATAAGTTCCCTTAAAAAAAAGGATTTGTTCTATAAAACTTGCATTCTGTTAAAAGGCCCATCAAAGGACCTAGAAGGCCACATTTCACCTCAAGGCTGCAGGTTCCTTATCCTTGCCACAGTCTAAATTATCCCTTCTAGTTCTAAATGAAGGCACTCAGGAAGCTTTAAAAGTAGGATTTCTTGATAGTGCACTAAAAAGAGTTGTTTTTTAAAATTGCCTTTTGCTATGGAGCACATCAAATGGTGTAAGAACATCTCTATTCACTAGTAATTTATTACCTATGATAATTGTCTAAAACACTGAAAGGTTAAGTGACTTTTCCAGGGTTATAGAACCCATGTATGTAAGAGGTATGACTTAAATACAGGTCTTTACCACTTTAAGGCCAACTTTCTATTCACCCTACCAAGCTGCCTCTCTTCTGTATCTACAAATAAGATACATAATCCATGTAGATCATTGTTTTAAGTATGCATCTGATTGTGTGTATATATATATGGGTACAGGTAAAATTCCAGTTTCTTCTAATGTTTGTAGCCAACACAATAGCAGCCAAAAAATGTAGGTCAAGTATGACTGAAAACTGCACCCTAGTGAGTAAACCATTGATTAAAATGGTGAGATAAAAAGATTGAATCATTATAATGAAAATCAAATACTTTTGCTAATTTCACATGCACTTCATATTAAAGATTTTAGGAAAGGAAAAAAAGTCCATTTCTTTTCTACTACATTAAAATTCACATAAAATATATGAACACATAAAAATACACACACATGCACACACAGTATTTGTTGTGGAAAGCTATAAGGAAGAATTCAATAAAATTAATATATAACATGAAAATGAAAACCTTAATGCTTTAACTTAACCTAGCAAATGCCCTCAAATTGCTAAATATGGAAATGAAAACTAAAAAAAAGATCAAAGGAGAGATACAGTTAGAAATTAAGTGAACAAAACTAACCAAACAAAATCTACTCATATACAAAGATAGATCGGGAAAATAAATACAGTATATAACCTCATAGATGTAGAAGTACAAATATAAATTCTAAGACAGAAAAAATCAAACAAAAGAAACACCATAAAACTATATTTTCATTCTCCCTGTGTCTTTGCAGCAACTGTACTATAGAAAGTAAAATAAATGTAGGAAAAGTGTGCTTTTGAGCTTTTGTTGTTTCTATTGCAAATATAAAAAAGGAGACTCACATGGGCTGAGGAAATATAAGATGTTCCAGAGAACACTGCTGGAAAATTCTCAAAGAGAATATCAGAAACTGTTAAGATCATAAACAAGTTCAGATTTAACTCTTTTTCAGCTGCAAGTTCAGGTATGAATTTCTGATATTTCTTTATATATTTTTAATGAATGTATAATTTGTCCTTCACATTGGAGACATTTTATTCTGGAAAATTCTAGAGTTTATTAAAAATATGTGGCCATAAGACAGGTTATTAGGTGTACTTGTATCCTACCTATAATCTTGATGTGTGTTTTTGTATGTGTGTATGTGGGCGCATGCACATGTGAAACATGATGTATTAAGTAGGAGAAATCTTGTATTAGTATATTATTTGAAATCATTGATGAAATATAGGGAGCAGACTACAGCAACACATTAGAGAATGAATCCTTCATAAACAAGAATGCAAAAATAGAGGATTTATAAAAAGTTCAAATCATTCCATTGGTGCTGAGCTATTCAATTTACTACTTATAACACTGAAATATTAAAAGGACAATTCCTTCATTCAAGAAAAAAAATATTTATAATAAGCATACATCTACAAGCTATTCACTAAGCACCTGAAGAGTTCACTACTGCCACCTCATTTAAGCAGACTGGGTTATTACAATGTGCTGGATGTTCAGTTACTTCTGAAAAGTAATTTCAACTTCAATGGTAAGTGTTAAAAAGAGAAAAAGACACCACAAACTCTTAGTCCTAGTTTCTTTACTCAACTCTCCCTATTACTTATTCTGGCTGTGAGTTAGAGTGTTCCAATTACTTTTCCTCAGTGTACATATTCACCAAACCAGAAGTAGAAGTCATGGCATTATTTGCATCCTTAAAAGTTCCCTCCTCCAAGTGATCCTAAAGAATTCCAACCCCAAATCACTTTTTTAGCTATTATTCAAGGTTTATAGTTAGAGGATAGCCACTTCGGTAATTCTTGCTACTATTTGGAAGTACTTTAGAGGTAGTTCAAATAATTTTTGTTGATAAACAAATTGGATTCCTAATGGAATTAGACCATTTACATTCTGATAAAAAGAGATATTATGAAAATGTTATAACTAAAACCCCCAAACAACAACAAAAAATGCCCAAAGTTTCTCATATAGTACTATGGTGTGGTAGAAAGAGCCTGAAACTATGGTCAGAAGCTCCAGGTTTGTAACTCATGGTTACTATTTAGCAGCTATATGAATTTAACATCATTTCCTCTCTCTGAGCTTTAATTTTGTCATCTGTAAAAATTGATAGCTGGACTAAATGATCTATCAATAAGATGCATGTCTCAGCTTGAAACCTAAGGACATAGATCATATTGATTGAATAGGAAACAATGACTGGCCCAAATGTTAAAGTAAAATTTAAGACATTTTTTTGTTTTTATAACTACAATTTTAATAAACTCCTTTGCTTTATTAATTGAAGACACTGACACCTCACATTTTATTCCCAGCAGAAAGGATTTGGTTCCTGACTAGTGATCACAAAGAATGAATCCATTGTGACCAAATATTCCCCCCAGAATTTATTTATTTTTAGTTCTCAACATTCATTTCCACAAGATTTTGAGCTCCAAATTTTCTCCCCATCTTTCCCCTACCTTCACCCCAAAATGGTAAGCATACTGATTACCCTTTCTCCCAGTGTGGCTTCTCTTCTATCCCACTCCATATGCCCCTTTATCACTTTTCCCCTTACTTTCTTATAGGCAAAGATGGATTTCTATATCCCATTGCCTATATATCTTATTTCCTGGTTGCATGTAAAAACATTTTTTAACATTTGTTTTTAAAACTTCGATTTCCAGATTCTCTTCCTTCTTCTCTCCTCACCTACCCCCACTGAGTAAACAAGCAATTCAATATAGGTTATACATGTGCAGTTATGCAAAACCTTTCCATAGTAGTCATTTTGTGAAAGATTAACTATATTTCCCTCCATCCTATCCCACCCTCCCTTTATTCTATTTTCTCATTTGACCCTGTCCCTTTTCAAAAGTATTTGTTTCTGACTATCACTTCCTTCAATCTGCCCTCCCTTCTATCATCCCCTTCTTAATCTCTTCTCCCCTACTTTAGTGTAGGGAAAAATATCCAACTGAGTGTGTATGTTATTCCCTCCTTAAACTGAATTCAAAGAGAGTAAGGCTGATTAATTCCCTTTCATCTACATGCTCTTCCCCTCCATAGCAACTGCTTTCTCTGGCCTCTTTTATGTGAGGTAATTTACCGTATTCTCTCTCTCCTTTTCTCCTTCTCCCAATATATTCCTTTCTCACCTCATTATTTTTTTAGATGTCATCTCTTCAAATTCAACTCACCCTGTTCCCTCTGTCCATATATACATACACATATAAACACATATACATATATGTATATGCATATGTACATATACATATATACATATATTCCCTTCAACTATCCTAATATTGAGAAAAGTCTCATGAGTTACAAGTATTATCTTTCCATGTAGGAATGTAAACAGTTCAAATTTAATAAGTCCCTTACGGATTTTCTTTCCTGTTTACCTTTTCATGCTTCTCTTGATTCTTGTATCTGAAAGTCAAATTTTCTGTTCATTTCTGGTTTCCTATTTTCCTCTGAAGTATTATATCAGTTTTACTGGGTACATAATTCTTGGTTTTAATCCTAGCTCCTGTGACTTGAATATCATATTCCAAGACCTTTGATTCCTTAATTTAGAAGCTGCTGGATTGTGTGTTATCTTGATTGTATTTCCACACTGCTCATATTGTTTCTTCCTGAATGCTTGCAATATTTTCTCCTTGACCTGGGAATTTTGCAATTTGTTTATAATATTTATAGGAGTTTTCTTTTTGGGATCTTTGTCAAGAGGCGATCAGTAGATTCTTTCTATTTCTATTTTACCCTCTGGTTCTAGAATATCAAGGCAGTTTTCCTTGATAATTTGTTGAAAGATGATATCTAGGCTCTTTATTATCATAACTTTAAAGTAATCCAATAATTTTAAAATTATTTCTCCTGGATCCATTTTCCAATGTTGTTTTTCCAATAAGATATTCTACACTGTCTCTTTTTAAAATTATTTTTGGATCAATTTTATAGTATTTTTATTTCTCATAAAGTCATTAGCTTCCATTTCTTCCAATCTAATTTTGAAGGAATTTCCTTCAGTGAGTTTTTCCACCTCCCTTTCCACTTGACCAATTCTCCTTTTTAAGGAATTTTTTTCCTCATTGGCTTTTTGTACTTCTTTTGCCATTTGGGTTAGTCTATTTTTTAAGGTATTATTTTCTTCTGTATTTTTGTGGGGTCTCTTTTAGCAAGCTGTTGACTCATTTTTCATGATTTTCTTGCACCATTCTTATTTCTCTTCCAAATTTTTCCTCTATGCCTCTTGACTGATTTTCAAAATCTTTTTTGAATTCTTCCATGGCCTGCGACCAATTCATATTTCTCTTGGAGGCTTTTGATGGAGGAATTTTGACTTCTTGTTTTCTTCTGGTTGTATAATTTGTTCTTCTTTGTCACCAAAGAAAGATTCTATAGTGTGATTTTTCCCCCTCTGTTTGCTCATTTTCCCAGTTAATTATTTGACTTTTGAGCTCTTTGCCATGTCAGGACTCTGCTTCCAAAGTGGAGTGTGCTCTGTCCTAAATTTCTGGAGTTTTGCACAAGTGTTTCAGAGCTACTTCTAGGTACCTGTAAATTTTAAGTTCTTCTAAGGAGATATGATCAAAGACAAGGTGTTTACTCCCCTCCTGGCCTGTGGTCTGGTCTGTGAGTGACCACGAGCATTCTTTCGTGTCTTGGAAGTATGAGGAGGATTCCCTCTCAACTACCACAAGCTCTGCCACACCAGCACTCCTCCTCACCCCAGGACCACCACCCAAGACTGCAATACAGATACAAGCATGGCAAAGCAAGAGAATCTTGCCTCAGTGCCAGCAAAGAGATCCCTGCAATTGCCCTCTAATCACATTCTTGATACCCCTACCATCTGTGGGCCTGGAGTTCTGGAAGTAGGTGTTGTTGCTGCTGCTTCTTCTGCTGCCACAACTGCTAGCTTCACCACAACAGGGATAGGACTGGAGCACACTCTTCTCTCACCCAGGTCCAACAGAGTTTCCCCACTGACCTTTTTGTTCTTGGCATTTGTGGGTTGAGAAGCCTAGAAACTACCACAGTTGCCAGTGATTCAGTCCCCTGAGGACTGCTCCAACATGGATGGTGCCTGTGCTCAGCTATCAGCTGTGTGTGAACAGACCCTTCCTATTGGCATGCCAGGCTGCCTTCAGCTGGAGATGAGTTTCACTCTGTCATTTTGTGTTCTGTAGCTCTAAAATGTGTTTAGAGTCATTTTTACAGGTACTTGGTTGCAACTGGAGTACAAGTTCTAGCAAGCTTTTGCTATTTCTCTGCCATCTTGGCTCCACAACCTGACCAATTTTTTAATGCAAACTTTTTGGTCATCATCAGAAGTCCATTTGTTTGACTGTTAATTGTTGTGGTTATGATTTTACTTATTTTTTGTCTAATTCATGTTCTTTTAATTCACATACATAAACTTTCTATGATGACTCTATCAGATTTTAACCATCCATTCAGAATTCACTCTAATCATTCTCTAAATAATGTGGTTATATAATTTATGTAAGGTAGGAAACAAAGGAAAAATTAATAGGCTAAATCCTTGACTACTGGAATTCTTACTTTGTTTACAGCAAAAAGACCTAACCTGGTGAACTTTTAAATTGATTCTGTGGTGGAGTGTCAGGAAAAGGGGCAGAGGAAGCTACAAACTATAAACTTTAGTTTAACTACTGGTGTTCCAAAAGTGATAAATGTCCAATGAGAAATGAGATTATATATTACTTGGTAAACTAACACTACAGCAATGACATGAGAATGAAAAAAGACAAGGATGGCTTGGAGGCACTCCTCAGAGAGGCATAGTAGTCTGCAGAGTTGTTTACATCAGGAGTAGAAAGGCTACAATAAAAACCATTTTATTGGATACTTCACCATCTCATCTTGTAGACTTCATTATAAGCAAAGAGGACATAAGAAAGGTTATAGAAGGACTTTTAGTAAAGATGAACATGTGAAAGGCTCCAGATAAACATAGACATTTCATATATATACCTCAAGAAAATAACAGTAATAAAATGTACCAACTAAAACAAAAGATCAGTTAAGATAACCCCCTTTCCAAAATAAAAGACAAAAACAAAAAACAAACATTGCATGATTGGCTTGGATCACCAGATGTCTGTTTCATTGGGACCTTGAGGAGACGGTTACTCAGTTCAGCCACTAGCCAATGTGGTTCCAAAGGTGACAGACCAGAGATCACTTTAAACTAGCTCAACACATACCCCATAGGAAATATTGCTGACGGAGAAGAACCATGGAGGACTGGGAGCATTGCATTGGTGCCAATAGCCCTCCTTTCCCATGTTAGGCCCTATGTTGATTGGCCAGCATAAGAGTAACAGCAACAACTGCAGAACCCAGATAAATTTTGCAACACAAAGAATGAAGAAGGTGAACCTAAGGGAGCATATGGTAATCATCTCTAGTGGAGAGACAGAAGAAATGGACAAATAGAAGAAAACTCCTAATATAATCAAGAAATGCTAAATGTTAAGAGAACTTGAAGATAAAATTCCCGAAGATGATAATTCTGCAATAATTAAAAGAAGAACCCCAGAAAAAATTATTAGCCACAAGAACTGTGAGAGTAGATAGAAAGTCCACTTAAAGAGAAGAATGCAGAGATGAAGGAAGGAAGGCATTAGAAGCGGAATTAGAACTCTAAATGAAGGACTTGGAAAGAGAATAAGCAATTTAATTAAAAGTTGAATAAATACTAGACCCCTTGAAGAACTAACTGAAAGAAAGAACTAAAAAACTTCAGTGGTTAATTGAAAAAAAATTACAGCAAAGTCAAAAGATGAAAGAATGAGACTATATTGGAGATCTACTGTTAAAAACGCAACTTACCTGTAAAACAAAGCAAGAAAAAAAACTAAAGAATCAAGCAGTTTCCAAATGAATTATAGCAGGAAAATGTAGGACACTAAAATTATAATAAATAAGAAGAAATCAAATATGAGTGGTAGAATGGATGAGAAAGTAAAACACTAAAAATCTGTTATTTAGAATTTATAGCATAGATATTCAAATAAAGTTAAAATGAAGTGATAGTTGAATATATTATGACACAACTGAAAACAGAGTAAAGGGATGGCAATTACAATAAAGGTAAGAGTAAAAAAACATAGCTAAGACTGATAAGCAGAGAAACTACATTGTGTTTAAAGTCACCATAAATACATAGCTACATAACAATCATTTAAATAAAGTTTTAAAGTTTCCAAAGTTTTACATATATAATTTGACACTCAACAACCATGTGAGCAAGGTGTTATTATATTCATTTTGCATATGAGAATACTGAGGCTGAGTCATTAAGAAACTTGCCCAAGGTTACAGAGTTACACAGCTAATAAGTGTTTGAGGCAGGATTTGAAATATCAGTATTTCCTTGTTCTCTCTCTCTCTCTCTCTCTCTGTCTCTCTCTCTCTCTCTCTCTCTCTCTCTCTCTCTCTCTCTCTGTCTCTCTCTCTCTCTCTCTTTCTCTTTTTTCTTTCTTCCTTCCCTCCCTCTCTCTCCCTTTGTTTCTCTCTCTTTCTTCCCTCTATGTTCATATACACACATATGCATATATGTGAATACATGCAAATATACAAACATATATACATATGTGTATACATAAACAGACACACACACAACAATATATCATCTAGCTAAGTACGTAAAGGAAGATATTGCCAATCTATTGGAAGACAGTAAAACAAAAATCATTTAATATGCCCTTTTCAGAACTAGATAAATACAAATCACCAAGAAAGATATTAAGGGTAAGAAAAGAATATTAGAAAAATTAGATATACCATTGGAAATAATTGACTGGTAATAACAAAAAATAGACCTCTTTTCATCTTTAAATGGCATATTTACAAAAACTGACCATGTACTAGGCCTAAAAAACTAAAGCATAATCAGATATTTTAAAATTATTACAGACCACAATGTAACTCTAAAAAATTATACTGGTAAGAAATTCAAGCCAAATATTTAGACAAACAGAAACCAAGTAATATAATACTAAAGAATGGTTCAGAATGTCATAGAAAAACAGAAATATTTTTTGAAGAAAATTACAATGAGATAAAATACCAAAACATGGCATGCAACCTAAATAGATACTTATTTCAACAATAAAGAGAAAAATAATTAAGCATATAACTTTAAAAATCTAGAAAATTTATCAATAAGTTTTAAATTTACCCCACATAAAATTATGAAATTAGTAAGATATTACAAATAAAAAGACAATTATTTAGATGATGTTTTTAGGGTCAACAAAACTTTTCATTCCATCAAGCCTGGTTTGAGGCAGGTATGATTTTTTTTTCTTACAAGTTATATAAGGACACTATGTTTGCCATCAAGGATTTTGTTACTGTCATCCTTTCTTTGTGAATATAGTTCCACTAAAATAATTTTTAGATAATCTGTACGTGAATGTGCACATTGATAAATAGCTATCGAAAGAGAAGCAATGTAACACAAGTAGGAAAAGCACTGTATTTGGAGTCAAAGAACATGTTTTCAAATTCTGATTATTCATACCATTTGTATGGAACGGGATGATGCTATTGTGATCACCAGTTCAAATCCTTGTGGTGAGATGAAGTACCACCAGACAGTATCATCTTCCTTGCCACTGTGTCTTAAAGTCTTCCGGACCTTCCTGAACAGATGTCCTGCCTCTATGTCCTCCAGACCCTTATGTACTATCATTTGATCTCTTGTACTCTAAAAACTATTAGCTTTGTCATCAATGCTGCTGTACCATTAGGTCTTCTGGTCCTTCCCATATATCCTATAAATGAAGATCATTTTATGTAGTGTCTCTCACTTAGAGTCTGCTTAAAAAAACCATCTTATCCCTATAAAATAAAAACAGTGTTTGTGATATAAGATGAACTTAATAAATTCTTTTTCATTCATTCACCTCTCAGGGCCTAAGTTTCTTTATCTGAAAAGTGAGGCAGGTAGATTAGATAACTCCTATGTTCTCTCTAGCTTTATCTTTAATCCTATGATATAGATAGTTAAGGTTCATTGTGTGTGTTTGTGTGTGTGTGTATGTGTGTGTCTGTGTCTGTGTCTGTATGTATAATATTATGACCTAGAATATAGGCTGGCATTCATATGTAGAATTCCAAGAGAAAGCTGTAAGCTCTTGCATCAAAGGGCCTTTGTCTTCTCCCCCCAGAAGACATCCAGAGGCTGTTCTCCTGGTATTGCCCAAGTAAATTAGAGATAGAATTCTCTGGGCATACTTGCACTGATACCATTGTTTATTATCTTGCAAACTTACATTTTTAAAAATTGCTTCACTCTATCTGAGTGAATAACCCAACTGAGAAGGTTTCTGCCTGTCTCCATAAATTCTGACTCCATAGATATAGGACCAAGAAGTCACATAAGACCTAGAATCACAGATAAAATTCACATTTCCTTTTAATGGACTTTGAGTAATGCTATGGGAAATAAAAATTTCTTAATGAATAATAAATATACTATTTGGTAAGACCCTACTATGTGCCAAGGAACCCTCAAACCATTTCACTAATTATAGTGTACAAAACATAGTTTGGGAAATAAGTATGACCTTACCTCCACAATAATCACTGTCTGAAAACACTGGGAAAAAAGGAAACCAACTGATAAATCAGAAATGGATCTTTCTTGTATAGAACAAGAAAACTTAGAGGTGCCAATGACTATCTTTACTCCAACCCTAACACACACTAGTTGACTTGACACTTATTTGGACATTTTAAGCATTTCCTAGTATGAAGTACTGATCACAACTAAGGTCGAGAGAGCTAAAAAATAAATGACAGATGTATGAAAATCAGTTAATCAATAAATATATTAAGCATCTAATATGTGCCAAAAAACTGTCCCATTCCATGGGATAATTACTTATTACATAAGTAATTGAAATAGAAAAAGAAGGAAAAGCTAAGATTGACAACTTTACTGCACACAATTAAAAACCTTTACATGAAAAAGTCAATACAAATGAATATAAAGAAAAACTATATATAGACGAAAATATTTCTATCAAATATCTTTGTTGAACTTGTCATAGGGAAAAGAGTAAAAGAACTGTCCTGTGATTTAACTGATATAGAGAAATGCCTGAGGAAGAATTCTAATCAGTGCAGGTTGATGCCTTCTTCCCCACTCCAACAGTTACCTAGAGCACTAAGAGATTAAGTGACTTTCCCAGGGTGATCACACACTTGGACAGAGGAAGGATATCCACCCAATTCTGCCCAATATAGAAAAAACATATATATATATGGAATTGTTAGATACAAAAGAATAAGAGCTTTTGAGTAAAAAAATAATTATTAGGTAGCATATATAAATAAGCTGTTTTCTTTCTTTCTTTCCTTCTTTCCTTCCTTCCTTTCTTTCTTTCTCTCTTTCTTTCTTTTCTTTCTTTCGAAGGGGGGAAAGCAAGGTAATTGGGGTTAAATGACTTGCCCAAGGTCACACAGCTAGTAAGTGTGTCAAGTATCTCAGGCCAGATTTGAACTTAGGTCCTCCTGATTCCAGGGCTGATGCTCATTCACTGCACCACCTAGCTGCCCCTGAACAAGCTGTTCTTAATTGAAGAAATAAAAGCTATTAATAACCATATGAAAGTATGCTCCAATCATAAAAAGAAGAGAAATTCAAACTACAATTACCTCTAAAGTTTCATCTCACACCATTGAGACTAGTAAAAATGACAAAATACAAAAATGGTAAATTATGGAAGGCAAAACAGTACATATTAATTAATGTACTTTTTATAGACCTTTTTATGGACCCCAAAATTGGAACTATACTAGAAAAGTCACTAAACTGCACATACCCGAAGGTGATAAAAGAAAGAGCTCAAGGTTCCATATAGAATGCAGTATTTATAACAGCACATTTTTTTCCATAATAAAAACCTAGAGAAACAATAGTTGCCTAACAACCATGGAATGGCTGAACAAAATTTTGGTGTATGTAATGGAATATATTTGTGCCATAAGAAACAATAGACTTGAAAAAATCTGGAGAAAATCAAGGGTTGTATTAACTGGTGTACAAAAAGTTAAATAAATCTGTGAGAATATACAAAATGAAGACAAAAATGTAAAGGAAAACAATCAATGGAATCCTCAGTTTTGATGCCGAAAGTTCGTCAGTGAGATATATCTACCTTCTCTTTGAAGAGGTGGTTAATAGCTATGAAAGTAGTACCTAAATATCGTCAGAAATAACTGATAACTTGCTTCAGTTTATATAACTGGTTCATTTTATATAACTATCCTTCTTTCTTATAAAAAATCATTCCATGTGATAAGGTAGGATATTGGGAAGTGATAGTAACATTTTGAAAAAGTGTAAATATAACAGTAAAAAACAATTACAACCTTTATACCAATATCTGTTAAAGGAAATGAAGTAGAGCATTTTCCAAATTTCAAACAAAACATAAATTTATACCTTTGTACATACCTTTTGTACCTATATACACAAGCATATATACATATATGTACACCTCTATATATGTATAATATTTTTGTGTGTGTATAAATATACAAACACATATGCCATCTAGTAAAAGAGGGTAAAAATTATAGCATTACTCTTCTGGGAGATATATGATGATAAGGTATTGATCAGAGTTTTTACATGATCAATGTAAAATGGAAGTCAATTTAACTCAACTTTAATTTTTCTTCTATTTCCGTTTAAAAAGAGAGTGTTGTTTTTTTATTGGAAAGGACAAAGCACAAATACTTTATGGAAAATTATAATTAAAGGTAAGTAGTTGAATGTTGAAAGAACATTTGGTGGCAGCTACTGCTGCTGTTACTACTACTATTACTATTACTATTACTATTACTACTACTACTACTACTTCTACTACTACTACTACCACTACTACTACTACTTCTACTACTACTACTACTACAACTGCTGCTGCTGCTATGAAGTAAGGAGGAAGAAGTGGCAGTGGGGTGAAGTAGAACAAAAGAGTAGAGGAAGAAGAGAAAGAAGAGTAGTAGAGAAGGAGGAAGAAGAGGAAAAGAATAATAGGGAGAAAATGGAAAGGGAAAGAGGAAGAGGCAAAGGAATAAGGGAGGGGGAAGAGGAGAAAGAGCTGGCGAAAGGGGAGAATGAAGAGGACACTGGACTTAGTGATCAATATAGATTTATTGGATTGAATTGGTTGAATCTATACAACAGATTGAATTGGTTGTGTACAACAGATCATCGTAGACTAACAATTTTGTACCTCCGAATATCTAGTAAGAAACAACCTGGTGACTAGAATTGCAAACCATAAGCTCATCATCTTCCATAAACATAAAGATGACAAATATTCCTAGTACAAATACAACCCTCAAAATATCTTTGGGAACTCACCAATAAAATATACAGGGATTGAACCATTCACAAAGACCAAATGTTACCCCCAAATTACCTGGTAATATCACTGATTTATAAAAAAAAGCTAAGATAATTTTCCATAAATGTTGTTGCAAGAATATATATAATCTCCCAGCTATGGGAAATGAAATTGTCATGGGATAATTTCTATCAGAACTCATCAAAAAGATGAGAATTAAATACTACTGGTACTATTATTAAAAACTAGTATTATTTTTACTAATACTACTTATCTTTTATATATTATTCATTTTCAGTTCTTTAGAAATTACTGGGTTTTGTGTCTTGCTCTTATATAGAAATATAGATTGTTGTTCAGTCATTTCAGTCATTATGACATCATTTGTGTGTTTTGTTTATTTGTTTACAAAGAAACTGGAGTGGTTTGCCATTTCCTTCTCTTGATCATTTTATAGATGAGGAAATTAAGGCAAACAGGGTTAAGTGACTTATCCCAGATTACACAGCTAATAAGTGTCTAAAGCCAGATTTGAACTCACGAAGATAAGTCTGCCTGACTTCAGGCCCAGCACTCTATCCTGCTGCTGAAAACACATTAAAATAGAACGAACAATTTTTTTTCCAACGGGAAACTTGGAATTATCACAGAAGTTATATGATTTCTCCAAGAAAATCCAGATCACCTTCCTCATTCCAGGGTAGATTTATTTTTTATCTGTGCTGTCTGTGTGGATTGTTTGTCCAAATATATATCACAAAATGAGCAACAGACGTTCTTCATCTACTTGGCCTTTCCTATGTGGATAGTTAGGCCAAAATCTTTTGAGTGGCTACATATCTCTTCCAGGAGTCTCTGAAAGGTTCTGGGGCTTGATGCATCTAACAAGATTGCCACTGGCAAACAGGAACATCTGGCAGACCTCGCCATTCTCAGACAATTTCTCTTCAACTTGGACTCTATGCTGGACCTCCTCTTTCACTGTGGCAAATACCACTGGTGAGCATACATCTGCTTGTTTTATGCCTCATCTAATGTTTATTATCAGAGGGTCATTGAACAATTATTTCTGTTGTTATGTCTTTCAATGAATCTTGAATGAGTTTAATGGAAAAACACCTTGTTATAAAAGAACCTTTAAAATGGTGTTTTGTTTTATTAGATTAAAATTTCAAAATCAACAAATGACTGATGAAACAAAGTAAAATAAATGCTATAAACAACTTAAATTTTAGGGGAGGAATCAAAAAAGGCCTCTTAGAAGAGATAGCTCTTTAGCCTTGAAGGGAAGTAGTGGTTCAAAATATAATGATAAATATGGAAAATATCACAAGCAGGAGGGTATTCTGTGCAAATGTATTGTGGCAAGAGAGGTAATGTGAATGGGGAAGAGCAAGTAGGAAATGGTAATAGTAATGGAATTTCAAAATCCCTTTGTATTGGCAAGCTAACAGGCACTTAGCACTTAGTTTCAAGTTAATTATATCAAGCCTCTGTTAAGAAAGTGAAGGTGAACCCTTGTGGCTGATGTAACAGGAAGGGGCTGCACAGGGAGGAGCTAATACCTTATATAAGAAAAAACAAGCTGGAGAGTCAGAACTTCTTGGAGGAAGCCACACGGAAGCTGAGGAGGAGAGGCCCAGCCTAGAGAAAGTGATTTTGATTTTTAAAATGGAGCTTATGGTGGTGGAACTTCTTCCAGAACCAGTTGGAACTTTGAAGAGAAAGTGATTTTGAGAGCCAGCCACAACTTCTTCTGAGATCTTCTGAGGGCCAGCCAGAGCTGCCAGTCAAAGCATTAGTGTGGTGTCAGTCCTTTGTCTGTTTTGGGTCTATGCAGATTCAAAAGGCAGAAAGTGAACTGATGAGGATGCTGGCAATGTGTATTGTGGCTTTGTGGCTTTGTGGCTGTGTTGTGCTTTGTTAATGTGTATGTACGCTATTGTGGTTTGTCAAGACTTGTCTTCCCAGGAAGAGAAACTGTGAAGGACTTGAGGTGGACTGGACACTGTGAGCTTCAATATGGAACAGGAACTGCATGGAAAACTGGACAAGGAACTGGAAGCTGTCTGCCTTTGAACTTAGGTAGCAGTTAGTTAGATTTGGGCAGGAGCTGAGACCATGGAAGAGGAACCATGGAAACTGAGAGCCTGCCTTGAGTCAAGATGAAAACACTTCTCCTTGGGTATTTAATGCCCAAGGATGAGATGAGATTGTAACTTAATTGTGACTTAGGGGTAGATGGTCTTTGTACTTTCTACTACCCCTTAAGAGAGTACTGAGTAGTGACTGACGAAATTGTAACTTGTTTACACCACATGGGTGGAGGACTTTGACCTTTGTACTTTGTGTCAATTAAGGAGACTTGCCCCTTAAGGGTGACTGAATTAAGGATTTTCTAAATGAAGGACTTACTAAATGAATGTTATCTTTTGCTTAAAACTATGTGACCACTTT
Source organism: Pseudocheirus occidentalis (assembly GCA_028646575.1). Classification (NCBI taxonomy): domain Eukaryota; kingdom Metazoa; phylum Chordata; class Mammalia; order Diprotodontia; family Pseudocheiridae; genus Pseudocheirus; species Pseudocheirus occidentalis. The sequence goes on along the minus strand of CM053597.1, from coordinate 143,474,601 downwards.
GGTGAAAACTATGTGGCCATTTTAGTGATAAGTTGTGAAGTTATAAACCACCAAAGTGGTCAAACAGTTTCAAACAAAGTACAATCATTTAGTCAATAAATCATTTAATAACTCAATCATTCAATGATAAAGTACAAAAGGTCAAGGTCCTCCATCCATGGTGTACACTAAGTTACAAATCAGTCACTATTTAGTCATCAATCACTATTCAATCATCAGTCACTACTCAGTACCCTCTTAAGGGTTAATGGGAAATACACAAGCCATCCACCCCTAGGTCACTAGTAAATTACAATTTCAGTCCCTACTCAGTACCCATGAAGAGATCTTTTCATCCTGATTTGGGCAGGCAGCACCTACCTGAATCCACCAAACTGTAACCTGGGTTCAAAGTTAGACAGCTCCTAGCTCTTTGTGCAGTTACTGTTTCACACTGAAGCTTATGGTGTCCAGTCTACCTTAAATCCTTCACGGTCTCTATTCCTGGAAAGTCAAGGTACTTAACAAAGCCACAAAGAGAAAAAGTATCAACACCACAGTCATGCTTCCTTGCAGCTCCAGCTAGGCCTCAGAAATCTTCAGCAGGTTAGTTCTCAAAATCAAAATGACTTTCTCTCATTCTCAAAATCAAAATCACTTTCTCCATGGAAGTTCCAGTTCAGCAGCAGTAGCAGCCCAGTCTTCAGCTGCTCATCCCAAGAAGTTCTGACTTTCCCAGCTGGGTTTTTTCTTCCTTATATATAGTATTGCTCCTCACCGTTCAACCCCTTCCTATTATGTCATAAAGAGGGGTTCATACCTTCTGTTTCTTTAACAGAGGCTTAATTTGAAACTAGTTGCTAAGTAACTCTTAGCTTAGCAACACAAATGGATCTTCAAATTTCATTACCATTACATAGCAGGAGAGGAGAATGTGGGGGGAAATAAGTTGTATTGAAAGCTCCTTCCCCAATCAAGGAATTTGTCTGCAAAAGGTAAGAAATATAAAGTGATAGCTTGAGGGATTGGGAGGAATAAATGAGTTTATAGGCAAAATCAACAGGGAAAGAGTCAGTAAATAAAGAGAGATTAAAAATTAGAAGGGAAATGACTGAAAGGGGAAACTCCTAGAGGAGATGGTTGTTATAGGATCAAGAACACAAGTAGGATGTAGTAGTCCTTCTTGCCAGTGTCTGTCCTGAGAAGGGAATAGAAGAGTAGGAAATAGGGTGTGTAGTAATATTCATGAACTCAGAGTAAGGGGTAATAAATGGATAGCTTGACTAAATCAAGATTGTCTACCCTCTTGTAGTACTGTGTATGTAAAAGCTCTTTCAGCTAGGACTCAAGAGTTCTAGCCTACTAGTGTCTACATCCTAATGAATGTAACATTTTTAGGTTTCAATTTCCTCATCTACAAAATGACAGTGTTGGCATAGATGATTTATAACGGTACTAAAAGTTTTTAAATCCCATGACCCTGTGGCTAACATCAATTTGAAAACTGTATTGGCAAATATTTCAGTGAATAGCATTTTCTTATCATTAGAATTCAAGGAAGTAACTACCCTCCTGTCAAAGGTCAATATGTACCATATTGTTAAAATCTTATTTCTTTTTTTCTTTGGTCTTTTTGGAGTAGAGGAGACAGGGCAATTGGGGTTAAGTGACTTGCTGAAGGTCACACAGCTAGTAAATGTTAAGTGTCTGAGGTCAGATTTGAACTTGGGTCCTCCTGACTCCAAAGCTAGTGCTTTATTTTCTGTGCCACCTAGCTTACCCTAATGTCTTATTTTAAATTACTAAGTTGTATGTCAAAACTTCATTTTCATTAACCAGAGCAAGTAGGGGGAAAAGGAAATATCTTAGTAATTAAGCCAATTTAGTTTAATTTAATTTTTTAAAAATGAGTTAAATTGAATTGAAAACGGGGTTAAAAACCAATTAACATCAAATATTTTCAAAATTACTAGTTATCTGACTAACTTAAGTTTTGTTTTTTTTTTACTAAATTAGTTTATTTTGTGTAATAAATACTCCTGCCTTTGTATTTTTCATTTAATAAGGATTCACCCTGTTTAATTTCACTATGGCCCTTAGGGTTAAGATAAATGAATCAACTATTAATTGAGCACCTACTATGTGCAAGGCATTGTGGTAGAAGCTAATGAAATACAGACATAAATCATTTTACCTTCTTTTACTGCAAAATTAATAAGCAAAATAAAAAGTACCAGAGGCACAAATCTTGTGGAGAAAATGCAAAAAAAAATGCAATCTGAAGGTCAATTAAAATTACTCTTTAGCAATGAAGTATATTAAATACAAATAGTTTTTGTAGTTATGAACGGAATTGTCTTAATGTGACCTGACAGAGAACAATTTGATCTAGCAGATTGTGCAAAGAACTGAAATCTAGGAATAGCAGTCTCATACCCAAATACTTTCTCTGCCACTCATTCTTCCAACAATTCTTTTACCTACTCAGTCAATAACCATTCATAGAGCACCTGCTGTATGACTAAAATTTTATTGTGTTATGTCATACCAAGGACACTACTTTATTTTCCCATCTACAAAGCAGTAAAAATAATGTTTATTGAATCTACTTTCAAAAAGATAAAATGGAGAATGATTAGTATTTATTAACTGTCTTATAATTCAGATCTACAACTCCAAGTTTCAAATAGTCTTCACATTAATATAACTATAGAAGTCTACAAGCAGAACCATTCTTTTTCTAAATAGTTCTTTTAGCAGTAGGTTGGGCATAGAACAAAGGACATATTGAAAGGTTGAATTGGACGTGGAGGAACAGGCAGAGAATCCTTGATGCAGAGGGTATCTTCACTAAGCCTAGAAGTAACATAGTGAGCTCATGGGAGTAGGAAGCCAAAAGGCTTCCTACGAAGAGAATGAACTAGTCTAATTCAGAAAAAAAAAAAACAGAACAGGCAGTAGCTTCCATGAAATTTGTATTGATATAAGTCCCATGCATTTTGAGCACAGACAAGATAGGAATACCTTGTCTCATAAAAAAGTATATAGTTATCAAACACTTAATGGATGTTTAGAGATGTCTGACATTAGAGAACATCTATCATCTATTGATTATCTATCTATCTATCTATTGATCTATATATCATCTTGTATATATCTAGTTACTTACATGTTGTCTCTCCATTAGAACAGAAACTGTTTCTGCTTTTCTTTCTATCCTCTGTATTTAGCACAGTGTCAGATAAATATTAATTACTTTAAAATGTTTACAAAAGAAAAAAAATAAAGTGATAGTCCATGAGGAGATTTTGGAAATAATTTTATAAATTTATATAATAGCTAGAAAACAATGCAAAGCCATATTCACTTGCTAGATTGTGCGTTGGTAACTCTAGCTTTGAAGTGGTAAAATGATTGTGGGCTGGTATAATCAAATGAAGCTTCATGAAGGAGATGGGTGGTGGGCCTCCTTGGAAGTGTAAGATTTCATCTGGAAGATAGAGGCAGGGAAGACACATCAAGCAGGGGGAATATGCAATTGCAGGGACTAGAGAAAAGAATAAGTATCACATAAGCAGAGAGCAGAAAATAAATTTAGCAGAGTTGGAAGGTTTGTGTCAGAGTCATGAGACAGAATTAAACAAAATAGAGCCAGATTGAGAATGGACTTGACTGTTATGATAACTAATCAGAATTTAATTCAATAAGCAGTGGGGATGGGGAAAGCGGTGGGGATGGGGGTGGGAATGCATTTTAGAGTCTCATAGAGAACAACAAAATGAAAATGATGTTTTAGAAACAATAAACTTGTACAGGATGGTTTGGTACAAGATGGAGGATGAAGACAGACTATTAATGAATAAATTATTTGTTCAATTTTTATCAAGCATTTGCCATGATATATTTACAAATAAATATTGTTTTGTCACTTGGGACAAATGCAAACTCACAAAGCACATATAAAGTACATTCTTATACAATAGATAAAGTAGTTTTTTTTAAAACATTGTGCTTTCCAGAAGTAAATGAACACCCTTTCCCTCCAACAAAAAATGGAGTGAGAAAATCAAGAAGTGGAGGGTACTCAGAAGCAATTATCAGTAAGTATTGGTAATTAGATATGCAAAAAGTTGGTTTAAAAAACTGTTGAACTGAATAAGTATAGGAAATGAATGAGAATTACTTAGCATAATTGTATTAAAATGATTTCATAGTTTAGGTAGAAGAAGGGTAATATGGAAGGAGAGCCCTGAGTGATCAGAAACCTTTGTATGGAAGCCCTAAACACTATCACTGAATTGCTTCTGGCAGTATTTTGGGTAACATATGAGGTCATAGCCCCAACTGACTTGGTACGCTTAGAAGTCCACTGTTGGTGGGCAATCAGCAAGAGATGTGACTTACTCTGCATTTTTAAGAATTATTCCCTGAAAGCAATAAATATTATAAAGCATTATTGGTTGAAGATACATAACCATTTTTTGGGTATAATAGTGATTTTGAAACTTATCAGTGATTACAGAACTGTGTACTGCCCAAGGAATGCAGTTTTGGAATTATCTGGGACAGATATTCCTAGGCCCTCAAAATTCTGACGAGTCAGAGGTCAGTAGCAGCAGTCATAATAGTGGTAATACGCCAACCTGTCATAAACATATAGTAGCAAGGCCCATGGAAACATTTTATTTAAACATGACAGGGCATCACTATGCCCTATCAGAGAGGGTTTTGATGGTGCCTGATCAGCCCTATCACAGAGAACATTTCTAGGCCCCAGAAATATATGAGGCATCATCAGCCTTGGCATAGTTATCACATAGTGATATCAGTGACCTTGGAACGTAAGTAGTAGTATTTTGCGGCCCAGTCACAACATGTCATACAACACTGTGTGAAATAATTCAAATTATACGTATCAACATGGGCAACAGTTCGGGTAGATCTGCAGTAATCCTTTGCTTATAATCTGGAATGGGGAAGTTCTTCCACATTGCAATCAATGGAGTATCTAGCAATCAACAGAGAACTACTCAGGGAGGGCTTAGTGGGCTAAGTAGTAGGGTTATTGGGAGGTGTTTTGCTTTTTAGTGACAGAAAGGAGTTGAACCTATCCATGAAGAGACTGATGAATAAGGGCCAAGTTTCTCAGCAAAAGCTTTACCAAGCAAAAGACTGATAATCTTCCAGGTTGGAAGAGGCCATGGTTAATGGGTCAGGGAATAGTGAATGGGTATTGATATAGTATGAATCTAGCACTTGGACATGCTTCATTCATGAAGCTAATGGCCTCTTGGCTACAATTATTATAGATTACTTTGGTCTGTGATGAGGCTCAGCAACATTGCCAAAGTATCATCATCGACACTGTGATCCTAGTGTTACTGCTACTATTTTCTGTTCATTGTCAGTGCTTTACTTTGGGAGACCCACTGTGAAATGGAAACAATTTACACCACTCACTACATGCACTAGTATGTTAAGATCCAGGAATCAATTCTTCCCAAACCTTTGATTTCTGTTCTTCATTCTCCCTCATATTCTTTCACCTCCTCAGGGATTTGTTATAATACCTGTTTTCTCTTTTGTTGTCTTTCTGATTGAGCTTTTTATTTTTTTAATCCCCTCCAGTACATCTATATTAATTTATTCAAATCTCTCAGGTCAGGAATAAGTAGCAATAGCCCTAGAACACTTTAAGTGGTAGAATGCCCTCAGGAAAAAAACCTTTGGAACTTGGCACCCTGGAGTATGTCAATAAGAGCAACTTCTACTCCACAAAGACCAGGCTGGGTCTTATTTAAAAGGTATAGAAGTCAAGTTTGATACATAATCCATTAGGAGATGAAGACTTCTTGGTAACCTTAGTTAAAAAGTCAGTGTACAAGGAGTCAGGAGCTCTTCTATTAGGCTTGACCATAGTAAGTCACCACAGCAAATACAGGATGTTTTTGGTGGTGGTGGTGATTATTTCTGGAGAGCCAATTGTTAAACATTTACCAGTACATCCTCTCTAGAGGCCAATATATTAATTCACAGTGATACCAGCAGAGAGGACCTCAGACTGAGAGTGGGAAGTAGAGGCCAGATTTACTCCGTCTTGGTCCAGTGTGTTTGGTAGGGGTCTAAGGGAAGATCATTCGAGAAGAAGCAACTCACAGTGGAGTAGATGACCAGGTATACATGGTGTGTGCTAGAGAAAGGCAGGTTTCTATGAGTACCATAAGATGGAAAAAGTATGAGATGAGAGACTTGGCATCTTAAAACACACCTTCATATAATTAATATCTCTGCAGTCAAATGAACCTATTTATTAGTCTAAGGAAAGAAATAATCCTTTTTGAAGATAAGTTCTGTCCACAACTCATTTCTCCATATCCTATGAGTGTATTCCCTTGTCACTTATGATTGCATTTAAACTAGATCAAGTATGCTTTTACCACTGTTGTCTTTTTTTGCTTCCAGTAAAAATGGACTGCATTATACTTTCATTCTAAAAAAATTCCATTTATACCTCTTTGTTGACAGATTTTACTTTTATTTAATTTCAAGGTTCTGTAGAAATCATTAGTGACACTATGCCAAGGGCTGAAGTTCATATGCAACCTGAATATCTTGATTCACTAAAAAAAGTAACCCACAGTATAGCAAGAAAAAAATTACAATGATCTCATCCACCTTTAAAAAATGTTTGCATTAAATGGAGATGCTAATAATTTCCCATTATCATGCTAAAACTAATCCGTAAGGGAGACTGATCTGTGAAAAACTGAACATAACTACATGTGCCCATTTTTAAATTGGTTCAAGAAATGTAAGCAAATTCTTATAAAAGGAAATAGCACTGCAGCATAAAGGGCATTCTAATTACTATATCTAATTACAAAGAAGAGCAAATAACCCCCAAAATTACAACATACTTTAAACAAAATAAAAAGACTGATTAAACAATCAAATAGGAAGCTATCGTATTGACAGTCAGATGAAGTAAATGAGGAAACAAGAAATGCATCTTGAATACATGTCAAAGGAAGAGAAAAATTAAATCGGGCATGACTTGTACTCTACTACCGTCAAAGTTATGAAGTCACCTGATGATTTATTCATTCCAAATGCATTCCGTCCCCAATATCTTACTGAGAATACATGTACTAAGATAGCAAGCACTGATAGTTCTGTTTTCAATTCCTTATTCTATAAGGGCAATGTTCTGTTTGAGGGAGGACCATATGATATTTGATATGAGCACCTGAACTAGCTTCGTAAAAATAGGAATGAAAAGGAGAGGATGGAGTAGAAGGTATTGTGGAAGTAAAATGTTTAAAAATGGTGAAAGATCAGACATGTGAAGGATGGGGGTTGGGAGAGTAAGGGAAAACATAAAATCAGGTTTGTATTATTTCTTATTTGGATTACTACAATAACCATTGTATTATAAAGGACTTTTGTCAGACACTCATGTACCATAGGTAGAGTTGTGAATTGATCCAACCATTCTGAGAAACAAAAATAAAATAGAACATTATTGTGTCACAGTAGACAAAGTGAAGCTTAGGAAATATGAAAAGAACCAGGAACCAGGGGAAAGAACAGTAGAACCAGGAAAATAATCTATACTGTGACTAGAACAATGCAATCTGGAAGGATGGAAGGAAAGAAGGAAAAAGGGAAGAAAAGGAAAGAAAAGATGGAAGGAAAAAAGTAGAGGGAGTGAAAGAAGAACTGAATGTTGCAGAAATTATGTGCTTCTCTCCCTTGTTAGGGTAAGTATACCAGGGGTACACTTCCTAGACATAACAGCCTTGGATAATGTGTTGGCTGGTTTAATTGAATTGAATTTTTAAAAATCTTCAAAAAAAGGGTAAGGGAGAGATATATCTGTGAATAAAGTTAATAGAAAAACAAAATATACCAATAAAACAATATAGTTTAAAAAGGATACAAGAAAGGAAATGGCCAGTTGTTATATGGGATGAAAAGGCATGAATTGGTTACAATCTGCATTTTGGGGGGTAGTCCCCATATCAAGGAGGTTGTAGATCCATTTCAAATCTTCAGAAAATGCATTTTCTATACTGATAACTGACAAGTCCAGTGTTTTAGTTTTTAAGTTGCCAAGTCACAACAAATATGTATGTGTGTGTACATAAACATATACATATACACACATATAACAATTTTATTTCAAATTGATAACATCTGAGGTAGGAACTACTGAGATTATCTCTACTTTCAGAGGAGGAAACTGAGGCTCAACAGGGCTAAGACCTTTGCTCATGGTCACATAATAAGTATCACAGGAAATATTTGAATCTCAGTCTTTCTGACTTCATTTCTAGCATGCTGCTCTTTTCTATTTGTGCTTATGTACACAAGTAGAGGAACAAACCAATTTTCAAACAGACCAATTTTTCTGAAAAATTTGATATGTTATTTTTCAAAGGTTGAATAGTGTTTAAGTGGATTTAGAACTTAAAACATAAAACATTTTAATATCTAAGTTTAAACATTAAGTCAAAGAATGATTACATTGTGACTTAAAAAAATCCTAAATGCTGAGTTAAATGTCAATGAAATAAACTACATTTTTCTTGTTTTTTAACTTATTTAATGAACAGAAAATTTGTATTTGTAACATAATTTTGTAACATACATCTCCTATTCAATTCCAATTTCAAATATTTTCCATATATAAAAGTGAATATTTACTAGATGTTCAAAAAAGTATGTTGCTTTTATGCAAAAAAAGAAATATTAATAAGCACAAATGTAAGTTATTTGTAAGATAGGACATGAAAATTCAATTTTAAAAATCTAGTCTGTTAGAGAACAGTCTCTATATATCTATTTGTTTTCCTTACGAATGAATGATGTTGAAAAGAATAACGCAGTTTTCAGTAGCTTTGTTAGAATTTAACCCATAGTCATTTATTTACTGATTTTTTAAAAATATACTCCATAATGTAAGTAGGAAAACAGGAACCCTAGAGATGCTGGAATGATTTCTAAAATATTAAGTCTACTCTTACATTTCAGATATGATAAAACTTTATGCTGCATGTAGTATAAAGCATACACATTAAGGGGATGCAGTTTAAAAGTCGTCACTAGGTGGGTCCAGAGCAATGAATTAGGAATTTAAAATTGTAATGGGAAAATTTTTGTTTTACTAAACAGATGTAATCCAATTCAAACATAGGCCATAATGTACTAAAAAGGAAAGATCAGAAATTATAATTAATAAAGGAAGATTTGAAAAGATAAAATTAATAATGAAATAATTAAAATTAAGCAAATAGGTCCATCTCTGAAGGAAAACAGAGAAGCCATCAAAAATTACTTTGCAATAAGATACATGAACAAGATACATTCATAAATGCATTTCTTCCAAACTCTAAATAACAAGTAACTCTAATACTATATATATAACTTCAAAAAAGTCTTTCTCACAGGACAAATATGGTGGCAATACCTAAACTGAACAAAGACAAGCTAAGAAAGAATGAACAACTCATTCTAATTAAAAATCCTCACAACTCTGATACAGTAAAGTATTAATAATATTCAGCTTGACCTGCAGTTTAACATAAGGAAAAGAATACAATATAGTAATCAGGAAAAGAAAAAGACTCTATGATAAAATGTAAAGTATGTTGACATTATTTTTCCATAGGAAAATTAAATTTTATTAACAGAAGGACTATTCCAAAAATCAGATAAAACATATATTTGACACTGTAAGCTAATACTACACAATGGACAAACTCTAGAAAAATTCTCATTAAAAACAAATATTTAAAAGAAAACTTATTACTATTATTTAACATTCTTATAGAAATAAAAGTAGTAAGGTATAAAAAAATCTCTACTTGCAAGTGACATGAATGTATACCTTGAAAACACAATGCAGTCAACAACAAAAACAACTAAAAGAGTTAATTAATAACTTCAGTAAAGTATTGGAATGTAGAAGAATCCACAACCCACTGAATTTCTATATGGCATCATTAATAATCAGAAGGACAAAAATATTATCTGTAAAAATAACAAGATATAACTTTGAAACATACAAAAAAAACTTTAAAATGATTTTGGCAAAATCAAGGAAGAACTGAATGAAGAACTACCCCCTTACTCATGGTTAGTTTGAAGAAATACAGTCAAAATGGCATTACTTCCTGAAACTACTTACAGATTTAATATTAAACCAATGAAAATATGAATGTCATTTTAGTGAATTAAAGGAGTTATTAAAATGACTATGGAAAAATGAGTATGTAAGATTACTAAGAACTATGGAAAATAAAATTTTCAGAGGGATTACTACCACTAAAATTAAAATACATTCAAAAGTAACAATTATTAAATGCTTTCTGTAACCTCTTGAAGTACAAAAAGAATAGAAAAATTAGTCAATAGAAAAAATAAACTAGAAATAGAATGTATAGATATAAGAGATTAGTGTTTTGTACATTATAGTCTGATTTTTATTAAATGTGTTCATAAAAGCACTTTGAAATGTTTACAGTTGAGAAAGAGATTTTCTAGATTCAGAAATAAATGTTAAATGTTTTTAAAATTTTGAATTTTTAAAAGATCAGTATCAATGAGTATCTATACAGGACTAATCCTTTCAAATAAAAATGCAAATAGGGAAAGATGTTATATTGCAATAATGTTAATATGTTTATAAGTTCCAAACTGTGTAGCATAAAAGTGCTTTATTTCTATGAATAATTTACTTTTTTCTTTTAAGTATAGCATCCTAAGACCTACAAAAAACCAAAATGAAACAATGCTTTTGAAAAAATAGAATTTTCAATGATAAGAGATTATAAATGTAATCTGACTCTACCAAAAAAAACCTTAGGGTGTCAAACATGAAAAAATCAAATAAATTCAATTATTAAAGATGGAAGATTTGAAAAGTTTAAAACATCTTAATTATAGTAGTAACCCTGTGGTCACCATCAAAGTCCATAATTGAGACAGACGGACATTTAAAAATATTATAATAGAAGAAATATTAAGGTCTGTAGCAGCAAGTACCCTAGCATACCCAGAATGGCTGCTAGCACAGGTCATTTGATCTGATTTTCTAAAACAGTGGTTCTCAACCTGTGGGTCAAGAGGACCTCCCCTTTTGGGGGTCAAACGACCATTTCACAGAGGTTACAGGGGTCACCTAAAATCATTGGAAAACATATATTTCCAATGGTCTTAGGAACACAGACACCGCTCCTCTATCTGACTCCAGGCATGTCCATCTACATGCAGATATGCCCACATTTAAGTATTAAAGGGTTGCAGCATTAGGAAGGTTGAAAACCACTGTTTTAGAGAACTTTCATTTGACAGGAGGTTGCAATACAACCAATCTGTTAGCGTTAGCTGCTGCTGGATGCAATAGAATGTATCCCATTGATTCTATGTGGCTCCAATGTGGAGGAAGAACTACATGGAGAGCTGGACAAGGAACTAGGAGATCTCTGCCTTTGAACTCAGGTAGCAGTTGGTTAGATTTGGGCAGGAGCTGGGCCCATAGAAGAAGAACCATGGAGGATGAAACCTTGCCTTAAGTCAAGATGAAATTGTCTGAGTAGTGACTGATGATATTGTAACTTGATTGCACCACATGGGTGGAGGATTTTGACTTTTATACTTTGTGATTGAATTAAGGTCTTTGTGATTGATTAAATGGATGTACTTTGCTTAAAACTATGTGACCGCTTTGGTGAAAACTATGTGGCCATTTTAGTGATAAGGTGTGAAGTTACAACATTATAAATGCTGCACTTTAATTTCTGTGAATGTTTCACTCTGATTTGTTACTGAATAAATAGAGAATCTGCTATACTGTATAATCAGAACCTTGAAAGCTGTTCATAGCAGAAGTCCTCCAGAAAACTGTTCCTGCTTGGCTTTATAGTGTTGACGAAGTTCCAGATGACAGCTAAAGAAGTGACCTTTCAAATGGGACCTTCTAGACCTGGCATTGGCCAAGCTCTAGATGACAGCTAAAGAACTGAACTCTTGAATGGGACCTCTTGGGGAAGTGACAAGCTCTATGTCCAATTTCAGCTTAAAGTAACATCAGAGAAGAGACCTCCCCTTACCCCAAGGTTTTGAGCCCCATTCGTTCAAGAGGGGAAACATGAGGTGCTTGTGCTGAAGCTTCCATCCTAAGCTATTTTTTTGTGCAAAATTTTTCTATTTTCCCTGTTATATTGTTGCAAAGTTCTGTTGATACCAGTTTTTCTACCAGTTATCCCTAAACTCTTGTTTATTGTTAAGTTATTTTTGCTATATAAATGTCATGAAAGATCTCAGGACCAAATATAATGGGAATGGGAATTTGAAGATCTTCCCTGACCCTTAATAGACCTAAGGGAGAGGTTGAAGACTTCCCCTGCTTTTATAGTAAACTTTGCCCCCTAACAGGCTGAACATAATCACACATGGCCTGTGATCAAGGGAAGCTGCTGAAGGGTGATGCCAAGCATACAATAATCTTCCCTGCTGTGAAGATAAATAATGCCCCCTGATAGGCTGAATGTAGTTACATGGAGCCTATGGTGGGAGGCATTTTGCTTAAGGAAAGCAGAGCCCACAGGAAGCTGGTTCAGAGTTAGCCAGACTCTGGGGGCCAGAGGAGCTCAGGCAAGGAGATAGAAAGTTTTTGAGTATATATTGATCTTGTATTGGTTTGTGGGAAAGCTATAGGATGGGATGGCTCTCAGAGTTATTATGACTTCTCAATATCTTTGGTACTGTGATGGAACTGACTGTTTTGGGGATTTGGTTCTCTTGTGTCTAAATAAATCCTCCAGTTCTATCCTCTATCTGAAGAATTTGGCATATTTTGCAATTAAACATCATGCAAGACTTATAGTCACAGTCTTTATTGTGATCATGGGTGCTGTAAATATTGGATTGGTGTTACACTCACCATCCTATTTTCTTCCTTTTTATCCTTCTCTGTCTCCTTTCATCCTTTCCCTCCTAATCAGTGTTTTGTTTCTATTCATTGCCTCCCCTAGTTTGCACACTCTTTTCTCACTACCTTCCCTCTTTACTCAACCCTTTCCCCAACTACTTCCCTGTAGGATATGATAGATTTCTATAACAAACTAATTGTGTATGTAATATCCTCTTTCAACCAATTTTGATGAGTCTAAGGTGCAACTGATGCCCACAGCCTACCCTCCCATGTTCCCCTCCACTATGATAGGTATTTGATTCTCTTCATGTGAGATAATGTATCCCCATTCTGTCTGTCCTTTCCTTATGTTCTCACTCCAATTCTCTTTTCCACCCCTTCATTATTTAATACTATACCCTTGATATATACTATACCCTTATACCCACATCCTCTGATTAGGTATACTTCTAATTGCACTAGTAGTGATGGAATTGTTAAGAATTACAAATTTCCCACCAGTGAAAATGATTCTAAACAAATTTTAGAGGTATAGAACCCATAAAACCCATAAAAATTCAAGTAAGAGAAGTAGAGGAAAAACTGGAAAGAAAAGTGAGAATGATGCAAGAAAATCATGAAAAATGATTCAACAGCTTGCTAAAAGAGACACAAAATACTGAAGAAAATAACACCTTAAAAATAGACTAACTCAAATGGCAAAAGAGGTCCAAATAAACCAATGAGGAGAAGAATACCTCAAAAAGCAAAATTGACCAAATGGAAAAGAAAGTCCAAAAGCTCACTGAAGTAAATAATTCCTTCAAAATTAGATTAGAGGAAATGGAAGCTAATGACTTTATGAGAAATTAAGATGTTATAAAACAGATCCAAAACAATGAAAAAATAGAAGACAATGTGAGATATCTAATTGGAAAAACCACTGACCTGGAAAATAGATCCAAGAGAGATAATTTAAAATTATTCAACTACCTGAAAGCCATGATAAAAAAGTCTCTAGACATCATCTTTCAAGAAATTATCAAGGAAAACTGCCCTGACCATCTAGAACCACATAAAATAGAAATCAAAAGAATCCACTGCTCACCTCTTGAAAAAGATCCCAAAAAGAAAACTCCTAGGAATACTATAATGTAATTCCAGAGTTCACAGGTCAAGGAGAAAATATCACAAGCAGTCAGAAAGAAAAAAAATGAGTATTCTGGAAATACAATCAAGATAACACAAGATCTAACAGCTTCTATATTAAAGGACTGAAGGGCTTGGAATATGATATTCCAGAGGTCAAAGGAGCCAGGATGAAAACCCAGAATCACCAACTTAGCAAAACTGAGTACAATGCTTCAGGGGAAACTATGGTCATTCAACGAAAGAGAGGACTTTCCAGCATTCTTGATGAAAAGTTCAGAGCTAAACAGAAAATTTTACATTCAATTGCAAGAAGCAAGAGAAGCATGATAAGGTAAACAGGAAAGAGAGATCATAAGGAAATTATTAAAGTGGAACTGTTTACATTCCTGCATGGAAAGATGATATTTGTAGTTCTTGAGACTTTTCTCAGTATTAGGATGGCATTGGATAGGTTATGGAAATGTATATGTATGTGTGTGTGTGGATAGATTGATAATAGAAAGACAGACAGAGACAGACAGACAGACAGACAGACAGATAGATAGATAGATAGATAGACAGATAGATTAGATATATAGATACATAGATAGGTATACATACTTATATACGTATGGATTGGGGGGGTGTATATGTATGTTTGCATACATAGAAAGAGGGCACAGAGTGAGTTGAACATGAAGGGATTATATTAAAAAATAAAATTAAGAGGTGAAAGAGGAATATATTGGTAGAAGGAGAAAGGGAGAGATTGAATAGTTTAAATTATCTCACACAAAAGAGTCAAGAGAAAGCAGTTACAATGAAGGGGAAGAGCAGGGAGGTGAAAAGTGAATGAGGCAACCTTACTCTCATTGGATTTTGCTTAAGGAGGGAATAATATACACACTCAATTGGGTATTTTCCCTGAAGGAAAGTAGGGGGGAGGTGTTAAGGGAGGAATCACATAAGGGAAGGAAGATTGGCGGAGGGGGTAGTCATAAGTAAACACTTTTGAAAAGGGACAAAGGCAAAGGAGAAAATATAATAAATGGAGGTGGGAGTGCAATAGGATGAAAGGAAATATAGTTAGTCTTTCACAATATGACTACTATGGAAATATTTTGCATAACTACACATATATAATCTATATTGAATTTCTTATCTTCCCAGTGGGGGTGGGAAAGTTGTGAAGAAGGGAGAGAATCAGGAACGCAAAGTTTTAAAAACAGATGTTAAAAAAATTGTTGTTACATGTAACTGGGAAAAAAGATATAAAGGCAATGGACTGGGTGCCTACATATACCCTTTGACCCAGCAATACCAATTCTAGAGTTGTATCCCAAAGAGATCATAGAAGTGGGGAAAGGACCTGTATGTATAAAAATATTTATAGCAGCTCTTTTTGTGGTAGAAAAGAATTGAAAATCAAGGGATGTGCATCAATTTGGGAATGGTTTAACAAGTTGTGGTATATGAATGTAATGGAATACTATTGTGCTGTATGGAATGAGGAGCTGACAGACTTCATAACAACCTGGAGAGACTTATACAAACTGATGCCAAGTGAAGGGAGAAGAACTAGGAGAAATTTGTACAATTGTAGACACATCATATCTGTGATGACTGACTTTGATAGACTGGGCTCCTCTCAGCAATAGACAACTCCAAAAGACTCATGATGGAAAGAGATATCCACATCCATCACCTTTCCTCATACTGAGAAAAGTTTCATAGTTACTATTATTTTTCCATATTGGCATGTAAATAGTTCAACTTTGATAAGTTCCTTATGATTTCTCTCCCATGTTTACCTTCTCGTGCTTCTTGTGTTTGATTGTCAAATTTTCTGTTCAGTTCTAGTTTTTTCAGCAAGAATGCTTGAAAATCCTCCACCTCAATGAATGACCATAT
Source organism: Pseudocheirus occidentalis (assembly GCA_028646575.1). NCBI lineage: Eukaryota > Metazoa > Chordata > Mammalia > Diprotodontia > Pseudocheiridae > Pseudocheirus > Pseudocheirus occidentalis. Next base: position 143,458,664 of record CM053597.1, on the reverse strand, counting down.
TTTCCCCTAGAACGTTATACTCAGTTTTGCTGGGTAGGTGATTCTTGGTTTTAATCCTAGTTCCCTTCATCTCCAGAATATCATACTCCAGGCCCTTTGAGCCCTCAATGTAGAAGCTGCCAGATCCTGGATTATCCTAATTGTGTTTCCATAGTATTCAAACTGCTTCCTCTTGGCAGCCTGTAGTATTTTCTCCTTGATCTGGGGACTCTGGAGCCTGGCTATAACATTTCTAGGAGTTTTCTTTTGGGGATGTTTTTCAAGAAGTGATTAGTGAATTCTTTCAAGTTCTATTTTGCCCTCTGATTCTAAAATATCTGGGCAATTTTTCCTTGAGAATTACTTGAAGTATGCTTTTTAAGTTCTTTTTCTGATCATGGTTTTCAGGTAGTCCAATAATTTTTAAATTGTCTCTCCTGGATCTATTTTCCAGGTCAGTGGTTTTTTCAAGGAGATATTTCACATTACCTTCTATTTTTTCATTTGTTTGGATCTGTTTAATTCTATCTTGATTTCTCATAAAGCCATTTTCTTCCATTTGCTCCCTTCTAATTCTGAAGGAATTTTTCTCTTCAGAATGCTTTTAAGATTCTTTTTCCATCTGGCAATTTTGACTTTTTAAGGCATTTTTCTCCTCATTGGCTTTTTGGGCCTCTTTTGCCGTTTGAGTTAATCTGTTTTTTAAGGTGTTATTCTCTTCAGTCAGGTTGTTGACTCTTTCTTGCATCATTCTCATTTCTCCTCCCAATTTTCCCTCCACTTCTCTTATTTGGTTTTCAAAGTCCTTTTTAAACTTATCTATGGCTTATAGGCAATCTTCATGTTTCTTGGAAGCATTTGGTGTGGGAGTTCTGACTTCTCTTCCTCCTGTTCCATGCTTTGATCCTTTTTGTCCCCCAAAATAGATTCTAGAGCTCGGTTACTGTTTTTACTTTGTTTCTTTTTCCTACTCATGATGCCAGTAAATTATTTGTGTTTTTGGCTCTGTGAAACTCTGCTTCCAGAGGGGAAAGCTCTGTCCCAAATCTCTGGGGTTTTCACAGCTGTTGGAGCTATTAAGGAGCTGTTGCCACCCTCACCAGCTTTGGTGTACTGAAAATGCACCCCAGGACCACTATCCAACACCGTG
>CM053597.1:143411851-143457035 GCA_028646575.1 Pseudocheirus occidentalis | reverse complement strand
TTTTTTTTAGTTTTGGGGTCCTAAAATTTGTTTAGAGTCATATTTTATGGGTATTTGAAGTGGTTATGTGGGAACTGCAAAACCTTGCTGCTTCTATACCTCCATCTTGGTTCTGCCTGGGCATATCCACATCCAGAGAAAGAACTATAGAGTCTGAATGCGGATTGAAGCAAACTAATCAAACCTCTGTGAAAGAAACAGAAGGTATGAACTTTGTCTCCTGTTGCTGACATAACAGGGAGGGGTTGGCTGAGACAGGAAGCCACTGCCTTGTGTGTGTGTGTGTGTGTGTGTGTGTGAGAGAGAGAGAGAGAGAGACAGACAGACAGACAGACAGACAGAGATAGAGAGACAGAGAGACAGAGAGAGATAGAGACAGAGACAGACAGACAGAGAGGCTCAGCTGCTACTTCTGGACTGAGAACTGAGCTGGAATTCAGAATCTAGGCTGAAGTTAGTGCAGGGAGGGCTGCCTGGAAGGTCGAAGTTGTTGCTGAGGCTTGAAAGGCCAGTGTCGCTGCTATCACCTGGAAGGCTGAGATTTCTTCTGGGTCCTAGGGCTAGCCAAAGTGCCAAGGATTGGGGAAGCATGACCAGTATGCTAAAACTTTGTTTGTGGCTTAGTTGATCCTTGAATTCCCCAGGAACAGAAATTGTGAAGGTGTTGAGATGTGCTGGACCCTGTGAACTTCACTGTGTAGCAGGAACTGCCCAGAGGACTGGCCAAGGACCTGGGAGCTGTCTGCCTCTGAATCCAAGTGACTATTTGGTGAATTCAGGTAGGAACTGGGACCATGGAAGGGGATCCAAGGAATCTGAGAAACAACCCAGAGTCAAGATGAGGATAAAATCTCTCCTTGGATATTGAATGCTTTGATGATAACATGGTTTACTAGTGACCTAGGGGTGGGAGGTTTGTGTATTTTCAAATGTTTGTATTTAGTGATTAGTGGCACTTAATAACTGATTGCTAAATAAGTGACTGATTAAGTTAAGCTAGTTGCCCCAGGAATAGAAGACTGACTTGTATTCTGAGAAGACTGAATGACCAAGTAAGGAGGCAAACCTCCTTAGGGATACCACATGATTGTTCTTTTGTTCTTTGTTCTAAATACTGTGACCACTTTGGTGAAAACTATATGGCCACTTTAATGATAAGCTCTTGTGAACACCATATTGTGATTTTCTGTGATATGTTTTAATGTTGTGAATACTGCATCTTGTAGAACTGTGAATTGATCCTTTGATTTGTTCTTGAATAAATAGAGTGTTCACTATACTGTGTAATCAGAAACTTAAAAGCTGTTCACAGTAGCATTCATTTGGGAATTTGCTCATGCATAGCATTACAAATGGCTAAACAAATTATAGTATGGAAATGTAATGAAATATAACAATTTCATAAGAATTGATCAAAGAGTTGGTTTCAGAGAAATCTTGGAAAATTTATATGAACTGATATAAACTGAAGTGAGCAGAACCAGAAGAATTTTGACAACAACAGACAACCTTTGAGAGACTTAAGAATCCTGAACCATGCAAAGAACAACCACAAAATTCCAGGGTACTAATGATACATGCTTCCTACCTACTGACAGAGATGATGGACTCAACATGTTTAATAAGATGTGACCAATGTGGGATTTTTTTTTTGCTTGACTATGTATATTTGTTACAATAGTGTTATTTTTCTTTTTTTATATTGGGCAGAGAAGGGAGGGAGATAAAATGAATATTTGTTAACTGACATACAAATGTTAAACCCTAAAAAATGAATTACAATTTTCATTTTCCCATGTAGGGATGTAAACAGTTCAGCCTTATTGAGTCTCTTTTGTTTTGTCTTTAATTTTTACCTTGTAAATGCTTCTCTTGTATCTTGAAATTTAAAATCATTTTTCCAATTTGGTCTTTTCCTCAGAAAAACTTGAAAGCCTCCTATTTCATTGAATGATTATTTTTTTCCCCAAAGGATTATACTCAGCTTCAACAGGTAGGTGATTCTTGATTGTAGTCCTTTCTCTTTTGCCTCTCAGAAAGTCATACTGCATGCCCTCCTATCTTTTAATGCTGAAGCTGCTAAATCTTGTGTAATGCTGACTGTGGTTATCTGATATTTGAATTGTTTCTTTCTGACTGTTTACAACATATTTTCTTGAATTGAGAGTTCTGGAATTTGGCTATAATGTTTCTGGGAGTTTTCATTTTATGATCTCTTTCTGGAGGTGATCAGTGTATTCTGTCAGTGTCCATTTTACCCTTTTGTTCTAGAATCTGTGGGTAGGTGTCCAGGTGTCTTGATGTCCAGGTACTTTTAATCATAGCATTCAGGTGGTCCAATAATTCTTAAATTACCTCTTCTGGATCTATTTTCCAGATCAGTTGTTTTTCCCATGAACTATTTTACATATTCTTCTAGTATTTCATGGGGCTTTAAGCTCACTTGGTATTGCACAGAGCATGGTGGTGTTAGGTGGGTAGGAGGTATATGGTACTGCATGGTGCCACAGATATCTGTCAACTCACCTGCTGCTGTGTTCCCTTTGAATACTACTACAGTTATGTTCTTGACTACGAGAGGAAAAGGATCTACTCAATTTATTTATTTTCAACACTTAGAAATGTAGACCTTGAAATTCTTACCTCTCTAGTTTTTCAGGCATACTGTAAATTATTTCCCTTCATACAGTGTTACAGCCATATGAACTTTTTTCTTGTTGCATGTATGCCTCTTATTATGATGTCTACTATTCTTTCTTGACTTTGTATAGCCCATTTTCCTTGCCTACAATATATTCCCTCCTTTCCACTGACTCTTAGAATCCTCCCTGAAAACCTCTTACATGTGACCTTGTTCAAGATACCTATTCTGATTCCCCTAGCTGCTATTTCCCTCCCTTTCCCATTAAATATTTATGTTTTCACTTCACACACATTTTGTATCCATTTACCTGTGCACATATAGTTTTCCCCAATATAAGGTAAGCTGCTTGAATGTAAGGATTATTTTATTTTTAGCTATGCATCCCCAATTATCTAGCATAGAACTTTAAACATCATAGGCCTTGAAAAAATGCTTGTACAATGAGAATGAATTCCCAACAACTTGGTCAACTACTATCCATTCACAGTAGAGAGAATTAAAATTCAGAATATGTACTCCATTTAAGATAAGTCAAGGGTTCTTTGAATTTTTTTGTATGTGAATATTATATTATATTATATATATATTATAAGTTAAGTCAGAACAAATTGCAAATAATATGTTAATTATTTTCTGTTTATATAATTAATAACTAAAAATGAGAAGTAAACTAAGCTACTGAACATAACATCATTGGATAATTTTGGTAACATTAAATTGAAAATTTTTTGCATAAACAAAGCAAACAAGATTAGAAGGGAAGCAGAAAACTAGGAAAGAATTTTTACAAACAATGTCTCTAATAAAGGTCTCATTTCTAAAATATATAGAGAAATGAGTCAAATTTATAAGAATGCAAGTCATTCCCTATTGATAAATGGTCAAAAGATGTGAACAGGCAGTGGTGATGCTCCACATCACCACTGATTAGAGAAATATAAATCAAAACAACTCTGTGGTATCACATCTCATTTATCAGATTGGCTACAGTGACAAAAATAGGAAAATGAAAAATGTTGGAGAAGATGTGGGAAAATTGGAACACTAATTCATTGTTGGTGGAGTTGTGAGCTGATATTACCATTCTGAAGAGCAATCTGGAACTATGCCCAAAGGGCTATAAATAATTGCCTACCCTTTGACCCCGTAATACTACTACTGGGGCTGTATCCCAAAGAGATCATAGAAGTGGGAGGAAGACCCACATATATAAAAATATTTATTGCAGCCCTCTTTGTTGTGGCAAAAAACTGGAAATTAAGGGGATGCCCATCAATTGGGGAATAGCTAAACAAGTTGTGGCATATGAATGTAATGGAATACTATTGTGCTATAAGAAATGGGGAGGAGATGGTCTTCATATTCACCTGGAGAGGCTTATACAAACTGATGGTAAGTGAGAAGAGCAGAACCAGGAAAAATTTGTATACAGTCACAGGCTCATCATATGTGTGATGAGCAAGTTTGGTAAACTGGACTCTTCTCAGCAATGCATAGTTATAAGACAATGCTACAAGTCTCAGGATGGAAGGAGATATCTACATTCAGAGAAAGATCTAGAAAGAACAGAGTATAAATGGAGACTGAAGCAATCTACATGCTATCATTCTTTTCCATGTTTGATCTTGTTTCTTCTTTCCCATTGTTCATTCCATTGGTTACAACCCTTCTATACAATCAGACTAATGTCCAGTGTGAAAGTATTTGCACATCCTATTCTTGATTGCATGCTGCCATGGTGGGAAAGGGGGGACAGTGAGGGGAGAAAATTTGAAACTCAAGGGATTGTGGAACTGAATCTTGTAAGCTAAAAGTAAATAAACAAATCAATTAATTAAAAAAGGAACTTATGAAAATAAAAGAAATTTGAAATCTTTTGAGATGTAGTTTAACAACAGAACTATTACCTCCCTTGTTCTACAGACTAAGATTTTCAATGCATCCTATAAAAACATTGTTTCTTTTTTTTTACTACAGTAGCACTGAATAATTGATTACTATCAACTCCATTAGAACCCCACATATATCTTAAAATAATTGTCTAGCCATGCCTCTCACAGTCTACATTTTAGGGTTAGTTTTCAAATCCAAAGAACCTTACATTTCAAAAAACAATATCAATGATGATGATGATGATGATGATGATGATGATGATGATGACAACGATAACAATGACAGCTAGTCATAACAGCAAGCTGGTGAATGTGATGGATAGTACAGTGGACTAGGAGTCAGGAACACCTGAGTTCATATCTGGGCAAGTAACTTAACTTTCAGTTTGCCTCAATTTCCTAACATATAATAAGGGATAATTATGGCACCCTCCCCCAGACTTGGGCAGATCAAGTAAAACAATAATTGTGAAGCACTTAGTAAAGTGCCTTGCACAAAGTACTAATGAAATGGTAATTATTATTTATTGTCATTATTACTACCTCTAGTAATCATAGATATAGGCATACACACATAATACTATACAGTATATCATACAACATGTAGTTTTATCTCCAATGTCCATTATAACTGCATGTCTGATAAGCATGCATCTATTTGGGAGAAAGGGAAACTAGGTGGTTCAGTGGATAGAAAGTGAGGTCTGAAGTCAGAAAGTTTTGAGTTCAAATTTGGCCTCAGACACTTACTTGTTGTATGGCTCTAGACAAGTTGCTTAGTCCTCCTTGTATCAATTTTCTCATTTGTAAAATAAGTTGGAGAGGGACATGACAAACCATCCCAGTATCTTTGCCAAGAAAACCCCAAATTAAGTCATACACAGTTGGACAACATTAAAATGTCCGAACAACAAAAATGTCAGAGAAAAGTAGTATAGTACATCAAGATTTGAACTTGAAGTCAGGAAGAACCAAATTCACATGCTACCTCAGATATTTTCTAGTTGTGAGATTCTAAAGAAGTTCTTTAAACAGTTTCAGTTTCAGTATTGTCATCTTAAAACAAGAAAATTGTCCTTGATGGCTTCCAAATTTCCTTCCAGCTCTGCTTTAAAGACCAAGGATAGATTTCCTAGTCTATGTCTAGGTACTTCCCTCAAAGTCAACATACGCCCAGTAATGATTATTCTTTGATTATGGTCATTTATCCACTTTCAAACTTACCTGATTCTACTTTGGAAAGTCTATATTCCCCCTTTCCCCTTATTATATGTAAACATAACCTTCAAAAAAAAGCAAATTCTAGTGATATATGGTGAAAAATAACATAAGGAAAATTCTATGAAAATATATAAGCAAAATACAGTTTAGAAGGAAAAGTGAGGTATCCCTAACATTTGTCTCTGTTTCTCCATTCTAACTATTTTTCATTACATAAATCCATTTAATGCTTCTTCTTTATTCTTGATTTTTTTCAAAAGTAATATTGAAATGGTGACACACACAAGTAATCCCAATCACCACAGAAGCTGAGGCTACAACAACTCTTGAGGTTTCTGATCTGCACTGAGATATACCAATAGGGTGTCCATATTAAGTTCAGCAACGTCTCCAGAAGTGAGTTTATACCAGGTTATACAAATGAGAGCAGATCAAGACTCTCATGCAAAACAGAAGTGGGATTGAGTTTGTGAGTAACTCTTTGAAACTTCAGCCGTGTTTGTTTTTATTGTTTTAATTTTTTTTTTTTTGGTAATCAAAACATTTCCACATTCACCATTTTGTACATGAAGACTTGATTAAAAGAAAGAAAAAGAATAAAGGAAAGAAAGTGAAAGATATAAGTTCTTTCTCTGGGGGCAGACAGTGTCCTTAATAAATCATCCTTTGAGATTGTCTTGGATCATTGTGTTGCTGAGAATTGCTGAGTCATTCACAGTTCATCATGTTATAATATTGCTGTTACTGTGTACAGCATTCTCCTGATTCTGCTCACTTCACTTTGCATCAGTTTATGCAAGTCTTTCCAGGTTTTTCTGAAACCATCCTGAATGTCATTTTTTATAGCACAGTACTATTCTATCACAGCAATACAGCATAGTTTGTGTAAACATTCTCCACAGATGGGCATCACTTCAATTTCCCATTCTTAGACAGTACAAAAAGAGCTGCTGTATGTGTTTCCGTACAAATAGGTCTTTTTCCCTTCTTTTGAATCTCTTTCGGATACAGACAGTGTTATATAGACAATGGATAATAGCAATGGTATGAGAGATCAAAGGGTATGTACAGTTTTATAGCCCTTCGATCATAGCTCCAAAATTCCCTCCAGAATTGTTGGATCAGTTTGCAGCTCCAAAGTGCATTGGTTTCCCAGTTTTCCCACATTCCCTGAAATTTATCGTTTTCCTTTTTTGTCATATTAGCCAATCTGATAGGTCTGAGTTGGTAGCTTAGAGTTGCCTCAGTTTGCATTTCTACAACCAATAGTGGAGATATGTTCTGTAAAAGAAGGAATAATTTTTACAATGATTCTGATTGCACCAAGCCTTATCATCTTATTTCTTCTTTTCAGTGAGATTCATTACTACTCAAAGGCCTAATATAAGAGTGCAGGAATAAAAAGTCCCTGTTACACAGACTGACATACAAAATGATTTTAAATGGACTTGATCCTTCTAGAAAAAGCTGAGTTGCTTTAAAAAATATTTAACACTTTCAACCATAAAAAATTTTCATCACAGAACAAAAACCAAACTTTTTTACACTGATATTCTTCCAATGGTGCCATGTAGCTGTAAACCACAAATATCACACTCTCCAATTAAACAGAATTACACGTTACCCAAGAAGCATCAAGAAAGATGTATGTGACATTTTTTAGAGGCAGGTAGGAGTTCAAGGAATAGAATGCTGAATTTGGAATCTTGAGGATCTGAATTGAAAACCTGCTTCAGACATACATAATAGCTGAAAGAACTTGTGTCAATCACTTAACTGCTATTTGCCTCAGTTTCCCCATCTGTAAAATGGAGATAATAATACCACCTACTTCCAAAAATGTTATAAAAATAAAATGAGATAATGTTTATAAAGCACTTTACAAACATTACAATGCTACTTAAATGCTAGCTATTGTTGCTGTTATTGTTATGGCACAAGCAAGTTTAGTATATTGCCAATGGTGACTTTCTTATAAGAAACAGCGCAAAAAATATTATTCAGGCAATGTATGATGAAATACAAATAATTTGAAAACCTGAGTGCTTGATTGGCATCCATGAAATGTTAAAGAACCTAGAAAAAAGTCTCCAATGAAGTTATTAGATCCTTAATGGAAGATTTCAGGAGCCCATGGACAATAATTGCAAAGGAAGAGAGTTTATGGATGGGTTAAGAATTTTGGCAATGAACAAAGAATCCACTTAAATGAGACTAAATCTCCATTTAAATATCAAAGTTAGGGTCCTGCTTATGCTTTAATCTGATCATAATATTTTTCTTTGCTTCAACTAAGACTTTATTTTTTTTAATTTACCATCTGCACTTAATTTACTGATATATGAAAATATATTTGAATTTCTAAAGTCATAGGTACTTGATGTATTAACTTGATGTATTTACTATTCCATGATGTTAGTCAGCATGTCTACATTTTGACACTGAAAATAAATAATAAATGATAAAAATTTGTATTTCACAACTAACATTTTAACAGGATCTTTACTAATAGATTAGTAGTACATTCTAGGATGTGAACATTAGTATACATTGTCTCTTTATTTTTAAAATAGGTATCCAACTTGAAGGAGGGACAGAAAAATCATTGAAGAATTCTAATAAAAGAATGTCAGTTTAATTTTAGTCACTCACTCACTAAACGTAGAACAAAAGAAACATTTTAACTGATTGTCGAAGCCTACTAATATATATGGTTTCCATATAATTCTCTTTTAAAATCCTGGTTAGAAAGCAATAAAAAGGAATTAATTTTAACGTCCCCCAGGGGTGGAAGTCAGTGGTCTATGTCTTTCAAAACACTTTAGATAGTCATGAAGAATTTGCTATTCTGACTAAAGAGAACAAGGTAATTTAAAATAGAAAGAATACTCTCTAATATTAAAAATAATAATAATAAGTAAATAAAACCACTTAGACTTGCTTAGGAAAATGGACTTCAGATATTTTGGACAATTACAAGTAAAATGGAGGGGAGCTCTGTGGGGCAGTGGGTAGGGTACTAGATCTGGAGGTAGAAAGACTCAGTTCAAATTTGACCTCAGGCACTTCTTAGCTATGTGACTCTAAACAAGTCACTTAGCCCTGTCTGCTTTAGTTGATCATCTATAAAATGAGCTGGAGAAAGAAATGGCAAACCACTCTAGTATCTTTGCCAAGAAAACTCCAAATGGGGTCACAAAGAGTCAGTCTTTACAGAAAAATGAGTGAACAACAACAATGGAATAAAAGCAACTTTGAAGGTAGACATGAATTCTGTGAGAAAGTGATAATTTAAGGATTATAGGTCTCCTAGAAAAAAAATGATAGATACAAAACCTGAATGCCATACTGTAATAAATAGTATAAAGAGATATTGCAGATATGTTGAAAAAGAAACTGAAGTACTAAGTAATCTAATTAATAGACTTCCAGGAAAGATAAGTGAAAAATGATATACTCCCTGGGATATAACGGTTAAATTTCTAACCAAGTTAACAGATATTGCAAACAGTCAGGAGAGCAACCTTAAGTTATGAAGGAAAGTTAGTATGAATAACCCAGGTTTACTCCATGTGCAAGACAAAACAAAGAAGAGAATGGAAACAGATAATCCCAAAACAAAATAGATTAAAATAATGAACAGCAATAAAAAAAAATAACAATGATAATCTTGTGGAAAAGTAATGTTTGTTACAATAATGATAGAAGACCAATTTAAAGCTGTAAGACAATATTGAAAAAATAAATTTAAGGATCCTTGAGTTGTTGATCACAATTCTTCTGTACAGAGACAAATAGAAATTATGTAACAAATAAATTAAAATTTACAAAAAATTTAACATACATACTGAACCAAGAAAGATAGGATCAAGAAGCCAGAATTATATATCAGAAGTTTCCTATCCTTTGCAAAGTAATTTGTGACAAATCCCCATAGTATAAGCACAAACTCCAAAATATATCCTTAAATCACTTAGTTTATAAGCATTTATTAATAACGTAATATGTATCATGCACTCTGATAAAAACTAGATAGTTCCTGCAAAAAATAAAGTGTATTTGAACTGCACCCTCATAACAAAGCTTACTCATAATTGCCTAGATATGTCACTGATCCATAAATATTTCAGATTTTTTAAACAAATGCTGTCACATAACTCATAGCCTCCAAATTATATATAATAAAGTTGCCAAAATATTGAAACTAGAGGAAAAAAATAAACCCATGTTGTAACAGGGTGAAATGTATAGCACTTTCACCATGTTGTCTGCTCTGAAATGGTTCAAATAATAGTTTTTGTGAGCCTAAATAAGAAAAATTTATACCTTAAAATTTATTCAATTACAAAAGTAATAATTTCATCTTCTGGGGCAATAATTGGCCAGATATTAGTGATAAGAGAATACTAGGAAAATAGTTTCTTGATATATGAGAATTTATAAATGAACTCCATTGAATATCACATGAGAAGGCTGAAAATGATAACAATAGAAATAAGTGGCAGTAGCACTAGTAGCACAAATGTGATTGTGGCATCATAGATCTAAAGCTGGAAGGAGCCTCAGAAGGCATTTCATCTAACCCCAGCAGTTTAGAGAAGAAGGAAAGAGTTCTGGGGGATTAAAATGCTCTAAGGTTCCAAAAGAGTTTTCTGTCCATGATTTTATTAGATCTTCTCAAGAACGATGTGAACTAAGTAACAGTATTTTCTTCATTTTACAGATCATGAAAATGAGGCTAAGAAAAATTAAGATTGATTACCACGTTAAGATAATTGGTAGTGTGTGAGACAGGATTCAAACCATGGTCTTCCTGACCGCAAGTCCAGCACTCCATGTACTATATCATGCTAGATGCTAAAATGACTTATCTTGAAAAACAGACTAATCACAAAAGGAAAAAAAATAGACCTCCAACAACATTTGAGTCATTCTTATAAAGAATGCTGAGAAATACGCAATTGCACTAAAGTGAATGGAATATGGTCCAGAATTAAAATGTTCTTTGCCAAAAATCCTACATATCATGAAAAGCACAGAAAGAATAAAGATGGAAAAAATGTATAGCATACTTATGAGAGAGCTAAATTCAGAATATCTTAGATAGGGAGAGAATAAAAGGACAAAGAAAACAAGCAATTTTTAAGGGTAACACAAATGATTGTTAAGTTATCAACTTAAATGAAGGTGGGAGGGGAAGAAGAGTTCAAAGAGGATTAGGGGTGGTTTTGAATGAATTAAGTAATAAGAAATTAATAATTTAAATAAATTAGGTCATTTGTGGGTGAGGATAGCATTTAGAGCACCAGGATTAGAGCACCAGGCTTGTACTCAGGAAGGCCTGAGTTCAAATCTGATCTCAGACACTTACTAGTTGTGTGAACCTGGACAAGTCACTTAACCCTGTTGCTCCTCTGTAAAATGAGATAGAGAAGGAAATGCCAAATCAATTTATCATCTGCCAAGAGAGCCCAATTGTGGTCACAAAGAATAAGACACAACTGAAATGACTGAGCAACAAAAGTATTTGGTATGAGGAAGATAAATGGGAGATTTTACTCCATACATTATATAACAACTGAGCTATATATATATAGGCACCTTTTGACCACTCCAGGTAGATAAATGGAAGATTTTAGTTCATACATTAAATAACAACTGATATATATATATACATATATATATATATCTTCATAATCAATGTTTGTGCATCTGAGGATGCAAAACCAATGTTTGTGCATCTGAGGACATACATTAAGACAGAAATTATATTACAAGAGTTCCACAATCTGTCCAAATGTGAACTATGGTACATTTGTGCCATTATATTATTTATTTTGGCCTCAGCTTTCAAAAGAATAAAATGAAGGGATTTTATTAAGTGATCAATAATTTCTATGAGGTTATAATGAAAAACATATGTTTATATTGTGAACAAACTAGCCTTTTGAAATATAATAGTTATTAAATTATTACTTCATTTTTTCACCTTGGGGATGAGTTCATTTAATAATTTCACATAGTTCTTTTATCTATTCTTTAATAATTTTTTATCTTTTCTTTGTCATTCCATTCCTATTTTAAACTGAAGTTTCTCCAAAGCGAAATTCTCTGCCAATAGGGTTACATTATGACCTTCAAAAAGTATCTACCAGTCATCTGAGTTATTTTACCAGTTTCTTTTCTTTCTGCTACTTCCCCACCCTCCAAAACGAATTTATCCTTGAATCTTTATAACTCTTATTAACTCCTAGTGAAATTACTCTATGAAAAAGGACATATTGTCAGAGACTGGGATTTGGATGTCTGGACAATGGTTTAAAATATAGTATTGACAGGCTCCTGGCCAGAGATGTAGTACACCTAACAAAAACTGGTAAGGAATTTATTTGCTTAGGGCCTTATAAATCTAGTCAAAAGTGTTTTAAATGGAAACAAAATGGGAGAAAGAAAACTGCACATGTATTTCCACTAAATTAGATATCATACAGAAAGCCTACAATGTAAGAGGAAAATATTAGTAAAGATGACTGTAAATTTATAAAAGACAAAATCCAAGAAAAAAAGAGATGAATAAAAACTAGATTCAGATGGCTATATGCAAAGAAAAAAAGAATAAGATGTGAAATTAATTATAATTTAAATATCACTGAGATATGGCAGGAAGGGCCTAAATATTAGAATACAGATGTGGAAGGCTATATTCTGTTCAAAAGGTACAACATAGGTAAAGGATAGAGAGTAGTGTTGTATATTATAAAAGCGTACTCTAACTAGAAAGTCCAAAGAAGGAAATCATAGAGAACATTTGGATGAAGATGAATAGAAGTAAAAACAGAAGCAATGATATTAGAGAGGACATAGATGAGAATTTTGGTAAACAGGAATAAAAAACATGGCATAGAGTCAATATGCAATAGTAATAGCAGACTTCAATTATCTAGACAACTGTCAGAATTTCCTTTGTGTGCCAAATTCAAAGCAGAGATAAATACATTGTTTTGTCTTAATGGTAATTTCATCCCTAAAAAGAGGTGAAGACAGGGGTGGCTAGGTGGTGCAGTGAATAGAGCACCAGTCCTGGAATCAGGAGGACCTGAGTTCAAATCCAGCCTCAGACACTTAACACAAAAACTAGCCATGTGACCTTGGGCAAGTCACTTAACCCCAACTGCCCTCCAAAAAAGGAAAAAAAAAAGGTGAAGAAACCAGTGAGGGGCACCTCCACTTTGATTTTCACTCTCACTAATAAATGGCAACTGGTTGCAGGACAGGCAATGAGAACTTTAAGAGAAATTGCAATATTTTGCTTTAGAATTTCTGATAGAAAACAAGAGGAAATCAGGGGGAAAATATATCATTTACCATTTTAGTTCTGAAGAATTAAAGATAGGTAGGATCTTGTGAACTATTCCTGTACGAGGTAAGACAGACCAGTAGGAATGAGAGATGTTAAGAATGATCTTTTGAAGATGCAAAAAGGAACAATTTCAACTGAAAGGTAAAGGAGTCATTTAAAAAGACTGGTGCTGCAATATATACCTCAATGGCCAACTTGAATTTTTTAAAGAGTGGATGAATAAAATGATAATGTCTCCCCAATCCATTTAGATTAGATAGAAAGATGTTCAATCAATCAATCTCAACTACAGGTTATACATTGTCTGAACAAGAGTGATGCATAACAATTGGGTTCATATGGTCTGAGGAAATCTGAGCAAAGTTTGTCTTACAAATTATTGTTAACTAGGAGCAAAGGCATTCTAGAAATTAGAATGATTGTGGTATTCTGCTTTCTAGAAATTGAAACAAGTGTGGCAGTCTAGCAAAACCTATTCAAATGCTTTAGGGAAAAAGAACAAGGAGATTCCTTGGCTTTAACCTTGTTCTAAGTCTCCCATCTCTAGCATGAAGCAGAGGAAGAAGTTACAAAGAAAAGCTGGATGGGGAGATATTAAGCTACCCTTCTTCTCATAAGGGTCATAGCAACATCTTCAAATCGGCAGTGTCATTATTGAAAGAGAATGGCAGACTAGGTGTGGTTTCAGAACTCCATAAAAAGTCTTGCAAAGAAATTGTACTGTGCCTATTGGGAACCCTGGGAATCCATGAGAACATTTCTAGCAGAAGTCACATCATATTCGGTTTTTGTGGGGTGGAGGAGGAGAGGGACATTAGTAAATGCCCCTTTCAAAAAGTTTCTTAAGGCTAGCTAATAATTCTCAACTAATCAGCTTCAGGGGAAGCACACTGGTCAGGGCTTGAGCCAACATCATTAAATAATCACCCCTGATTCCTCAGAAGTATCGCTCAAATCCAAAAGGGATGATGTGGCCTTACTCTGGGACCTGAGATTCATCTGTGAGAGTAGCAGTTGGGATTAGGGATCTTCAGAACATGGTCAACATAGGTATAGAAGTTGATAGGATGGAAGCAAGGTAAATTAACTAATGATGAAGACAAAAGAATGAGATGATCCTATGAGGACAATTATTAGCTGAGGTGAATAGGAAAAAAAACCACCTAGATCATTGCTTTGGGAAACAGGAAAAAGGAAGTTCAAAAGAAGGGACAACAGTGCTACTTCTGGTGGAAAAGATTGTAATAATGGAAGAAATTGAGAAAGTAAAGCTAATTACCTCTTACTGCACATTCTTATTTTGAGAAAACAAAAGTAAAATAAAAGCTGAGTAGTTCAGCATTCTCAAATTTGTTACTACCATACACCCTGAAATTCAATCCTATCCTTTCTTTTTTTTCCTCCTTCCTGAACATAACTAAACAATAATACAACTCTTTTAATTATTCTTAGCATTCACTGCTAGGCTCTGATTCTTCCTGAAAAAATTGCAAAATATCTCCAAAATTTCTCCTCTATTTTCTTGGGTGTGAGGTTCTCTGACCCAATTTGGCCAAAGAGTTTATTTAGCTGACAAGCACATGAAACAAAAAAGACATGGTAGACTCCAATTAGCTGAGATACCTTGTTTTAAGATGTTCCAGCTCCTGCCAAACATTCTTTCTATTTCCCTGATTGCTAGGTTCTCTAGATTGTAAGAAATAAGTTAAAATCTCAGCCCTGATTACTAGTTATGTGATTATGAACAAAAGCACTTTATTTATCTAAGTCCCATTTTCCTCATTTGTAAAATGAAGTTTTGGAAAGTTCTAAAAGTCTGGGAAAAGCCTCCATACAGCACTTGCAATGGATTATTTTCTTTCTTTTTTTTTTAACAAAAATCTTAATTTACTATGAACTTGTTTATCATCAAGAAGCATCGAGGTGTCAGTATTCAAGACAAGGTGTTTTATATAAAATAATAAATTTCTGTAATTCATAGTTTTGTTTTTAAGAATCATAAGAAAATGTCATAGTAATAATAAATGTCTTTAGTGTTTTTTTCCGAACTTCTTTTGGCTTTCTCCCAGGTAATTTAAAATATATTACTGATACTCTTTTCTTTTTCCGCTTCTCTCTCACTACCCTCTAATTCCCACCCCAGTAGAAGCTATCATTTGTAACTAATAAGCACAGAAAAGCAAAATAAATCAACATATTGGCCATGTATGGAAATGCATTCCTAATTCTCTTACCCAAAACCATCACTTCTCTTTCAAGAGGAAGGTGGCATGTTCCACCTTAAGTCAACTAAAGTTATAATTAGTTATGATCAGGATTCTATAGGTCTTCAAAGTGTAATGGGTTACTTTCTAAGGCAGCGGTTCTCAATGTGTGGGTTACAACCCCTTTGGGGTTCAAATGACCCTTTCACATGGGTCACAGGGGTCGCCTAAGACCATCAGAAAACACATATTTCTGATAGTCTCAGGAACCTAGACACTGCTCCTCTATCCATCTCCAGGTGTGTCCACCCACATGCAGATATGCCCACATACAAGTTTTGAAGGGTTATGGCATTAGAAAGGTTGAGAACCACCATTCTAAGGGAAAACCTAGCTGAACTGAGATTTATAAACAGAAGGCTGGCTAATATATGGTTAATTAATTTGGCTACTATAGCCATAAAACCATTTACTAAAATGCGGAATGGTTTCCATCTAAATCAGTGGGGGGAAATGCTGCTCCCATCCTCCTATAAGTCTTTTGAAATTGTATAAAAAATATTTAATGATTTAAGAAGTATTCAAATTATCTAGAAGGAAGGTTACATATTATTAAATTATATATAGCATCTAAGATATTGTGAGTACTTAATGAATTGTAATTTATGAAATGGAAAAAAATCTTTGAAAAAGAAGCAAATACCAAAATTGAATTTTTGTAACTGGATTCAAATAGTAAACTACTATAAACATATTTGGGGAATTCTTTGGAGCAAATATTTCCATCAACATAGTCTGTTGTTTTTTTTTTTCTGTCATAGCATAGTTTCATGTTTACAGAAGAATAATTGTCCCTATCTCAAGATTTTTCCCCATAGGTCAGAGTTTTGCCAAGACAAAGAATTCTCAAGTAGGATGATCTTTTTATTCCTCTTCATTGTTCTAGAACACACACACACATATACATACATACATAAATACATACATACATACACACACTCATGCCATTCTTTGCTATGTCTGTTACTGTATCTCTTCTAAAATATACAATATATAATTTTTTTAAAAATCACAATGACCAAAAAATGATATATCTTATATTGATTTTTATTGAGGATCTATTTGTGTTCAGTAACACAGAACTAGTCTTATACTAATTATTCATGTTAGACTGATCCTTCAAAGTACCTTAGAAGACTGTTAAAAATTCTAAGAGACTTCAATTTTAAAATAATGTCTGTTAGATGCAACATGCAATCTGAAGACAGCCTTCTTTCATTTGATATTTTTAGCACTTTATAGTATTGCTCAAGCCTACCTTTCTAGTCTTACTGAATATTACTCTCTTTTCACATTTCAAACAGGTTCGTGATCTATTCCCACTGTTCCCTATACAACACATTCCATTTCCTTTTTTTCTGTGTCTTTGCCCAGGCTGTTACCTATGCTTTGAATGAACATCCCTTATCTCTACCTTGTAGACTCTTAGCACTTTGAAAAGTCCCCTCAAACATTACTTCCTATTGGAAGCCCATCCTAACACCTTGATCTCCTTTCTTCCTGGAAATGACTTCATATATATTTCATACCAGTCCATTTATACACTGTTTTCCTCTTTAGAATGTAAATCCCTTGTTGTCAGGGGGCTTTTGTGTGTGTGTGTGTGTGTGTGTGTATGTGCTCAACATATAGTTTGGTGCCTAGCAGAGAGTAGAAGCTTAATAAATATTTGTAAAATAGATAAATGGTAGGATTATAGATCTCTCTACTAAATTATCTCTCAGGTTGGTTGCTTTGAAACACTCATTTCAAAGATCAAGATACCTTAGAGAAGCTATTCTGTTGGAATTGTAAGCACATTTGACTGCCAAAACACAAAATGATGGTACCATCATACTTCCCCTGAAAATAATCCTTAAATAAGAGGGAGAGCTGTATAGTACAAAGAGCACTGAGATACAGGAAGCATATGTTAAAATATCTACTCTGCCATTAACTAGCAGTGATGCTCTGGATTAACCACTTAATCTCTCTCAGAATCAGCTTTTTTCATGTGAAAAAATGATGGAGTTGGTCTAGGATCATAGAATTATAACAAAAGGAGATAAAATAGTACTTAGAAACCATGTAGTCTAACTCCCTATTTTAAAGATGAGGAAACTGAGACTCAGAAAGCTAAAGTGATTTCCCCAAAGTTGACACTGCTGAAAATTGAACTCTTCTCTTCTGACTCCATTCTTTCCATTTTAACATGGAAGGATAATAGAGCACAGAATCATCTAACTTCAGGCCATCTGGTCTATCCTGTAGCCACATGGATAGGAAATCACCCTTCAACATCCCCAAAAGATGGTCATCCAACCTCATGATTGGGCATTCAATACCTCATAAATCAGCCTACCTTTGGACAGCACTAATTGCTGTCTAATTTATCCATATAATTTATCCATATAAAAAAGAAATAGGCTTCTCTGCTGCTTACAGAATCATGAAATCAGATATTTTGAAGTATTTTATAAGTATCATTCTTATCAAAGTGTTTTTATCAATTTAATTGATGCTATAACAACATTGAAAACAATCTTATCTAGTTGAATCAAATGCGGGAATAAAAATAGTCATTTTGTTTACATTGTTGCACTCATCATGTATTATTTTCTTGGTTCTGCCTTCTTCATGCTCCATCACTTCATGTAGATCTTTCCATGCTTCTCTGCATTTAACTTTTGTCAATTTTCACAATATGGAAATATTCTATTCTATTTTCATGTACCACAATTTGTTTAGCCATTCCCTAAACAAGGGACAACTATTTTGTTTCTAATACTTGGCTATCACAGACTGTGTGTGTGTCTGTGTGTCTGTGTCTTTCTGTTTCTGTGTGTTTGTGTCTGTTGGAGGAGCAGGATTTTCTTATTAATGACTTCCTTGGAGTATCTGTAGTAGTGAAATCTCTAGGTTAAAGGATATGGCCATATTAATTAATGTTTTGCATAATTCCAGATTGCTTTCCAAAATGATTGCATTGATTCACAGTTCCATCAACAATACACCTTTATTATCATTGCCAATTTACAGAGTGTGAGATGAGACTTCAGAATTGTTTTATTTTGTATTTTCCTTGTTATCAGTGCCTTGGAGAACACTTCCACGATCACTAAGAGTTTTCCTGGTGCCATTTTATAGACCATGACACTCTTTTGTACATATCCTTTATTACTGTGCCCAGGTTATACCTTCTCCATATGATTTGTTAAAAGTTAAAATAGTCAAGTAGTTTCCTGTGAATCCATATTTGTCACTTTAAACAGCTCCAATTTTTCCTCATGATAAAAACTGCTTTTCTTTATGTCTTCCAGAATTCATTCTTGAGAGCTTTCTATGCCTGCAAGGCTGCCTTTTTTTTGCAGAGATATAGATTATAGGAACTTACATATCCTTTTCCTAAGTCCTTTGAAACCCAATTTTCCAAAATCCAGGATGCATGGTTTTGCTTGGTGTTCTTCTTTTATGTAAATTCTAAAATGGAATGCTCATTTTACCCAAGGTTCCATCATTTCAACAATACCAGAAAAGCATTTCTCTTTATTTTTTTAATTTTATTTTGATTTTTCAATTCCAAATACTCTCCTCCCTTTATCCCCTTCCCTACTTGCTTGAAAAAGCAAGACATACAATACCCATTGTACATATATATATATATATATATGTGTGTGTGTCTGTGTGTGTGTACACATATATATGTATATGTATATATACATATATATACATATGTGTGTGAATGAGAAATCAGGCAAAATTATTTCTACATTAGTCATGTTGTGGGAAAAAATAAAATAAAGAAAAAAGATGCTTCAATCTACGCTCAGAGTTCATTGACTACCTCTCTATTGGTGGATGACATTTTTCATCATAAGTTATCTGAGTCAATATATTGAAAAGAGTTTCTAAGTCTTTCACAATTGATTTTCATTATAACATTGCTGTTAGCATGTACAGTGTTCTCCAAGTTCTGCTCACATCACTTTACATAAGCTCATAAAAGCCTTCCTAGCTTTTGTTTCCCTTAAATTATCTCCTACGTCATTAATATGCCATCACAATCAGATACCACAACTTGTTCAGACATTCCCTAACTGATGGACATTCCCTCAGTTTCCTATTCTTTTCACCACAAAAAGAACTGTTGTAAATATATTTATACAAATAGATCCTTCTCCTTTTCTTTGATCTCAGTGGAGCATATACCTAGCACAAATAGTGCACAATTTTATAAGCCCAATATTATAGTTTCAAATTGTTCTCCAGAAGGTCTGGACAAATTCACAGCTCCATAAACTGTGCATTATTATCCAATTTTTTTTCCACATCCCTCCAGTATTTGTTATTTTCCTTTTCTATTATCTTAATCAATCCAATGAGTGTGAGGTCATACTTCTGTTTTAATTTGCATTTCTCTAATGGTAACTTTGATTTTGTCTTCTAGAACTTGCCTATTCATATCTTGTGTCCACTTATGAATTTGGGACTGACCCTCATTTCATAAATTTGTCTCAGTTCTCTACATATTTCAGAAATTAGACCTTCATTAGAGAAACTTGTTATAATAATTTTTCCTACTTTCCTGATATCTTTAATTTTGGCTACATTGGTTTTGTTTCTATAAAACTTAAATTTTATATGTAACAAACACTCCATTTTACCTTCTCTGATCTTCTGTCTCTTGTTTGACCATGAATTTATCCTTTTTCCTATTATTGGACAGGTATTTCCCCCTGACTCCCTTAATTTGCTTATGGTATCAAACTTTAGGTCTACATCACATACTCATTTTGAGCTTCTCTTGGTATAGTGTTTACGCTGTTGATCTACACCCAGTTTCTGCTGATTGATTTCTATATTTCCCAGCAGTTTTGTCAGATAGTGAGTTCTTGCCCCAGTAGCTTGGATCTTCTGGTTTATCAAACACTAGGTCAATACAGTCATTTACTTTTGTGTATTGTGTACCTAATTTATTCCACTGATCAATTGTTTATTTCCTATTCAATACCAGATTGTCCTGATGATTGCCATTTTGTAGTATAATTTAAGGTCTAATACGGTGAGGCCACCTTTTTTTTTCTATTGATTTCTTTTGACATTCTCGACCTTTTCTTCCTACAAATGAATTTTGTTATTATTTATTTTAGTTCTACAAAAAAAATCTTTGATAGTTGGATTTCTGTGGCCCCAAACAGATAAATTAATTTATGTACAATTCTCATTTTTATTATACTGGCTCAGCCTATGCATGTGGAGTTAGTATTCTTCTAGTTGTACAGATGTTGTCTATATTTGTGGTAGAAAGTGTTTTGTAATTGTATTTGTTTAGTCCCTGGGTTTATCTTGGAAAGTAGACTCTGTTGTATTTTGTATTGTCTGTAGTTATTTTAAATGTAATTGCTCTTTCTTTGTCTTGCTACTGGGTTGTCTTAGCAATTTAGAGAAATACTAATAATATATGTGGGTTTATTTTATATCCTGTACTTTTCCTAAAGATGTTAATCATATAAACTAACTTTTAAATTAATTCTCTAGAGTTCTCTAAGGATAACACATCATCTTCAAAGATGATAATTTTACTTCCTCATGCCTAATTTAATAAATTTGGTTCTTTTGCTTGTCTTATTGTTATAGCTAACATTTCTATTACAATATTGAATATTGATATTGATAACAGAGAACTTTGTTTTAACCCTGATCTTATTGGAAAGGTTCAGGCTATATCCCCATTACAAATAATGTTGCTCTTGATTTAGATAAATACTACTTATCATTTTAAGAAAGTTTCATTCATTCCTATCACTTCCAGTGTTTTTAATAGGAATGGGTATTGCATTGTGTCAAATGGTTTTTCTATTGATTTTCTATTGAGTCTATCAATTCCATCAAAATTCTATCAATTTTCTATTGATTCTATTCTATAAATATACCTATTGATACAATTACATTATTCTGTTGTTTTGTATGGTCAATTATGGTGATACTGTTTCTAGTATTAAACCAGCCCTGCATTTGCTGATATAAATCCAAGTAGTCAAAGTACATGATCATTGTGATATATTGATCTACTCCTGAAATCTCTTTGATACTATTTTGTTTAAATTTTTGCATCAATATTCATTAAAAATAGATCTATATTTTTATTTCTCTATTTCGCTTTGATTGAGGTGTCAAAATCATAATTTTGTCCCAAAAGGAATGGGGTAGCATCTTTTCTTTACCCATTTTTTCAAGTTACTTTATATCTTACTGGAATTCGATTTTCCTTAAAAGTTTGGTAGAATTCACTTGTAAATCCATCTGGTCCTGGGATTTTTCCTTAGAGAATTCAATTACTGTTAATTCAATTTCTTTTTCTGAGATATGGTTATTCAAGTATATTATTCTTCTGTTCATCTGGTCAATTTACATTTTAATAAATATTCATTCATTTAATTTAGATGATCAGTTTTATTGGTATATAGTTGGGAAAATAACTTCCAATAACTGTTTTAATTGTATCTTTGTTAGTTGTGTACTTACCCTTTTCATTTTTGATATTAATAATTTGGTTTTCTTCTTTCTAAATTAAATTAATTAATGTTTGTCTATTTTATTGCTTTCCCCATAAAACTGTTGCCTTTATTTATTTGTTCAATTACATTTTAACTTACATTTTTATTAATTTATCATTAAATTTTCAAATTTTTTATTTTGGTTTTCAGTTGGAAACTTTTAATTTTTCTGCTTTTTCTTTAGCTGCATGCTTAATTCTCTGATCTCTTACTCTCTTTTATTAAAATATATGACTAGGGATATAAATTTCCCCTCAGGTACTTTTTGGCCGCATCTTAGACATTTCAGAATGATGTCTCATTGTTATCATTCTCTTTAAATCAATTATTGATTATTTCTATGATTGGTCCTTTGATCCACTCATCCTTTAGGATTAGATTATTTAGTTTCCAATTAATTTTTAATCTCTGCTTCCAAGGCCCTATGTTGAATGTAATTTTTATTAAATTGTGGTGTGAAACAGGTGTCTGTAATATTTCTGCTTTCCTGAATTTGTGATATTTTTGTGCCCTACTACATGGTCAGTTTCGTTTTGTTTTGTTTTGTTTTTGGAATATGCTACGTACAGCTGAGGAAAAAATATAATCCTTTTTATTCCCATTCAATTTTCTTTAGAGGTCTATCATATCTAACTTCTCTAAAATTATATTATGCTCCTTCAAATATAGCTTTATTGTCAATTTCCTCCTAAAACTCACTTAACTTTTCCTTTAAAATGTGGATGTTCTCCTATTTGGTGAATATATGCTTAGTATTGCTATTGCTTCATTGTCAATGGTACATTTTAGAAAAAGATTCTTCTCATGATTATTTAATTATGTTTATTTTTGTTTTTGCTTAATTTGAAAGCATAGTTGCTAACCCCACCTTTTTTAAAAGTTCAGCTGAAGCATAATAGATTCTTCTCTAGCTCTTTACTTTAACTCTGTATGTGTCTTACTGTTTCAAGCTTGTCTCTTTTAAACAATATATTGTTGGATTCTTTTTTTCTAATCCATTTTACTATACTGCTCTATTTTATGGATGAATTCATCCCATTCACATTCCCAGTTATGATCAATGTTCTCATACTTACTCCTTTACATTGGAGTTACAGATTTTGGCTCTGATATTTCAGAGATATTTAATTTTGGGATCTCTTTCAAAATTTGAACAGTGGATTCTTTCAATTTCTATTTTGTTCTCTGGTTCTAAGATAACATTGCAGTTTTCAACTATACTTTCTTTAAATATTATGTCTAGTGCTCACTTTGGTAGCACATATACTAAAATTGGAATGATATAGAGATTAGCAATGACTCCTGCACAATGATGATACACGCATTCATAAGGCATTCTATATTTTCTTAAAAAGAAAAAAAAGAAATATGATGTCAAGGCTCTTTTTTATATATGGATTTGAAATAGTCCAATGACTTAATTTGTCTTTCCTCAATCTATTTTTCAGGTCAATTGTATTGTAGGTATATCATTTTTTCTTCTATTTTTTCTAGTCTCTTCATTTTTTTTTATCATTTCTTGATCTCTCACTAACTTTGTGTCATTACCTTTGTCCTGACTAATTCTAATTTTTAAGTAATTATTTTCTTCAGTGAGGTTCTGTACCTCTTTTATCCTATGACTAATTCTGATTTTATTGAGTTATTTTTTTACATTTTTTTTCTTTTAGCACAGTAACTAGCACATGACAGGCACTTAAATGTTTACTGAATTAAAAATTAAATTTTA
Organism: Pseudocheirus occidentalis; assembly: GCA_028646575.1. NCBI lineage: Eukaryota > Metazoa > Chordata > Mammalia > Diprotodontia > Pseudocheiridae > Pseudocheirus > Pseudocheirus occidentalis. The sequence continues at coordinate 143,433,389 of CM053597.1, read as the reverse complement.
CCAGGTTGCTAATTATCTTCATATTTTCCTTGCATTGTTCTAATTTGTTTTCCCAATTTTTCCTCTAACGCCCTTACTTGCTTTTTTAAAAAATTCTTTCTTTACTCTTCTAGAAGTTCTTATTGGATTTGTATCCAGTCTGTGTTTTATTTTGAGGCTTTTCTCATAAATGTTTCCAAGTCATTGTCCTTTTCTGAGTTTGTGTCTTGGATTTCAATCATAGATTTTATTCTTCAGTTATTTTTTGTTGTTGGTTCATTTTCTAGCCTATTTCTTAACTTTAGGCTTTGTGTTAGAATTGGAATCTGCTTACCTTAAGGGTGTAGGAGGATGACTGTTCTAAGCTTCAGGCTTGGATTCTGCTGTTTTCACAGCTAGCCCTAGGGACCTGTAAAATTTTGGTGCCTTCGTGGTGGGACAATCTGGGAGAGGTAGGATAACTGCCTTTTTTTTTTTTTTGCTTTTTTTTGGAGGGCAATTGAGGTTAAGTGACTTGCCCAAGGTCACACAGCTAGTTTTTTTGTGTGTGTGTTAAGTGTCTGAGGCCGGAAATTCACTTCATGATTTCTTTCATTAGAGGATGGGAGAAGTTTACAATGAAATTTATATTATATGAATTACAGAGTTACTAGTGACTGCTTTTCGTAGAAAGAAAACTCTGATAAGTGTTCAGAGAATTGAAATAACTGATGTACTAGTTTTTCATTACCCTGCCTGTACCCCATTTTCTAACACATTGTAATATTTTACTAATAATGTTATTTGGAAACAATCTCATTCTAACTATACAATATATAAAAAAGCATTAAAGAGAGGGAGTAGATGTATTTATGTCCAGTCTCGGGGAACTATTTTTCCATTGTTGTCTTTAAATGACATGTGGCATCAAATTTTCTCAAGTATTACTACTAGATGTGGAAAAATCAGAATGAACTGAAAACCTTCTTTAACATCATGGTTTGATCTGAGAAGACAAGATATTATTTTATTGTCGCAGTAGATGATCCTGATTTAGTTGACAGAATGCTTAGAAGAATTAGGCCACAAAGTAACATGACGTAACAGAAAAATGTTTCTATTACATGTTGCATGTTCAGAATCAATTTTTGTGAGGCAGGATTATAGTTCAGACCTGAAATTTTCCTTCAATCAATCCCTGCTGGTTTTAGGCAAAAACCTATGGTGTAGATCTGTCATATGCTCAAAAATTAATACAATGTTAGAGCCTAACATGATTTGTGTATTTCTTTTCTCAGCAAACTTTACAACAATACTGTTGGTTAAGTTTTATTAATAAGAGAAATGAGGGGTGGCTAGGTGGCGCAGTGAATAGAGCACCAACCCTGGAGTCAGGAGGACATGAGTTCAAATCTGGCCTCTGACACTTGACACAAAACTAGCCATGTGACTTTGGGCAAGTCACTTAACCCCAATTGCCCTCCAAAAAGCAAAAAAAAAAGAGAGAGAAATGAAATAGAAAAGGCAATATTTTGATATATATTTAGTATTCATAAGTAAAAACCCAATTAAAATGAAATTATTATATTCTCTTAATAGATAGGAAACACCTGGTTACTGATATAGGCATAATTTCTGAATCAGCTTTCTGTGTAGAGTCAGTTGATCAACGTGTCAAAGCAAAAACCAAAAATTAAGACCCAATTGGAATTTAGACAATATGTCATACAATTTAAATAGATCTACAATGACAGACTGAAACAAAGTATTCCCTACAAAAAAGTGAATGTTTAAAACAACAAACATTGAACATCTACTATCACAGTTGTCGAAGTTTAACATAAAACAATCACCACAAAAAAGCCAAGAGTCATTTAACAAACACTTGATTGCCTTCATAAGCACAAGCATGTGACATGCAAGATGAGATTGATTTAATATTTAATAATAAGTATTTATAGCAATTTACATTTTCCAAAACTCTTCAAAGTCATTTGATCCTCACAATAACTCACTAATTTCAGTGCTATTACTATCACCATTTTACTGATGAGAAAAGTGAGGTAAGCAGAGATTTTGTGACTTTGCCAATATCACACAACAGGATTTGAACTCAATTCTTTCTTGTTCCATGTCCAGCACTTTGTCTACTAAGCCCTCACATCCCTATATACACATTTTCAAAATCCTAAAGAGGATGGAGAAATAGTTCAAGATAAAAGAAACTTGAAGAAATACTGGTGTGAGACACAATTAAGTCTACATTTTTATAACAAACTTTCCTCCATCAATTACAGAAGTGTTACAACATCACAACCTGACTATGACAACACAGCCCTGACTATGAAAACAGAGATTTCACTAAAGAAAACAAAAGACAGAAAAGTGCAGTTGAGCCAGATCAAGGATACATAGATAATTATATTGAAGGAAAAAGAAAAAATGTTGAAATGGTTAAGGAAGGCAATCAGGGTTGAATGACTTGACCAGAATCATGCAGCTGTAAGTGTCAAGTATATGACGCTGGTTATCCTGATGCCAGGGCTAGTGCTTCATTTACTCTACCACCTAGCTGCCCAGTTCAGGGATTGATTTTTAAGAAGTCTAAAATCCAGGAATGGGAGGTTATAAGAAAGGATTAAAAATATATTCATAATATCACTCCTAAAAATGATTACAGAGACAACAACAAATAAAACCTACTTGCCTTTCTTTGTCAAAATAATCTATGCATGTGTTCGTATAACCTTGTTGTTGAAAATATTAGAAAGGAAAAGATAGATTTTCACAAATGATTTTCTACAGTCAACCACATTTTATAGTTATACAACTGACAAATTTTCAGTGAATACCAGCTCCCACTTTACTTACCTTTTGTTGAATTATTTAAAAATATTTGATTTGTGAAAGCAAAATTCAGCCTTGATGATTTCGATCCAAGAAGGTGTCTTCCATGCATATGTTGAAATCATATAATAGCCCTTTAAAAGATGGAATAATAGACAAAATGTTAACCCTATAATTACTCATATAGCTCAGAACATAGAATAGAGAAGTATATGTTGATAAAAAAAAGTAGATGATATACACACTAGAGTCCAAATGGGAGGGAATTTCACCTAATACGGTGAAGTAAATGACATATTACTGATTATATTAAAACTTGAAATTATATGAAGTCTTCTAAATGAAGTATATAATTACTCAAATAGATTTAGCCTAATAAATGCTACAGGAAAAGCCAAGAGAATGAAGAATGCCTGTTGTCTTGACTATGATATGTAGTTGGCTGAAAAACCCACTGAGTTGGTATTTCTACTCAATAGTTTGTGGAGGGGGGAAATAAAGATGGATAATAAAGCAAGCCTGGAATTGAACAAGATGGAAATACTAGATGGATTGTTTAAGGGAAATTATCCAATTCTTTCAATAACTCCAAACTTCCTTTTAACAATAAACGGATCTTTTTAATACCAATACTCTTCTAGTGATGTTAGATGGCTATAAGAGGTTAATAATGACATCTATAAATAACTTTAAAGTTTGCAAAGCACCATAATTTCACCAGGGTCCTAAAATGATTTGATGAGTCAGATATATGAAGTGCCACCTGTGTTTTACAAATGAAGAAACTAAGGCTTATCGCAGTTAAATGACTTGCCCCTATTTATATTGATATGAGTCAGACCAACCTAGGCCTTGCTGACCCCAATCCACTATGGAAATCTGCTGTTAAGTCTGAGGAATTAAAATTTCAAGTCAGTCTAAGGGAAATGAGGGCTACACAAAGGCTGTACCATATTACTAACAATGACTTGAATACAAGTTTTATAAATGATATCAAATGCGTGTATAACAAAAAAATTAATGGATATATAATGAGAGGAAAGGAGATATAGACAATTGGAATGTTTCACTAGCATCTCAGTAATGTTATGAGACCTAGGAAAAAAGTCTCTGGACTACTGAGTAGATGACCTATCAGAAGATACTGACATGAGCCACCCAAGAGAAGAGGTTATGAATAGATTGCAATTTATACTGACTGAGACAGAACTTCCTCAAGGTAAAGATTCCTCAAGATCCAGAGATATAAACATAGTTCAGTAGTTGGAGGGTTTTGTTTGTTTTGTTTTTTAGAGGTAAACACTGAACTTTTTTCATTAGATCTCAAAAGCTCACCTGACTGGCTTATCAGATTACAGCTTACATCTAAATAAAAACAAATAAGATATGGCACTTCAAGGAAAATAAGACTAAGATACTAAAATACTAGTGCTACATAATAATAAAAGTCAACTGCCAGAGTAACACTTGTCATATAACAGAGAATATCTAATTTACAAATTGCATATATTGTGTATTTTAACAGGAGTTATCTGATATGAGGAGAAATGATTTTCTGTATTATTTGATAATAAATATTTGTACAAATATTCATCATTTAAAATATGACAATTGAAATTTTTTCCTTTAAGATAAAATTTTTTTAAATTATTTGATAAAATCCCAGAGGTTGAATCAAGATAGAAGAGTATAAAAGCTGAGCTCTCCCAACACTCCTCTCCAAACAACTTTAAAATAACACCTCAAATGGAATTCTGGAATGGCATAATTAATAAAAAGTAAGAGTGAAACATTCTTATTCCCAAGACAATAAAGGAATTCAGAAAGAGAGATCTGTGACATGGGGGAGGAGGCTGACCCAGAACTCATGTGAGTGAAACATCAGTAGTGGGACTAGGTTGTGGTGCCAGAAGCAGTAGCAGCTTCAGGAGCTTCCAAACCACAGACAATAAGGATACTTGGCAAGTGGTCAGAAAGAGATTATAGTGTTCCCTTATGCTAACACTAGACACAGGACCAGCTGCTGTTTGGAAATCCCATTGTCTATACCCAATTCTGGGTCACAGTTTGAGGGCTAAGAAGAGTACTTTTAGTCAAGAGGGAGGAAGAACCCTAAAGGTCAATATCACTTCTGGCTGCAAGGGATCAAGGACCCTGAGGAACATGAATTCTATTTTAAAGGAAGTAGGGCCCCAGAGGAACAATTTTTTTTTTGTAATCCCAAGGGAGCAGAGGGCCTTCCTGGCTAAGGATCAGAGTACAGACAGTGACCATACCACACCATATCACAGCATCATGGAAAGCTACCATATTAAAGGAGCAGAGGGATTGGATTATAATATCCCAGAAGGCAAAACTGCTATGATAACCACCAATGATAACCTATCCATCAAAACCAAGCATAATCCCTCTAGGGAAAACAAAAACATATTTAATAAAACAGAGGGCTATCAAGCATATGTGATAAAAAGAGCAGAGCTGAATAGAAAATTTAACAGCCAAATGAAAGACTCAAAAAAACATAAAAATGTAAACATGAAAGAGAAATCATAAAAGATTAAATAAGTTCCCATATGGGAAGATGACACATATATCCTTTAAAGACCTCTATTATTATTAGAATAGTTAGAAGGATTCTAGATAGGAAGAGGGAAGAAGAGTCATTGATTATGTTGGGATGATGTAAAAAAAAAGTAATAAGTAAAAAAGAAAGATGCCCTGGGAGAAAGAAAAGGGAGAACAATGGAGAAATTACATCATATAAAAGAGGTGTACAAGGAAGAGCTTTTACAATGGAAGGGAAAATGGTAGAAAGGTGTCCAATGTTTGAAACTCTTTGAAATCTTACCCCTTTGATTCAAAAAGGAAAAATATACACACACATTTGGGTGTGTACATACATACATACATGGTTATGCATGTATTGAAGAAGCTTTATGTGTGTACACACATGTATTTAAATCTATCTTCCACAACAAGGAAGTAGGAGGTAGGAAGGACAGAGGATAAGAAAAAGGGAGATGATAAAAGGGAGGGAAGCTAAAAGAAAGCAAAACAGACTTTAAAAGGGGGACAGAATAAAAAAAAGAGACAAGGATAAGCAGAACAAAACAGGAAAGAGGGAAAATGCACAGTAAGGAATCATAATGTAAAAGGAATGAACTCATCCCAGATAACAGAATGGAGTTGAAATCAGAATCCAACAATATGTTGTTCACAAGAAGCATACTTGAAACAGAGAGACATGCAAAGAATTAAAATAAGGGGCTAGAGCAGAACTGATTATGCTTCAGCTGGAGTAAAAAAAGGCAGGGGCAGCAATTGTGATCGCAGACGAAAGAAAAATAAACGTAATTAAAAAGGATAAGCAGGAAAACTCCATCTTTCTAAAAGGAACCATAGACAAAGAAGTAATAAAAATAATAAAGATACATGTACTAAATGGCATAGCATTCAAATTCTTAAAGGAAAAGTTAAAGGAATGACAGGAAAAAATAGTAAAATTGTACTAGTGGGGGACCTAAACCTTCCCCTATCAGAGTTAGATAAATCAAACCATAAAATGAGTAAGAAAGAAGTCAAGCAGTTTAATAGAATCTTAGAAAAGTTAGACATGATAAACTTCTAGAAAAAAATTCATTGGAAACGTAAAGGAGGAGACATTTTTACTCAGCTGGCAACTTCATAAAAATCTGATCATGTATTAGGGCATAAAGAAATCATAACTAAATGCAAAAATAGAAATATTAAATGTACTCCGTTCATATAATAATGCAATGAAGATTACTTTTCATAAATGGCCTTGGAAGCATAAGTTAATAGCTAATTGTAAATTAAATACTCTAATCCTAAAGAATGAGAAGATCAAAACGCAAATCATAGAAACAATCAATAATTACATTAAAGAGAATAACAACATTTCAAAATTTGTGGGATGCAGCCAAAGCAGCACTTAGGGGAAAATGTATATCTTTAAATGCATAGATTAATAAAAAAGAGAAAGAGCAGATCAACTAATTGGGAAAACAACTAACAACACTAGACAAAGAACAAATCAAAAAACCTTAAACAACAAAACAGAAATCCAGAAAATTAAAGGAGAGATTAATAAAATTGTAAATAAAAACATATTATACTAATAAAACTAGGAGCCTGATTTCATGGGGAAAAAAACCCACTATAAAAGAGACAATACATTGGTTAATTTGATGTTTACAATGAAAGTACCAAAAGTGAGAAGGGTGAATTTACCACCAAAGGAAGAGAAAAATTAAAATAATTATTTGGAATTTTTGTCATTTTATATGCCAACAATACTAATAACCTAAATGAAATGGACGAATATTAGCAAAAATATAACATAAACTGCCCAGATTAACTGAAGAGGAAATAAAATACTTAATTCTGTCTTAGAAAAAGAAACTAAATCAATAAATGAGTTCCCAAAGAAAAAATCCCTAGGACAGATGGATTTATAAGGGAATTCTTCCAAACATTTAAGGAACAATTAATCCCAATACTATATAAACTGAATGAAAAAATGGGTAAAAAAGGAGTTATCCTAAATTCTTTTTATAACACAAATAAAAATCAGTACCTAAAATAGGGAAAGAAAAAAAACCCAGAAAACTATAGACCCATTTCCCTAATGAATATTGATGTAAAATTTTTAAGTAAAATACTAGTAGGAAGATTACAATAATATTTCCCAAAGATCACACATTATGATGAGGTAGCCTATGATATACCAAGAATGCAGGACTGTTCAATTTTAGGAAAATGTTCACCATAATTGAGCATATAAATAACAATAACAACAAAAATCATATGATTATTTCTATAGGTGCAGAAAAAGCCTTTGAGAAAATACAATACCCATTTCTATTAAAAAAACACTCAAAAATAAAGAATCTTCCCTAAAATGCTAAGTTGTATTTATCTAAAACAAAGAACAGGCATTATTTACAATGGAATAAACTTGAAGACTTTCCAGTAAGATCAGGACTGAAGCAAAGATGTCCACTATCACGGCTATTATTTAGTATAGCACTAGAAATCCTGTCTACATCAATAAGATAAGAAAACTGGAGAAATACAAAAAGACAATGAAGGAACAAAATTAGGACTCATTGTAGATGACAGAATTCTATTCTTAGAAAACACTAGAGAATCAATTAAAAGGCAAGTTGAAAAAATTAATAACTTCAACAAAGTTGCAGAATATAAAATAAACCTACATAAATCACTGGCATTTCTATATACTGTCAAGAAAACTCAACAGCATAAGAGAGAGAAATTTCATTTAAAATAAAGCAGACAATATGAAATACTTGGGAGTTTACCATTCAAGATAAACCTAGGCATTGTAGGAACACAATTTCAAAACACCTTTCAAAGAAATAATCAGATCTAAACAACTAGAATAGTTAGGCCAAGACAATATAATAAAAATGACAATGCTATGTAAGTTAATTTACATAAGTCATTGACAAAGGAGTTATGAAAAAAAGAAAGGAAAAGGATCCCTATGTACAAAAAATACATATTGTATATATTCAAACTATTTCGTAGTAGCAAAGAATTAGAAATGGAGGGATTGGCTGAACAAGTTGTGGCATATGATTTTTTTTTTGCTTTTTTTTTTGGAGGGCAGTTGGAGTTAAGTGACTTGCCCAAGGTCACACAGCTAGTTTTTTGTGTTAAGTGTCTGAGGCCACATCTGAACTCAGGTACTCCTGACTCCAGGGCCGGTGCTCTATTCACTGCGCCACCTAACCACTCCCATATGATTTAATTGAATATTATTGTGTTTTAAGAAGTGATGAGGGGGATAGTTTATCAAAAATGTATGAAGACATAAACTGATGAAAAGTGAAGTGAGAAGACATAGGAGAACACTGCATACAGTAAGAGCAATATTATAATAGATGATCAACTGAGAAAAACTTAACTGCTCTGATGAATACAATAATCCAAAACAATTCTGAAGGATCCATTATGAAAAATGCTACCCCCCTCCATAGAAATAAGTCATGAATTCTGAATAAAGATTGAAGAATTTAAATTTTATTTTCATTATTTTGTTTGTGTTTTCTTTTGCAAAATGGCTGATATGGAAATATGTTTTGCATTATCTCACGTGTATAACTGAAATCAAATTGACTGCCTTCTCAGGGAGGTTTGAGTGGCAGGATGAAGGGATGGAATAATGAACTCAAATCTATCAAAATATATATTGTTAAATTTTTCTTACATGTAATTGATAAATTCAAGAAAATAAAAAAACATGTATTTACCTGTGATGATAAAAAGAAAATGAGGTAAACAACATAGAATCTTTTCACTTTTTACTAAGATGAATCAACTTATGATCAAGTTCAACGGTAACCAAAGAAGCATCATAAACATTAGTCTGTTATCAAGCCAAGAGGATATTATCTACCTTGTTAACCATAATTAAAAAATGGAATTTGAATGTTACCTGGAATCAAGATAAATTTTCTCTGGCCAAACAGACAAAAAAGTCCTCTTAGATCCAGCTCTAGTTTGACTTGACACCCTTACTTCTGGCCTTTGTGTAGTCTATGTTCCATCTAAATTCGACTAGTAACCATGCCTTGAATGTGACATTCCATCTCCTCCCAAAAGCCTTTGCACAATCTTTTCTACAATGTCTGGAATGTACTTCCTTCCTCACTTCCATGGTTTTTAAGCTTTCTTTCTTCAGAGCTATGTTATGTTGTCACCCTTTCCATGAAACTTTCCCTATTGTCTTCAGTGACTAGTGTTCTCTCTCTTTTCAAATTACCTTTGTAATGCCATGCACCAGCAGATTCCCAAAAGAATGCTACTGTGAACATCTTTTAAAGTTCAGATTATACAGTATAGTGAACACTCTGTTTATTCCATTATAAATCAAGGCAAACATTCACAAATATTCACAATATAATATTCACAACATTACATCTTATCACAGAAAATCACCATATAGTATTCGCAACAGCTTAACATTCGAATGGCCACACAGTTTTCATTACAATGGCCACAATATTTAGAACAAAGAACAAAAGAATAATCATCTGGTTTCCTAAGGGGGAAACACTCCTTACTTAATCATTCAATCAATTCACAATACAATAATCATTCTTCCACTCATAGGGCAATTATAGATTAACTTAATCACTTATCTAGCAATCAGTCATTAAATACAATCATTAGAAAATTACACAAACCCTCCACCCCTTGGTGTCCAGAAAACTTCAATTTCATCAGACATTCTATATCTAAGGAGAGGCCTTTTCTTCTTCTTGACTTGGGGTGGTCTTTCAGATTCTCTAAATCCCCTTTCATGGTCCCAGCTCCTACTCGAATCCACCAGTCACTTGGATTCAGAGAAAGACAGCTTCCAGCTCCTTTTCCAGTCCTCAGGGCAGTTATGGTTACCCAATAAAGTTCACAAGGTCCAGCACATCTCAAACCCTTCACCACTTCTGTTGCCAGGAATTCAAGGATCCACCAAGCCACAAACAAACAAAGGCTTATCCTGGTTAGGCTTCTTTAGTCCTCCAGCAGTTCAGCTGGCCCTAGGACCCAGGAGAAATCTTGGCCGTCCAGGTGGCCTTCCAGGCAGCCCTTTCAGCCCTTCAGGAGACCTTCACCAGATTCTGGTCTCATAGAAAACTCCAACTCATTTCTCAGTCCAGCAGCCCAGCTCCCAGATGCTGGGACAATTCTGCTTCCTCCATTAGGAGCCACAAGGAGGGAAATTCTCCACTCTGAGCTTCTGTCCTCTGAAGCTTTTCTTATATACATACACTGGCCTCCTGTCTCAGTCAACACCCTCCTTTCACATTAGCAACAGGAGACAGAGCTCACACCCTCTGTTCACACAGGAGACAAGAGTTCATACCCTCTGCCTCTTTCACAGAAGACAGATTTAATACCTTCCATTTTTTTCAAGAGGTAGTTAGTCCTAAATTACTAAGGCCTAAGTAGCTGCTAATTAATTATCATTACAACCTTGCATTTTTTTACATAGGTACAACTTAATATCCTCGATAGGAGTGACTATTTAATCCTTATCTTTGCATCCCCAGAACCTAGAAAGTGCCTTGAACTTAGTGTCTATTTATGTTTTACATAGAACTAATTTCCATAGAACTAATACTTACATTGAATTATTTCAAGAATAACAAAATGTCAGTTTTATGTTTAGCACCCAGTTAAAAATGTTCCCAGATCATCATAGCTGTGATGGTAGCAAGAATGTGATTCAAAATAGTATGTGCACATATTAAAGAACTGTAAGCTGATCATATTAGATTTTTTTAAAATCTTCCACAACTTATTTCAGAGACAACTTAAATCCTCTCATGGCAATCATTTAGTGCCCACATTTTGACATTATCTATGTAGGGCATGTTCAGTAATAAGTTGGTGATTTTTTTTAACTAAATAAACTAAAACTTTGAAAGTTGGTTTCATTTTTAATGCCTCAGGATTTATTTTACCTAGTTCTGCTGAATATATAAATAATCACAAGAATGAAAAATATATGTATACATATATACACACATATGTATTCTATCATATTTGTAAAATTGAGTAAAGATTCCCCTTTCTTACTCAGTAAACTCTGGCAGATTCCTATTACTTCTAACATGAAATGTAAAATTCTGTTTGATTATTAAAACCTTTCACAGATTGGTCCCTTTGTACTTTTCCAATGTTCTTACATTTTAATATTTTCTACATACTATATGATTAAGTAACATTGGTCTGTTGAGAGTTCCCCAACCATCATATCCCATCTTGTGACTCCATGCCCTTTTCACTGGCTTTATCCCATACCTGGAATGTTCTTCCTCACCTCAAATTTCTATTTTTTTCTGGATTCTTCCACAATTCAGCTCAATGTCCACTATCTACAGGAGGTTTAACCCAGTACCCCATACCTTCTTACCTGACATTGTTAATGGATTTTCTCTGAGATTACTTTCCATTTAAACTGTATATATCTTTTATGTACTCCCTTTTTACATTTTGTCTCCACCATTAGAAAATAAACTCTTTGAGTGCAGGGATCATCTTTTAGTATTTCTTTCTATTCTGATAATAACCATATTGCCTAGCAAAGACTTAATAAATGCTTGCTGACCAACTAAATTATAACTGAGATGATTAACTTTGTTGTTATTGTTCATGAGAAGTCTCAAAGATGTTTTAGCTGTCATTAAGGAGTTGAAATATGTATTAATAGATGTGGTAATCATATGAAATCAGGGGCTGTTGAAGTATTGAAGTATCAACTAAGAATAAAGATGCATATACACTGGATTGGTAGGCTATTTTTCTATTATTAAACTCTATCATGCTGCTTCTAAGAAAGAAAAAAATCATTGACCTGGAATTCAAGATACCTGAATTTTTAGCTTTAGTTTTACCATTAATAAAGTATGTTATCTTGGCCAAGTCACTGTATTTATCTGAACCATAACTTATTTTTCTAATGTGTAATAGTAAGGATTTCAGTTAAATCATTTCCATAAAAAAAATCAGCCTCTTTTCCCCAATGATAATATAAAAGATGCAAGAGAGACTGAGGAGCTGAAATCACTGGGTGAGTATTTGGATAGGAGGACTAAGTGAGAATAAAGAATTAAGGATAACTCCTAGGTTATAAAATTTAGTGACTAGAAGAATGGTAATGCCATCAACATTAAAGGGATAGTTAGGAGAAGGAATGGGTGTAGGAGGAAAGACAATAAGTTCTGTTTTGGAAATGTTGAGCCTGAGATGCCTGCAGGATATATAGGAAAAGATGCACAGAAAGCAATTGGAAATGTGAGAATGGATCTCAGAAGAGAGACAGGGACGCAATATCTAGACTTTGGGGTTTCTGCATGTAAATGAAAGTTGAAACCATGGGATTTAAGGAGTTGACCAAGAAGTGATCTTTCAAAGTTAAATGACTGCTGAATATTATTCATTTACATTAGTACGTAATGGGAGGCAGTGCTGTAGATAGTTAGAGAGAGTTTTAGAGTTGGGGATTCTAAATTTCACTTGCTACCTTTGACCTAAAAATATGATCACAGGCAGGTCACTTAACTTTTCTGTTTGCCAAACCACCCCCCTAATACTACTTGTTCCAGACAAGGTGCAGAGTTTCACCAGTAGAAAAGTTTTTAAACTAGGAGTTCTCTACATTAATGAAATACTGGTATTCACTCATCCAATAGTATATAATTCATTTTTTAAGTAAAATACACTGAAGAGTCCCATTATGGATGACCACATCTGTGCAGAAGATTCAGTTCTTTTTCTCTCTTGAAACTCATGAATATAATGATTCCCTAGGAGATTATTGATCTTGAAACTGTCAACAACACTTAAAAATTCTTCTACATTTTAACAGACTTAATTGTTGTTAGGATGTATAAAAGTTAATTAGAAAGGAAAATGTGAAGTTAATTTAGTACCTGAGCAATGAAATCACCAGGTCTTTGAAATTCTTACTTTTATTTTTTTAATTTTAGAAACCCAGATAGGCAAAATGTATAACATATATTATGGAAAAGATAACATTAATTATGAGAAAGAAAGATTATATAGTATTTGATTACTCTATTTGCATGGGGAAGTATAGAACAAAAATATCTTCTGGATTCATTCATTCAATAAAACTTATTGAAGTTAATATAGTTAATACAGAATCAGTTGGTTAGGAGCAAAGATGGCTGAGTAAGCAGTAAATCACTATAACTCTCCCATATTTACCTCCAAACAACCACAAAATAACATCCTAAGATAAATCTTGGAATAGCAGAACCAGCAAAAAGATGGGGAGAAACAATTTTTAGCCCAAGATACTTGAAAGAGTGGTAAGAAATGTCTGTCTCATTTGGGTAAACAGGGCACACATTCCAGGACAAGAAGCATTCCAACAAGTCAGCTGCAAGCCATACCTCAGCAAACTAGTGGGAGATCCCAATCCCAAGTGTGATAAAGCAGACAAGCACCAACACCAGTTACTTGTAGTAGCAAGCACCCTAGCAAACCCAGGATGGTCTGCTAGCAGAGGTTCTTTTGATATGCTTTGTAAAGGAAAAGATAGCTTTAAAGGGACTAACAATGCTATTTTAATTACAGAGAAAGAAGTGAGTATAAAAAATACAAGCAGAGAAATAAGCACAAAGACCAACAGACACAGGGCTCTACCTGTCTGAACATAGCAATATTGCAATATACTTAACATACATCATCGGATTGAGGGAACACTGACATCTAAGCAGTCAGGTGACTCTAAACATATGGCTATTCAATCATAATGAGGAAATCAAAAGCTCCTTCTGATGAGTGAACCCCCAAAGTAAAATGCCAACATCCCAGAAATATATAATAAAGACTCGGCCCCTGATTGGCTCAGAGCCAGCAGGCAAGAAAACCTACATGACTCAGCACAACTGTGAATTATCAGTGTTTAAAGGCAATCAGTCCTTTAGACGTTCACAATTTAGTTTGAGCCTGGGAAACTGAACTCCCAAAAGAAAACAAAAATCCCACCTTGCTTGGGTTTATAGGCCCCCCACATGCCTTAGCATAGCCAGGGAAACCGACAAACTCCAGCTCCAAGAACCACGCTGTGCTTCAGCATGGCCCTGGGAAAACAGAGATTCTCTCCATCAGCCAGACCTCCATGTGTTTCAGTTTAGTACTAGAGAAAAGCAAAAACACCCCACTAGGCCTCAGCACAGTCCAAATACCTCCACTATTATACTTTATATATATTGGAAGAGAAGAGGTGTGTATAAGACTGCCCATCAAACTGATGGTCTATAGAGCTGTTATGCTGTCATTGTTGTATACCTGTGAAACCTGGATGGTATACCAGCACCATGCCAGGAAACTGAAGTGATTCCATTTGAAGTGTCTTAGGAAAAGTCTCAAGATCACCTGGCAGAATAAGGTTCCAATCACTGAGGTCCTTTCTCAAATTAAATTGTCAAGCATTCAAATTTTACTATAGAGGGTGCAACTCCAATGGGCTGGCTATCTTGTTTGTGTATTTAAACAATACACCCACACTGTAACTTGACTCTAACATAGTGATTCATTTTGGTTTCTTCAAGAAAGAATGACTACAACCAATCAAGATTAGAATCATCAAAGGAGATTGAGAAGGAATTTTCAGATGGGTTAGAGAAAAAAAGACTTTGAACAACAGCGTCATGAAAACCTAAAATATCCAGGTCAAGAGAGTAATGAATCCAGAGAAATCAAGAATGAGGATCCCAAAAAGGTCATCTGATTTTTGCAAGTAAGAGATCATTTGTAACTTTTATGACAGGTTCAGATGAATGATGAGGATGGAAAAGAGACTACAAAGAATTAAGAAGAGAGTAAAAGGAAATGAAGAAGGCTTTCTTAAGTAGTTTAGGCACAAAAGAGAGAAGAAACGTAGGATGATAACTAATAGGGATTAAATGATGATTTTTCAAAGATGAGAGTAACATGAACATATCTGTAGGCAGTAAGAAAGCAGTCAGCAGACAGAAAGACTGAATATTAGTGAGAGAGTGATCATGATAAAGGAGGCAAATTATCAGAAAACATGGGATAGGAATAGGATCACTTGTGCATAAAGAGGGAGGGAAATGGCCCACCTTCATGTGAAACAAGGGTGAAGGAAAAGAAATGGTAGAAGGAATCAGAATGATGTCAGATGAGGAAGAAGAGTGAAAGGGGAACTTTTAGTGAATTGTCTTATTTTTTTCTTTGAAATATAAGGCAAGATTTTCAGCTTAGGGGATTGGGGTGGGGAGGAGTGATAAAAATATTTGGAAAAGCCATGTCGAAGAATAGTTGTCAGTTAGGGAAATGACAATGGGTTGTCTCAAAATAGTAACTGCTCAGTTGGTATGATGCAACATAAATTTGTAGTGGAACCAGTCAATATAGTATGAAGACATAAATTGTGATTTCTCTATCATTACGCAGCTAGTAAGTAAATGAGGCTCAATCTGACTTCATGTCTTTCTGTCTGCATCTCTAACCACTGAGATATCCCTACTATATTTGAACTTGTGCTGAGTGTGTATGAACACACACAGAGATATGTGTACACATGTACATATACATATACACACATGTCCTTGTCTGTATGTATAGGGAAGAGAAGGACCTACCATGTTCTAGCCAGTGTGCTAAGCGCTTTGCAAATTATTATCTCATTTGTTCTGATTTTACCTCATGAATTTCAGTTGCAATCTAGAAATAATTTAAATTCTCTAGTTTGATAGAAGTTGCCTGTTTAATCACTGCCAATAGTTAACCTTTCTTGTGAAAATTACCCCTCACTACTTGCTGCCTTAATCTGAACTTATTTCTTTTCTATAAAAATGCATAAAAAACAAGCACATTAAAAAATTGAAAAGTATTTATGTTAATTATATTTGTTTAAAGTTACTATCATTACATTGTATTATTTAGAATAAAATTTATTCCATTATATTTTTAATGTCTCTATGTTATATAACATACAAAAATATATTGAAAAATATAGAAATATTATACAAAGTATACACACACATATTTACTATCTATTTTAGAAAGCTAGCTAGAAAAGCTTAAAGAAAATAAGTTTTGGCACAGGAAACTCACCAAACAACTCAGATTTTAAAATTTACAGAAGACAGAAGTAAAGTTGGGTAACAGAGAGCTAACTGAAGTAAAAACAGTATCAGGAAGGTTAAAGCTCTGAATGAGCTGAGGCTGGAAGGAGAAAGTAAAGACAATTTTAAAAAACAGTTTGGGAGGGGAAAAGAAACAAAGAAGGAATTGAATTTTTGCTTGGGATGAACAGGATGATAATATAGAATAGGATGACAATGGTGATGCTAACAGGCAACAGAGAGGGAAAATGCTGAATTCTCATTTTCCTTATTTAGAGAAAAGGAGAATGATCTTTTAATTGGAGATAAGACAAAAATGAATAAGAGGGATCTGATACCCAAGATAACTAAGAAAATGGTAAAAATAGCATCCAAGCTTCCCTGGATAAATTGAAGGAACTTGGCCCAGAAGGGAGCTGAAAGAACAAGCAGTTGTTATTACTGAACTACTATAAGAGTTGTTTAAAAGATAATGAAAAATGGGATAAGTACCACAATATTAGAAGAAGGAAAACACTACTCTAGTTTTCAAAAAGGGAAAAGAAAAGTCTCAGACAATAGGCCAGTGAGCTCAACTTCAATTTCTGGAAAAATTCTAGAATGGACCATGAGAAAGATGATTTGCTTACATCTAGAAAAGGAAGTGGTATTTACAAAGTGCCAGCAACTTTTCAACAAGATTAAGTCATGCCAGACTAACCTCATTTTCTTTTTGGAAAGGACTACTAAACTAGTAGATAAGAAAAATTCTGCACATACAGTTTAACCATATTTTAGAGAAGCTTTTTATAAAGTATCTCATGCTATTCTTGCCCATGAGAACACAGTTAGATATATTTAGAAGTGAGTGAAACACTGGGGAAAAAGTATGGTCGTTAATGGTTAAATGTCAACATGGCAGGACTGAGTACAAGGATCTGTGTCTGAGCTTGTGCTATTCAACTTGTTCTCTATCAATAACTTGGACATATAACATGTTTCTCATATTTGCAGATGACACCAAGCTGAAAGAAATAGCTAATACATTTGTTGACAGTCAGGATCCAGCTGGATTTGTACAGGCTAGAAGACTGAATATAATAGGATGAAATTCAGTAGGGCATAAATGTATAGCCTTATAGGTGGCCACACAAAAAAATCATCTGCTCAAATACAAGCTAGAATCATCGTTAAATCATAGTCATTATGAAAAAAATATACAGAAGTTTTAGTGTATGTACAACATAAGTCAACAGGGACCACCAAAAATATAATCTTGTTCTGCCAAATACTGATCATAAAGTTTCTATTAAATGCTTACTATTACCAAAAATCTAAGCTTGAGATATAAATAAACCAAAAAAAATACCTCAAGTATTTTAATGGGGAAGACAAACTGTTGATCTGACATCAGAGAATGCAAAAGAAATGCAGGTTAGATATGAAAAGTAACCATAGAGAGGATGATAGCTTCTTTGGGGTAGAGAGGTAGGAAAGGTTCTTCTGAAGAAGGTAGCACAAGAGGTGAACCCTTAAAAAGCCAAGTTTCTAAGAATCAGACATTGGAACAAAGAGCATTCCAGCAACGGGACCAGGTATCACAGAAACATGGAGTGTTGTGTGTAAGAGGAACAACAAATGGGACAGTATGCTAGATCATAGAGTGTTTGGAGAAGAATAGAAAGTAAGAAGATTAGAACAGAATAAAAGGGTCCAGTTTATGGAGATCTTCAAATGCCAAACATAAACTTTAACTTTGGAGGTTTTAGGGAAACATTGAAGTTTATTGAGTTGGGAGAGGATGACATGGTGAGACAAAATTTTTAAGAAAATTTATGAAGAAGATGGATTAGAGTAGGAAGAGACATGTGGTAGGGAGATCATTTAGAAATCTGTTGGAACAAGTCAGGCAAGGGGTGATAGATAATTTGAACTAAGATGGTGGCTATGTGAGTTGGGAAAAGACTTTTGTGATATAGATCATGTAGAGAAAGAAGTGAAAAGAGTTGGCAACTGATGGGATAGGTGGAGTGAATGAAAGAAAGGAGTCAAGAATGATGCCAAGATTTCAAGTTTGGGAGACCAGAAGTATGGTAGTATCTTTTGACAGCAATAGGGAAGTATAGAAGCATGGTTCTTTGAGGGACAAAACAAATGGTTCTGCTTTAAACTTATTGAATTTGAGATGCCTAAAAGACTTCCAGTTCCATATGTTCAAAAGACAATTGGAGATGATGGACTGGGGCTCAGTAAAATATATATGTGTGTGTGTGTATACATACATACATACATATATGTATGTGTATGTATCTATATATGTATGTGTGTGTATATGACTTGTTAAAGAAGTCTGAGAATAAATTTCATTAGATTAATAACTGAACATAGCCTCTGGGAATGAGAAGTTGATAGCCCCAAAGTGCTCTATTCTTATGAAAACTCACAAAGAATGTTGTGTTCAGTTCTGGTTGCCATGATTTAAAGAGCATACTGGCAAGCTAGATAATGTCCAGAGGAAGGCAACTAGAATAGTGAATGGCTTGGCATCCATGTCACATAAAGATAGTTGGAAGAACTTGTGAATATTTAGCAAACAGAAGAGATTTGGGGGGAAATGATAACTGTCTTAAATATTATTCATGAATTGTCATGTGGAAAAGAGGTTATTATTTCCATTTAGTCCTAGAATGCAGAAGCAATGGGTGAATACCAACTTAGATTTGGTATCACTGATAAAAATATTGTGTAACATAAGGATACTTGTTAAATAAGTTATGGTGGGAACTGTTTAAATGTATTGTACTATTTGGCTGTTGAGGCCCATTTTGATTCCCAAATGCTCTTCTTTAATGTGAATGATGTGATGAGAATGATGAGAATGATGATGATGATGATGATGATGATGATGTAAACTTCATACAACTAACATTCATAATGTATTTAGCAAAGCATTTGAGAAAATCATTCATGCAACTCTTGTAGACAAGACAGAGAGATGCTGATGATACGATGGTATAGTTACATGAATTCAGATCTGGCTGAATGACTAAAACCAAAGCAATATTAAATGGCCAAAGCCAACTTCAAGTGAGGATTCTACTGGAGTAGCTCAGGATTGTACCCTCAATTTCACAATGCATAATATTTTTATTAATCACTTAAAAACATAGAATGTATATTTATAAAATTTCCAGAAGGCACAAAACTAGAAGGGATTACTAACACTTAGGTATGACAGAATAAGCATTCAAGAGTATTATTGCAAATTATAACTTTAAGCTACATCAAATAAAATGTAGAGTGCTATACCTGGATTCAAAAAAATCAACTTCATAAGAACAAAATAGGAAAACAATAGCTAGACAACAGCTCCTCTGACAAAATAAATTCTTTATAAATAAAAATCTACAACTATCACTCCTAGGAGGAGAGGGGAAATTATAGAATGTATTTGGAATAGTGGCCTTGCCTTTTCTGAGAAACATGGCAGATGCTGCTCTCCTTCTGATACCATAAGTGCTATTTCTTTATCTGGGCTACTTCTGGTGACACTTTTTCCTGGCTCCTTCACTGTAGGACCCTTTAAAAAGTATACATACAGTCAAAGGGTTCTGATTAGTCCCTATATGTTGTTTTCCCTCAAGTCAAAAAGGACAGGCAATGAGCAACACTCCTCTCTCTCATTTACTCCACATAGCCAAACAATTCTCAAGTCTCATAATTTCTTTCTTCACAATATATCTCCCTTTCTCTCCAATCACACAGCCAGAACCCAAGTTCAGGTACTTATTATCTCTCACCTAGATTACTGTAATAGATGTCTAATTAATCTTTCTGTCTCAATTTCCTCCCTCATAAATGCTAAAGTGATTTTCCTAAAGATTAGGTGTGAATATGTCACTCCTTGCCCCAACTCAGTATACTCCAGTGACTCCCTATAACCACCAGAATCAAATATAACATCTCATGTTTAGCATTTAAAGTTCTTTATAAACTGCCACTTTCTTACCTTTCTAGTTCCCATGCATTCTACTCCCTTCCATGAGCTCTACAATGTAGCCATAACAGCCTACGTCTTTTTCCTCACACAATGCTCTCTGTCCCATTTCCATGTTTCTGCACTGGCTGTTTCCCAAACCTGAATTCCTCCTAGTTCCTCCCAATATCTGAGTCACAGATTTCTTGGGTTTGAGTTTTAGCTCAGGTGTGACTTCCTCTAGAAGGCCTTGCCTGGACCTCTGCTATCATCCCCTAAAAGTTTACCTTCCATCTACCTTGCATATATTTGATACAGTGACTAATTTATGTTACATCCTCCAGTTTAATGTAAACTTTTAAAATATTTTTATTTTTAGTTTTCAGTGTTCATTTCCACAAGATTTTGAGTTATGATTTTTTCTCCCCATCTTTCACCTACATCACACCCCAAATAGCAAGCCTACTGAATACCCCTTCCCCCACTCTGTTCTCTCTTTTATCCTCCCCCTTGATACCCCTGACTTTCCACTATGGCAAGATTTGTATCTATACCCCAGTAGCTATATATCTTATTTCCCAGTTGCATGTGAAAAGCAAATTTTTGAAACGTTTGTTTTTAAAACTTTGGGTTCCAGATTTTTTTCCCTTCTTCCCTCCTCACCTGACCCCAGTTGGAAGATAAGCAATTCAATGAAGATTGTATATGTGTAGTTACCCAACTCATTTCCACAGTAGTTATATTGTGAAAGATTAACTATATTTTCCTCCATTCGATCCTGCACCCCACTTATTCTATTTTATCCTTTGACCTTATCCCTTTTCAAAAGTGTGTGCTTCTAACTACCCTCTCCCCCAATCTGCCCTTCCTTCTATCCTCCCTTCTCTTATCCCCTACCCCCTATTTTCCTTTAGGATAATTACCCAATTGAGTGTGTATGTTATTCCCTCCTTAGGCCAAATTCAGTGAGAGTAAGGTTGACCCAATGTAGCAGCAATCAGTTTAGCAGATACTTAGCACTTAGTAAACTTAGGGCTAAGTATGAGCTCTGTCCCCTGTTGAGAGGGTGTGAACTCCCCTGTTGAGTGGAAGAAAGGCATTGGTT
>CM053597.1:143377030-143411751 GCA_028646575.1 Pseudocheirus occidentalis | reverse complement strand
GAATTGGCGTTTTCCTGTTGAAGGAAGCAGGACTGTCTCAACATCTGGGAGCTGAGCTGCTGGACTGAAGAAATGAGTTGGAATTGGAGAGAGAGAGACAGAGAAAGAGAGAGAGAGAGAGAGAGAGAGAGAGAGAGAGAGAGAGAGAGAGAGAGACAGAGACAGAGACAGAGACAGAGACAGAGACAGACAGAGAGATAGAGACAGAGAGACAGAGAGACAGAGACAGAGAGACAGAGAGAGACAGAGAGAGACAGAGAGACAGAGAGAGACAGAGACAGAGAGACACCGAGAGACAGAGAGAGAAAGAGAGTGTTTCTCTCCCAGCATCTGGAAGCTGACTGAGAACTGAGATGTTTTCCTGGGACTAGAATCTGGTGAAGGCCACCCAGAAGGCCAATATTCCTTCTGGGTCTTAGGGCCAGCTGAACTTCTGGAGGACTAAAGAAGCATGACCAGGATAAGACTTTGTTTGTTCATGGCCTGGGTGATCCTTGGGTTCCAGGAAAGAGAAGTGGTGAAGGGTTTGAGATGTGCTGTACACTGTTAACTTCAGTGTTTGCCAGGGTCTTCCCTGAGGACTGGACAAGGATCTGGGAGCTGTCTACTACTGAGGATTGGACGAGGACCTGGGAGCTGTCTGCTTTTGAATCCAGGTGACTGGTAGATTCAGGAGGGAGCTGGGACCATGGAAGGGGATCCAGGGAATCAGAGAGACCACCCAGGGTCAAGATGAAGAGAAGGCCTCCCCTTGGATGAAACTGAGGTTTGCTGGACACCAAGGGGTAGAGGGTTTGTGTGGTTTTTCCAATGATTGTATTAGTGATTAATGATAGTTAGTCATTGGGAATCTAGATTAGTGATTGATTAAGTTTATGGTTGCCCATGAGTGGAAGATTGATGTATTGTGAATTCACTGAATGACTAAGTGAAGGGGGTTTCACCCTTAGGGAAACTAGATGATTATTCTTTTGTTCCTTGTTCTAAATATTGTGGTCACTAGTGAAAACTGTGTGGCCATTCTAAGGTTAAGCTGTTATGGACACTATATTGTGACTTTCAGTGATAAGCTGTAATGTTGTGAATATTGTATAGTGATATATTGTGAATGTTTTCCTTGATTTGTAATGGAATAAACAGAATGTTCAATATTACTGTGTAATCTGAACCTTAAAAGCTGTTCACAGTAGCATTCTTTTAGGAATCTGTTGGTGCATGGCATTATACCCATTCCCTTTCACCTTCCTGATCTTCCCCTTCATTGTAACAGTTTTCTCTTGTCTCTTTCATATGAGAAAATTTACCCTAATCTATCTCTTTCTTCTTCTCCCAATGAATTCCTCTCTCACCACTTAATTTTTTTTTAGATATCATCCCTTCATATTCAACTCATCCTGTGCACTCTGTCTTTACATACATAAACATACAAATGCCCAAACTCACATATGTATTTATATACACATAAATCCACCTATACATAAACATATCCATATTCTAGAACCAGAGGGCAAAAAAGAATTGAAAGAATTCACCAAGAGCTGTTTGAAGAAGTTTGCAAAAAGAAAACTCCTAGGAATATTATAGTAAAATTCCAGAGTTACCAGGTCAAGGAGAAAATATTACAAGCGGCCAAGAAGAAAAAAATTTGAGTGTTGAGGAAACACAATCAGGATAACAAAAGACCTAGCAGCTTCTACAATAAGGGATCAAAGGGCTTGGAATATGATATTCCAGGAGTCGAAGGAGCTAGGATTAAAACCAAAAATCACCTACCCAGCAGAACTGAGTATAATGTTTCAGGGGAAAAAATGGTCATTCAATGAGGTAGAGGATTTCAAGCATTCTTGATGAAAAAATCAGAGTCAAATAGAAATTTTGACACTCAAATACAAGGAAGAAAAGCATGAGAAGGTAAATGGGGGAAAGAAATCATAAGGAACTTATCAAAGTTGAACTATTTATACACATACATGGAAAATGACAATTGTAACTTATGAATCTTTTTTCAGTAGGAGAACAGTTGAAGGGAATATGAATGTGCATGTATGTCTGTGTAAATATAGATAGATACATACATACATACATACACACATACACACATATGTACATATATATGTATGTATACATTCATATATGTCTATATAGGAGGGTATAATGGCATATGAATATGTATGTGAGTGTATGTATACCTGTGTACAGGTATATATAGACAGAGGGCACAAGATCGATGCAATAGGAAGGGGTTATATTTAAAGATGAAATTGAGAGGTGAGAGAGAAATATAAGGAGAGGAGATGGATAGATGGGTAGAGACAGACTGGAGTAAATTATCTCATATAGAAAAGGCAAGGGATAACTGTTACAGTGGAGGAGAAGTACAGGAAGACAAAAGGGAATGGATCAACCTTACTCTCATTTAATTCTGCTTAGGGAGGAAATGACATACACACAAAATTGGGTATCTTGCCCTACAGGAGAGTTGGGGGAAGGGGATGAGGGGGGGATGATGGAGGCAACAGTAGGTTGGGGAGGAGAATAGTTAAAAGCACACACATTTGAAAAGGGACAGGGTCAAAACAGAGAACAGAGTAAATGAGAGTGGGAAAGGATGGAGGGAAATATAGTCAGTCTTTCATAATATATCCACTATGGAAATGTTTTGCATAACTATTCATGCACAACCTATACTGAATTGCTTATCATCCTAGTAAGGGTGGGTGAGGAGGGAGGAAGGAAAAGGATCTGGAATTCAAAGTTGTAAAATCAAGTGTTTAAAAAGTATTATAATTATAATTATGATTCTACTTATTATTATTGTCATTATCATTATTATTATTGTTGTTTACATGCAACTGGGAAATGAGATATAAAGGCACTGGGGTATGGAGATACATCTTGCCCTACCAGATAGTGGGAGGAGGGATGAGGGAGGATATAGGAGAGAGCAGATTAGGGGAGGGGTTATATAGTGGGGTTGCTGTTTTGGGTGGTGGGTAGGGGAAAGACAGGGAGAAAATTTGTAACTCAAAATCTTGTGGAAATGAATGATGCAAACTAAAAATAAACATAAAATTTAATTTTTTAAAAAAGAGAAGAAAAAGAGAGGTGATGGATGGCTAGGATATTTGTGTGCATTTCAAAGAAGAAATATTATTTCAAGCCCATGTTGGAGTTCCATTATTTATGTTGCTGTAACAATAATGCAATATTCACAACACCCATAGTTGTTATCAGTATGCTGGTATAGTTGTGAATCACAAACTGTAGCAAACTCTCCACATGGATGGAAGAACCTAAGCCCTTATTCAAATACCAGAAAACCAAGTCCCAGAACCAGAAAGATGAGTCCCAGAACCAGAAAGCCAAATTAATTACAGTAGTCACGAAGTTGATACACATGGTTAATGCAGTTAACACCCACATTCCCAAGCCTTTACAACAGAACAGGCTCCCTCAAGCAGGGATTCTTCTCTCACTCACAGTAGCTCCTCAGTCTGGTTCCTGGAAGTTCTTGGCAAAAGTTGCAGGCTCCAGGTATTCACTGAGAGAAAATCTGACTGTCCTGCTGGCTTTCTTCCGTATATACAGTATAGCTCCTCCCCTTCTGCCCCTTTCTGTTACATCAGCAACTTCCTCCAAAAGTGTTAACTACTTCTTTGTTAATTAAATAGCTTAAACAAGGTGTTAACTTGAAACAAGGTGCTAGTTACCTGCTTACTTGCCAATACAAAGGGTCATGGAAGATCTTCAGTTCCCATTAACATTACAGTTGCCATGTTACTAGTTGTTCACTTATTCATGTTTTGTATTTTCATATTTCTTATAATAGAACTTACATTTTCTTTGTATAAGATACACTTAAAAACAAAATGTAAGCCATTTGATTTTCAGATGTGGTTTCTGGAATCAGCCTAATTTTATTATTATCACACTTAAAAAAGAATGCTTTTAAGTCCTCTATTTCATTGAATTACCATGTTTTCGCCTGTTATATTTAGTATAAGTATATCATATTAAGTATATAGTACCTAATATAAGTATTATGTACTTATATTAGTATACATATATATTATATACTTATATTAGTGTACACAAGTATATATATTATATACTTATATTAGTATAATATATTATACTAAGTATTATACTTAGTCTTGCTGGGTAGGGGATTCTTGGTTTTAGTCCTAGTTCCTTTGAGCTCTGGAATACGATATTCCAAGCCCTTTGATCCCTTAATGTAGAAGCTCCTAGGTCTTGTGCTATCCTGATTGTGTTTCCACAATACTCAAACTGTTTCTTCCTAACTGCTGGCAGTATTTTCTCCTTGACCTGGGAACTCGGGAATTTTACTATAATATTACTAGGAGTTTTCTTTTTGGGATCTTTTTTCAAGAGGTTCTTGGTGAATTCTTTCACTTTCTTTTTTGCCCTCTGTTTCTAGAATATCAAGGCAATTTTGCTTGATAATTTCTTGAAAGATAGTGTCTAGGATCTTTTTTTGATAATGACTTTCAGGTAGCCCAATAATTTTTAAATTATCTCTCCTGTATCTATTTTCCAGTTCCATGGTTTTTCCAACAAGAAATTTCACATTGCCTTCTATTCTTTCATTTATTTGGATCTGTTTTATAGTATCTTGATTTTTCATAATCATTACCTTCCATTTACTCCAATCTAATTCTGAAGAAGTTATTCTCTTCAGGGTGTTTTTGAAATTTCTTTTCCATCTGGAAAATTCAGCTTTTTAAAGTATTCTTCTCTTCACTGGCTTTTTGAGCTTCTTTTGCCATTTGAGTGAGTATAATTTTAAGGTGTTATTTTCTTCAGTATATTTTTTGTCTCTCCCTTAGGAGGCTGTTGACTCACTTTTCATGATTTTCTTGCATCATTCTCATTTCTCTTCCCAATTTTTCCTCCACTTCTCTTACTTGATTTTCAAAATCCTTCTTGAGCTCCTCCATGGCCTGTAACCACTTCATAGTTTTCTTGGAGGTTTTTGATGCAGGAGTTCTGACTTCAATGTCTTAATCCCACTCCATGCCTTGATGCTTTTTGTCTTCCCAAAAGGATTCTATCATCCGTTTGTGCTTCTATTGCTTGCTCATATGGGCAATTACTTGACTTTTGAGCTCTCTGCCATGATAGAACTATACTTCCAGAATGGAGAGGGCTACTTCCCAAATTGCTGGGAGTTTTGCAGCTGCCAGAGCTATTAGATGGGCACCCTCTCCATAACCCCCACACACTCTGGCTCACTGGTCACACACTGGATCAAGACAGGTCAAAGCAAGAACAATTGCCCTCTGAATGGCCACATGATCCCCCTACAATCTGCAAGCCAGTAGCTATGAAAGCAGCCATGCAGTAGCACCTGCAGCCACTGTGCCTCCACTGCTTCTTGCTCTGGGGGCAACAGCTGGACCCCACTTTTTTATCTCCCCCTGGTCCAGCAAAGTTCTACAATGGTCTTTTACTTTGTCTTTGGCATTTATGGATTGAGAATTCTGGAAACTGCTACACCTGCTGGTGATTTACTCTCCTGAAGGCTGCTCCTGTGGTGGCTGGTCAGGGCTACCCCGGGGCTAAAACCATGGCTCAGGTGTGACTACCCTACGCTCCCAGATGCTGTGATGGACCCTTCCTGCTGGCCTGCCAGGCTTCCTTCAGTGGGAAATTTGTTTCTCCTTGTCAATTTGTGGGTTCTATAGCTCTAAAGTTTGTTTATAGTCATTTTTACATGTATTGGAGGAGATGGAAGGTGGAGCAGCGCAGAAGTGTTGTTTCTACTCCACCATCTTGGCTCTCCCCCCCACCCCAATGTAAGTGTCTTAAGAACAGGGACTATTCTTTACCTTTTTTCATCCCTATGATTTAGCACAGTTTAGCATGGTTTAGCCTGACACAGTAATTGCTTAATAAATGCCTGTTGACTAACTGCTTTTAAAGGAAGAAACAACTTTTACTCTTCCTCTCTTCTGCCTTTCTTCAGAATATGTGGCTTGAGATATGGGGAGTTCTTCTTTGGACTTCCTGTGAGGAAGAGGAACTTTCACCCTTTAGTAGTTGTGACACATAGCCAAAAAATAGTAACAGGATCATGTGATTATCTAAGTAAGGTTGAGACTACATCTGAAATGTCTGGCTGCCATTTTAATTTTGTTTTTATGTACCTGAACACAGGTGCCTGAATAGCAATACTGAAATAGACATTTCTCTCCTCTGTGGCTACCTCATGGGCTCAAGAATCCTAGAGTCATAGAAAATCTATGTAATGGAGTACAGAATACTCCCCTTAACTATTAAGATGCTTCTCAAAGAAAAAATGACCACCAATAAGAAGATAAATTCAAGTCATGCCCTGGTTTCCAAAATACATGGATCTTGAGAGAGTTGCTCAAAAAGCACAGAACTAAAGTGAATATGAAATATCCATTTTGAAGTCTCACAAAGTGTTTCAATTTTTTATATTTTAAGTATTGACGTCCAAGTGTAAATGGATGGGTATAATAAGAGTTATGGTTGCTATTTCATGTTTTAATCATCAATGCATCCCATTGCATCCTTGAATATTTTATGTTCACAAAAGCATATATTTTGTGGCTAAGGAAATCAATGACTGCCTTATGTCTCTTTTACACTCGGTACCTTTCCTAGAAGTATCCCATTGATTCCTTGTAAAGAGACTTTAGATAGAAACCAAATTTTAATTTTAAGAGATTATTCCAACAGTTCTATACTGGGGGTAAGAGAAGATTGAACCACAATTTTTTTGAGTTATACTAATCTGAACCCAATCCACATAAATCCAGAAGACCCATTAGTAGATGTCCCAGACTTTTCTGTCATAATCTTGCTTAACTATTTTAAAAGACACATTAATGATCTATATGTAGAAGGAAGTAGTCATCACAAAAAGCCTGTATGGTTTCGCCAAATCATGAAGCATTCATTTTCTTCCCATTTACAGATGCTTTCATTTTAATTTCTTTCCTGCTTCTATATTCTGGCTCTCATTGAGACCTGGATCATTCCTAAGGGCATGGCCTCCCTGGCTGCCCCACACTCCCACCTCCATTTCCAGCACAGATTACTCCTTTACTCATTTTCCCCAACTCACAGTGGTAAAAGTGGGGGTGGGGCAGCTAGGTAGCACAGTGAATAGAGCACTGTGTTCAGTGTCAGGAGAACCTGAGTTTAAATCTGGCCTCAGACCCTTAACACTTACTAGCTGAGTTTGGGACCTTGCTCAGAGTTTTTCCTCTCAAACTCCTGTCTTTACCCTTTGGTACTTCAACATGCATCTTCCCTCAAAGCTTGGTAGCTTCACTTCCAACCTCATCATCCATCTAAATCTGCTCACTACAAAGTTATGAATGATCTCTTAATTGCAAAGTCTAATGCTTTTTCTCAATCTTCATGCTTTTCCTCTGTCTGAACATGGTATATAAAATATAGCTCCCCCTTATTGCCCTCAGGATCAAATACAAAACCTGCTTTTTGATATCCAAACAACTTCATAACTTTGTTTTCTCCTAAATTTCCAGTCTTTTTATACTTTCCTCACCCCCATGTACTCTGTCATTCAATGACACTGGCATCACTGCTGTTCATTGCTTAAGACATTACATCTTCTAACTTTGAATATTTTTAATAGGTGTCTCCCATGCCTCAAATTTGTTCCCTCCTTATCTCTATCTCCTGCATTTTCTGTCTCACTTCAAATTCCAGTCAAGATCCCACATTCTACACTAAGCATTTCCTAATCCCCCTTAATGCTAGTGTCTTCCTTCTGTTGATTATCTCCAAGTTATATTATACATGTTTTGTCTGTACATAGACTTTTTAAGTGATGTCTCTCCAACTAAATTTTTAGCATGGATTATATTTTGCCTTTTTTTGTACCCTCAACCCTTAGCAATGTTCCTGTTAGACAGAAAATGTATAATATATGCTTATAGATTGACAATCTGGTAGATAATGGTAATAATATAGATGTAGTCTACCGAGGGCTTAGTGAAGAATTTGATGAATTCATTTATGTTATCATTGGGGGAAAGAAGAAATATGAAATAGAGTAGGACAGTTAGATGAATTTAGAACTTAATAAATGAGTAGTTATGGTTTGGTGTTAATTTGAGTAAATAAATGCAAAGTGCTCATTAAGTGCTTACTATGTGCAAAATACTGAGCTAAACATTGTCAAAAAATACAAAATCAAGATCGTTCCTGCCCTTAAGAAGTTTACATTCTATAGGTGTAAGAAAGCACCTATATGGTGTTGTTAGTGAACCAGACAGAGTTTTGGTCTGTGACATCACAGAGTTGACAAATAGAGCCCCAAGCAACATTATCTGACATCCCTTTATCCAGCAGCACTGATTATATTTATTTGTTTATAGTACTCAAATGCTGAAGAAGAGGTAAAGGAAAATGGAGAGGCTCAGTTATTGAGAAGATAGCCAGGGCAAAGGGTTAAAACATTGTCTGATGATCTGGGGGCTGTGATACAGAGGCAAGTACAGAGTTTGTACACAATGACTCACTTAACAGAACAGCTTGGCAGTACCCCAGAAATCTGTGATTGTTCCTGTTCTGCTTATCAAAGTTGTTGGGGGTTTTTAAATCAATGACTTGGATAAAGGATAGATGGCATACTTATCAAATTTTCAGATGACAAAGCTGTGAACCACAGCTAACACACTGAATGACAGAATAAAGATTCAAAAAGATCTTGACAGGAGCTGAATCAGATAAGATGAAATTTAATAGGGATAATGGAAACCTTACACTTGGTTTAAAAAGAAATCAACACTACAAGTATAAAACAGGAAAAGTATAGCTAAATGGCAGTTTATCTGGAAAAGATCTGGAGTTTTTTTTTATTGAACCATGTAAGTCATCAGTGAGATATGGTAAGAAAGCAACTGTGAGCTTAGGTTTCATTAGATAAGCCATTACTTTTAGAATTATGGAAGTTAGATCATCTTTGGTATACTGTACTCAGTTCTATGTGACACATTTTAGGTGGAAAGAAAGAAGGAAGGGAAGAAGGACCTACTATGTGCCAGTTACCATGCTAAATGCTTTATAATTATTAACTCATTTGATCCTTAAAATAGCTCTGGGATACATATGTTACTATAGTCCCCATTTTACAGTTAAAAAAATTGAGGCAGAGGGTTAGTTACTTGTTCAGTTCCTCACACTAATCAATGGCTGAGGCTGGATTTGAACCAACTCAGGCTAACCGTTTTTTGGAATAGTATGACCATTCTGGAGTATTTTCAGAAGAGGATGACTAAGATGATGAAATTACTGGAAACCATGCCACATTAGAGACAGCTAGGTGGTGCTGGGGATTGAGCATGGTGCATGGAGTCTGCAAGACTTCTACTAAAATCTGGTCCAAGATATGCAGAACTTGTATGACACTACACAGGTCATTTAAATTTGATTACCTCAGTTTCCTCACAAAATGGGGATAATGATTATCACCTACTTCCTAAAGGTGTTATGAGACACAATATTTGTAAAGCATTTTCTTATCTTTAAAGTGCCATATAAATACTAGCTATTAATATTTTCACCACCACCCCCACCACCATTGTCGTCATTAGACTGATTTGAAGAAACTAGGGTTATTTAGTTTGCTGAAGTAAAGAGCTAGTGGAGAACATGACAGTTAACTTCACATGTTTGAAGATTGCCATATGGGCAAGAAATTAGCCTTGTTAATGCCCTCAGAGGGCAAGAACCAAGGAATGAAAGGTGCAGAGGATTTGCTTAATGGAAGGAAAACTAATTAAAGCCATCCCCAAGTAAAATGCTTTGATTTGGCAAGCCATAGTTATTCCCTCATTAGAGATCTTCATGTGAAGATTGGATGGTTAACTTGTTGGAGATGCTGGGGTTTTTATTTACAGATAGGTTGGATTAGTCAGGCTCTGAGTTCCCTTATAACTCTGAGATTCTGTGACATTTTAGTTACCACCTGAGGTTGATTTTTTAAAAGTTAATAATGCAAAAGAATTGTGAGGTATAAAATAAAGTTACATCTTCATTCTGAAAAGGTCCTATAAATCACTGGCATCCTTCAAGATTCAGCTCAAATTTCACCTTCTGTAGGAATCTTTCCTTATCCTTAGCTTTTAATGACTTCCTCTCCTAGACTATCTTTCATCTACTCTGCACATAGCATAATTGTACTGGGTTATTTACATGTCGTCTCTTCCATTAGGACGTATGCTTCTTCAAGGCAGAAACTGTTGTGGTTTTTTTTTTTACTTTTATATCCCTAGTGTTTTGTACCCTGGCATTGTGTAAGCACTTAAATGCTTATTGACTGACAGACTAAATGCATAAGTAGTAGCAGTATGACTATACAGAGTTATAGAACTTAAACATAGAACTATAGTCTGACTAATAAATTTACCAAACAGATTCTGCCCAAGACACAATACCCAAGACAATGGAAAATATAAGCAAACCGTCCAATCCAGGGATCTCAGGTTGCAGATTAATACTGTGCTTTAGACTTAAATGTCAATATGTCAATATCCTGATTGTTGGAAATACAAAAATACACACACATATGCATTTACATACACACAATGCATATATAAATATATATGTGTACACACACACACACACACATATATAAACATAAACACACACACACATACACATACACACAATACACTTAGTTCCCTTATCTCTAAAGTGTATGGACTACATTACGGTGTTTAAAGACTTTTTAGTTTAAGATCTTATTTACACAACAATTTCCTCTTATTGTCGCTATTATGTACCATTCCCTTTCTTTTTTTAAAAAAAATGCCATGTTAGCACAACAGTTACTACCAAGTAAGCAAAGGACAAACTAAAAGGATATCTTTCTTATCCTATTTACTTAAAGGATATCCTATCCCATCTCTCATAGCCAATGAAGTCAGGCTTTGTTAAAGGATAAAAATGCAGATATATCAAAGCCAAAGACCTCACTGTAGATTGCTGTGTTTTCTAAAATTGCTACCACTAGGACAATGAATATGTACTATCAGAATGGATAGCCAGATGGATAAAAATTTTTGATATCCTATACAAATGTAAAACCAAACATAATGCAAATTGTGGAAAATTAAGTTGTTCTTTTCTCTTTTTTCCCAATGTAGCTTATAGTTTTTTTTCTATATAATTTTAGAATTAACTAATGTCTGAGCTCCAGAGGTTTTGTAGGGTGGGGAAAACACCAAAGCCTTCTTTATCATAGTTAGGTTACTGGTTTCAAGATAAAAATAAAAACTTGTTTTCTCCAACAGCAAGAGAAAATTGAAACTGTCAAGCCTAGCAATAACCAGGGTGTGGTGACCAGCCTTCTTCCTATGGTGCTAACAAGGACTGTGTTCCTTCATCAGTCAGAAACAACTTACCTAACTAGTAAGGATATTTGGTTGAAATAGGAAGCTACCAGATGTTACCAGCACTTCTTCCCTCAAGCATCTTCTCCAGTTCTAGTGTTCTGTTGTATTTCCACCACAGGACCTTGTGATGATTCTGGTAGTCATTGCTGCCAGGGGTCAAATGGGCAGGAGAGGAAGCAACTCCAGGATATGTTGTCCCTATCCATGTCCTCTACACCTCCTTTCTTGCAACAAAGGTCCAGCTTCCTTGATAAAGTTATAACTCTTGTCTCTCGTACTCTAAATATACCATGAAATTCTAATTTGGTTTTCTCTGGGACTCTGAGAATTGGCAATTCTAGTTCTGTTTTTCAGTATCAATAATACTTAAGAATCCAAAAGTAATTATGGAGAGGAAGACTGTGTAGATCAAGGAATATCTGAAACAGGGGACTAAGATCATTCTTAAAACATTTAGAGACAGTTTGATACAATCCATTCACAAATACAGGAGATAACTGGGAGAGATGTTGGATGAGAAATGCCCGCTATAACACTTCCAAAGGATTTTCGGTGCTTGGTTTCTTGAGTATTACGTGCCAAAAATACAGCCACTGTAACATAAAAGACCCGTAGTATCAATTATTATCACTGTCAATCTAAGAGTGAAAGCATGCTACACTGGGCCTTGACAGAACAGACTATTATAGTTCTGCTGTGCTAGAAATATGTAAATGAAGACTCTTCAAGAAAATTTTGACACAATAGGTTTAACTGATAGGGTCTAATTATGTCAGTCAGTGGAATTCAATTACCAATAGGAACATAGTTGGACATCCTAGTCTCAGAATTTGGTTTAAACTCAACAATAAAGAGCTACTTGAAAGGAGAATATACGCTCAAATTCTTAACTTAAAATAATACTGTTGAGTTATTTCAACCTTCTACTTTCATTTATAATGAATAAATGCCAAAGTGCTTTAAAATTTAAAAAAACATGGTATTTGCATATGATAGCCATCTTTTAAAAAGAAAGGACATTGTTGTTACATCATCATTTATTGTGAATGAAAAACAGGCATTTCCTTTAAGGTTTCCAATTTAAAAATAGAAATAAAGTTAAATGTTAATTTCTATTTTATTTAAAATAGTATGAGAGAAAACAAACTAAAACTGGACACAATCATATAATGGAATAAAAAAATCGTTGAAGGGGAAGCTAGGAGACACAGTGAAGAGAGCACTAGCCCTGGAGTCAGGAGGACCTTAGTTCAAATCTGACCTCAGGCACTTGACACACTTACTGGCCATGTGACCTTGGTCAAGTCACTTAACCCCAACTTAACTCAAGTCACTTAACTCCTCCCTGTATAAGATCATAAACTGGAATGGACAGGAGCCTTAAAGGTAATCTAGTCTAATCCCTTCATTTTATAAATGAGGAAACCAAGATCCAGAGGGAAAAGTGTTGTGCATACCTGAAGCTCAACAAGTAATGAAATAAGAGGCATAAATGGAATTTGTATTCAGGTCTTCCCATTCTAAATTTATTTTCTTTCATTGTACTACATTGCCTTGTTCTGCTATTCATTATCTGTATGACCTGGAAGAAGTCACAATTTATCTGGGCCTCAATTTCTCAACTTGTAAAGCTGAGAAAATGATCTCTCCTCTCCCTATACTGGAATCAGTTTAAGTGCATATGATAGCAATTTTGGAAATACAAGTTACCAGATATATGGTAGGATGCCTTACCCTTAAAGAACATGTAGGTACTGCTTGCTGCATGCACTGACACATGTTTCAGTTTGAGGTAAGCAGGTACTTTCTTAGGGATGGAGCAACCATACCCTTACTTGAATCTTCAAGCATAAAGTGGATGATTATCTGGCATGTTAGAGGGTAGTGTTTCTCAACTTTCCTAATGCAGTGACCCTTTAATAGCTGTATGTGGGCCTGTCTGCATGTGGGTGGACCTGCTTGGAGACAGATAGAGGAGATTCCTGAGACCATTGGAAATATGTAGGGTTGTTTGACCCTAAAGGTGTCACGACCCACAGGTTGAGAAGTGCTGTTATAGAGGATACAAATTCAAATCTGGTTTTAACTAACATGGCCCTAGAGATGTCTTCTGACATTCTGTTATTTTCTGATTCTGTAATTTGACACATAGGCACTCTGACAGCCAGAAATTGTTTGAATGTGTAGGACTGTATGCAGTTTTATGGGGAAATCAAAAAAAGTAGGCAAAATAATTTATGTCCTGTTGGCAAGAATTCAACTGTACATTATCAGAGAGGATGATGCTTTTGTGCTAGGTTCTATCTCTTTATTTTGAGAACTAAAGAAAAATGTTTTCCTCAATTTAGACACAGAAACTACCCCTTTCTTTGAAATAGCAAATATGACTACAAGTGGAGGATCTTTGGGAGCTTTAAGAATATGAATCAGTTTTATAACTGGAGGCAAAGTAGCATATATAAGGATATAAGGCACTTTACTTAACTATCATCTTGTTGTTCCATTAGGGAATGTTTTGGGGTTGTTTTGGAGGGTATAAGTGGGCAGAAAGTAGTTGTCTAACCAGACAGGTAAAGGGCTTGCTGTTTAACAATAACAAACAACAATAAGGACAAAAGAAAGAAGTCTAGGGAGCAGAGCCAAGATGGCAGAGTGAAAGCAGGGACTTTCTTAAACTCAAGCACAAACCATCTCCATTATCTGTAAAATATGACTAAACAAATTTTAGAGCTACAAAACACACAAAGCGATAGAGAGAAACAAATCCCCCATTGAAGGAAGCCTGGCAGGCCTACAGGAAGGGTCTATTGCACCTAGATGGGGGCTAAGCAGTCCAATATGAGCTGTGGGGGCTCAGCCCTGGGGGCTGCCTGCCCAGTGGCACAGATGGGTCTGAGTAGACTTCAGAAGAGTGAATAACCAGCAGCTGTGGCAGTTTCCAGATTTCTCAAACCATAAACAACAAAGAACAAGTAAGGAAGGGGAGATTCAAGATGGTAGAGGAAAAGCACAAACTTGGTATGGGCTCTGGCTTCAACCACATCCAATACCTGTAGAAAAATGCTT
This sequence comes from Pseudocheirus occidentalis, assembly GCA_028646575.1. NCBI lineage: Eukaryota > Metazoa > Chordata > Mammalia > Diprotodontia > Pseudocheiridae > Pseudocheirus > Pseudocheirus occidentalis. The sequence goes on along the minus strand of CM053597.1, from coordinate 143,397,265 downwards.
CTAAACAAATGTTAAAGCTACAGTACCCACAAAGAGAAAGAAGGAAACAAATCTCCCACAGAAGGCAGCATGGCAGGCCAAAAGGAGATGTCTACCACAGCTTGGTGGAAGCCAAGCACAGTCCGCCATAAGCTGAGGTCCCAGCCCTTGGGCAGCCCAGAAGAGCCAGAGCAGACTTCCAGAGAGTGAATCACCACCAGCTGTGGTGATTTCCAGACTTCTCAACCCATAAACACCAAAGATAAATAAAAGGTCAGTAGAAAATTCTGTTGGAAGGGTGAAGGAAGAGCTTGGTTTGGCCCCTGCTCTCGGGCTGAGAAGGGGCAGGGGTGTGGCAGCTATAGCTACTACCACATAGCTGCTTCCAGAGTTCCTGGCCTGAAGATTGCACAGAGACCAAGCAACCATCCAGAGGGTAATCATTCTTGCTTTGACCTTCTTGTATACGGGGCACAGTCTTGGGTGGTGGTCCTGGGGTGAGTGGGCAGTGTCCCAGAGCTTGTAGGGGCTGTAGGGATGAAACCCTCCTACTAGCTCCAGCAGCTGTGACAATTCCAGAGATTTGTAACAAAGCTCTCTCCATTCTCTAAGCAGATATCTACCATGGCAAAGAGCTCTAAAGTCAAGTAATTGGCAAGATGAGCAAGCAGAGGAAGCACAATCAGAACACAGAATCCTTTTTTGGGGACTAAAAGGATCAAAACATGAAACTAGAAGAAGACAACAAAGTAAAAACTCCTGTGTCAAAAGCTTCCACAGAAATATGAACTGGTTGCAGGCCATGGAGGAACTCAAGAAGGACTTTGAAATTCAGGTAGGAGAAATGAAGAAAAAAATTGGATGCAAAATAAGAATGATGCAAGAAAATTATTTAAAACAAGTCAACAGGGGCGGCTAGGTGGCGCAGTGAATAGAGCACCGGCCCTGGAGTCAGGAGTACCTAAGTTCAAATCCGGCCTCAGACACTTAACACAAAAAACTAGCCGTGTGACCATGGGCAAGTCACTTAACCCCAACTGCCCTCCAAAAAGCAAAAAAAAAAAAAAAAGAAAAAAAGAAAAAAAAAGAAAACAAGTCAACAGCCATAAAGGAGACCCTCCAAAATACTGAAGAAAATAACACCTTAAAAATAAATTAATTCATATGGCAATTGAGGTCCAAAAAGCCAATGAGGAGAACAATGCCTTAAAAAGCTGAATTTGCCAGATGGAAAAGGATTTTGAAAATTCACTGAAAAGAATAATTCCTTCAAAATTAGATTAGAGAAAATGGAAGCTATTCACTTTATGAGAAATCAAGATGCTATTAAATAAATGTAAATAAATGAAAAAAGGTGCTGTGAGATATTTCATTGGAAAAACAATTGAGATGGAAAGTAGATCCAGGAGAGAGAATTTTAAAGTTATCTGAAAGCTATGATCAAAAAAGGAGCCTAGACATCATCCTTCAAGAAATTCTCAAGGAAAACTGCCCTAGAACCAGAGGGCAAAATAGAAATGAAAAGAATTCACCAATCACCTTTTTAAAATAAACCCAAAAAAGAAAACACCTAGGAATATCATAGCCAAATTCCAGAATTACCAGGTCAAGGAAAAATATTACAAGCTGTCAGGAAGAAACAATTTGAGTATTATGGAAACACAATCAAATAACACAAGATCTAGTAGCTTCTACATTAAGGGATCAAAGGGCTTGGAATATGATTTTCTGGAGGTCAAAGGAGCTAGGATTAAAACCAAGCATCACCTACCCAGCAAAACTGAGTACAATGCTTCAGGGGAAAATCTAATGAAATAAAGGACTTTCAAGTATACTTGATGAAAAAAACTAGAGTTGAACAGAAAATTTGACTTTCAAATGCAAGAAGCAAGAGAAGACTGAGAAGGTAAACAGGAAAAAATCATAAGGGACTTATTACAATTGAACTATTTACATTCTTACATGGAAAAATGATAATTGTAACTCTTGAATCTTTTTTCAGTATGAGGATAGTTGAAGGGAATATATATGTGTGTGTGTAGATATATGTATATACACATATATGTATACATATGTATTTATAGGGGGTGTATGTGTATATAAATACATATATGTGAGTGTGCATATGTATGTACATGTATACATAGAGGGCACAGGATCAGTTGAATAGGAAGAGATGATATGTAAAAAATAAAATTAGGAGTTGAGAGAGGAAAATATTGGGAGGAAGAGAAAGGGAGAGATAGAATAGGATAAATTATCTCACATAAGAGAGGCAAGAGAACACTTACAATGGAGGGGAAGAGCAGGAAGGTAAAAGTGAATGGGTCAACCTTACTCTCATTGAACTTGGCTTAAGGAGGAAATAAGATACACACTTAATTGCGTATCTTACCCTACAGGAAAATAGGGGGGAAGGAGACAAGAGGGGGGATAATAGAAGGGAGGGCAGATTGGGGGGAGGGTAGTTAGAAGCACATACTTTTGAAAAGGGACAGGGTCAGAGTAGGAAATAGAATAGGTGGGGTGTGGGATAGGATAGAGGGACATACAGGTAGTCTTTCACAATTAAACTATTATGGAAATGTTTTGCTTTACTACACATGTACAACTAATATTGAATTGCTTGCCTGCCCAGTAGAAGTGGGTAAGGAGGGAAGAAGGGAGAGAATCTGGAAATCAAAAATTTTAAAACAAATGTTTATATATATGTATATGTATATATAGTTATAGGCAACTGGAAAATAAGATCTACAGGCACTGGGGTATAGAAATCCATCTTGCCGTACTAGAAAAGTTGGGGGGGGGGGAATACGGGAGCATATAAGTGAGAGCAGATTGGGGGAAGTGGTAATCAATAGGTTCACTATCTTGGGAAAGATGGGGAAAAATTTGTAACTCAAAATCTTGTGGAAATAAATGTTGAAAATTAAGAATAAATAAATAAAATATCTTTTAAAAAAGAAAGCAGTATAAGTACTGTTAAGTTCCAATTAACATTGCCACTGCATTTTGCAAAACTTCAAGTAAGTCTCTGTTCATTATTAGTTGGAGATGAGAATTTAGAAGAGCAAGAAAGCTATGTGGGTTGAAAAATTAACTAAGAGACAAATTATTATATAATATTCATCTTTAACTTCTTCAATTTAAAAATATAAGGAATAAGTAATATATCAATTAATAGAAATGCTTCTCTTCAAAAATTGTATGTGGAATTTTTTCTTTTAAGAAACTATAATAGAAGCTAACCTAAAAAATTTTAAAGCATATAATTAGTATTTAAAAAAAAAACCTTTAAGAATCCTCTATAGAAAGTGCAGTTTGGGTAAGATTTTAATAAAAATACGAGATCATTCCCTTGACCCAAATATATGTAGCCAGATTAATGGACATTTACTAATGTACAGTATAAACCATCTCAAATATATCACATTCTTTTTGCATACAATGTGTATAGAATTACATATTCCATACACAATTATACACTGTGTATTCCACAGTCTCTTTCCTTGGCTACTACAAAAAAGGAGGGTTCTTCTTCTTTCCTTCTAGCAGTTTCTAATTTGTAGAGTGGGAAGAGATATTGGCAGCTCTGTCCCATTTACAAAGTTGTCCCTTTGTAGTAACAACCCCTTTGTTGCTCATTCTGCTTGCTGTGCCTGCAACCTGATTCATGCCTGAGTTGAGGAGATGATTGGAGGCGGAATCACCCTAACACTGGAGGCACAGGTTAATGATGACTGCTCTAAATGAACAATTAGGGATAGATAAACTGTAATAGGTAAGGAGGTTCAGTTTGGATAAGCATGGATAAGGCAACACATTAAATCAAAGAGCCTTTTCTTTAAACTTGGGTTTCAAGTCTCTACCAAACTAGGTTATACTGAGCACAGACCATCTATTCTGTCATAATACTAGAGAAAAAAGCCAAGGCCATTTTGTTTGTTGTGATCATTATAAACATAGCAGAAATTTATATGGTACTTTGGAATTTGCCAAGCTCTTTTCATACATTATCTCATGTGAGCTCCTATGAGGTTCACACTGCATGTCTTGTTATTCTCATTTTATAAATGAGGAAAATAAGCCCCAGAGAAATTAAGGGACTTTTCCATCATTACATAGCTAGTAAATGTTGAAGGTGGGAAGTGAACCTCTATCTTTCTGATTCTGGGTCCAACACTCTGTCCATGATTCCATGCTGACCACACTTAGTAAAGCAAGTATGCTACAGAAAACCTGACTAGCAATTACAAAAGTAGTGATCAGCAATTAGAAATTGGATCCCAGCGTTTCAAACTCAGAATAAAGTAATTCAGTCACTAGACATATAGTTGTTCATTTGTTCAATAAAAAGTGTTATATGAATATGAGTACAGGTGTGTAGACATATTTTCCTACCTCCATTAACATAATGATGTTTTTCAAAAGTTTTATTGAAGTTTTTAGATACTAAAACTTCAAACTGTCCTAAGATTTTGGGGACAGTATGCATTTATTTGTGATCATATTATATGCTATTTATTATTGTTTTACTGTAAGAAATTTTTATGACTGTTGCATAAGACCATTCTTTCTCCTGAAAAATGCAAGAAATTTTATTATGTTCTAACGTCTTTCTAAAATAATATCCTATTATTTGTAACTTTATTTAACTAGTCAATAAATTAAGCTAATCTTCGATGTGTGTTAAATAGATTTCCCCCTCTCCCACTTGGAAGTATGATTTTAATAACAATATTTTTTTTTAATTTTAAGTTTAGACTTGTTACTTTAGAGACAAGAGTTTAAATGTGCCTTTAGATCTTACCTTAATTCATTTTTAATTTTCTACTATCTGGTATAATCAACAAAGGAAAGAGATACATGAGCATTCCAAAATGGAAAGTTAAGGTAGCAAAATATGTTTTTAGATGGAGAGATGGTAAATCTTTTTTTTTTCAATTTCAGTTGTTTTATTAATGGGTGCTCGAGTGATTTAATTCAGCCAACTTATGGTTCTCATATCATTTAGCATTAGAGATGGTAAATCTTACAGTGTTATACTCAGAAAGACCTGGGTTTGAATTCTCCTCAGATACCTATTAAGCACATAAACTTGGGCCAGTCACTTAATTTTTTTTCAGCTTCCATTTGTTTTTCAGTACAATGAGTATAATTATACTTATAGAACCTATCTGACAGGGATTCTGTGAGATTCAAGTGAGATAATGCATATAAAGAAGGCACTTCACTGACTTTAAAGCATTGTAGAAATGGCTATTAGGAGCCAGGTTTTCCTAACTAGAGAAGTCAAAAGAAATTATCCCCCTTCAACATATCCCTAATATGCATGAGATTTTCCCATTTCACTTTGCAGTAAGCAAACAAAAAAGAACCATTATTTTTTATTTCCTTTTCCAAATCAACCCACTTTGATTTCATCTTTGTCTCTCCCTCAGATACCATGTCCAGTCAGTTGCTAGGACCTGCTGATTCTACCTCCAAAATAACTCTCAGATTATCTATCCTTTTTCTACTCCCATCACAACCACCCAAGATCTCTACCTTCATTATCTTTCACCTGGATGACTGTAAGATCTTCTTAACTCACCTTTTTGCCTCTAATCTCTACTCTTCAATTCATTCTTCACAATGATGTCTGTGTAGCCTTCCAGATTGTTCTAATCACAGTACTCCTCTGCTCCAACACTTCCAGAGGCTTTCCATTATTTCTGCAATGCAAAGAAGTATAAACTCTATCCTGTCTTTCATGGGTCTCCAAAATCTTTCTGCAACCTGCCTTTCTGATCTTGTCTCTATGCTCTCATGCTTTATGATTCAACTAAATTAATTATATTTGTTCTACTTTTGTTGTTTGCTGCATCTCTATCCACTCTTCCGTGCTTAGGTAAAAAAAAACCCAGTTCCTCTTTCTCCCTTCCTGTTGAAATTTCTCTGTCTCTTTAAAGCTCACTTTCTTCTCTCTCCCATCTCTCAAGATGGCCGACAAAGAGCAACCCAAGGAAAAGAAGGTCAAAAAGGGGCGTGGGGGGGAGAACAAAAAGGAAGATGTAGCTGAAAAGGTCAAAAAGCCTTGAAAGCTTTGCAGTCGGAACCAGTCCTGGACCGAGGGATTGGGAGATACTCCAGGTCTGCGATGTATTACTGGAGAGCCATGTACAAGCAGAAATATGCTGCCTCCAAAACCCGGATTGAAAGGAAGAAAAAAGAAAAAGTGCCTGCTACTATCTCAAAGCCTTTTCGTGGTGAGAAGAATGGAGGAACTCCAGTGGTAAAGATTTGCAAAGTGCTTAGGTATTACCCTACTGAGGATGTGCCTAGAAAGCTGCTAAGTCACAGCAAAAAGCCCTTCAGCCAGCATGTGAGGAGACTTCGAGCTAGCATCACCCCAGGCACCGTTCTGATCATGCTCACTGGCCACCACAGGGGCAAGCGATGTGTTTTTTCCCTCAAGCAGCTCGCTAGTGGCTTGCTGCTGGTGACCAGTCCTCTAACCATTAACCGTGTTCCTCTGAGAAGGACCTATCAAAAATATGTCATTGCCACCTCTCCCAGGGTTAACCTTTCAGGTGTGAAAAATCCAAATTATCTTATTGATGCTTACTTCAAGAAGAAGAGGCTCCGTAAATCCAGACATCAAGAAGGAGGGATTTTTGACAAAGAAAACGAAAAATAAGAGATTACAGAGCTGCACAAGGCTGATCAGAAAACAGTACTCTCATATCCTGCCTCAAATCAAGAAAATTCCTCAGCTCCGTGGCTACCTGCATCGTCTTCTCTCTCTGCAGTGGAGTTTATCCTCACAAACTGGTGTTTTCAATGCCTTGCAGAGAACGCTTATTAAAATGTCTACAATAGCTAAAAATAAAAATAAAATAAAGTCCACTTTCTCCATAAAGCCTTCTCTGATTCACTCAAAAATAAATTATTTCTCTTCCCTCAAATTTATCCAACCATCTTTTCCTTTGTATTTAAACATTTGACTTGTGTTCTAGTTATTTGGATGAGTGTATTATTCCCTTATCATGTTAGTATCTTGAGAGCAAGGGCTATGTTTTCTTTCATCTTTGTGCCCACAGCTCCTAGAACAGGTACTTAATAAATATTTGTTAAATTGTATGCACGTCTGAAAACATTAAGCTAAATGAACATGTCTTTACAATAAACCCCCATTTTGGGGGGAATCAACATTACATCCATATGATGCTAGAGCTATCACTATATAACCCTGAGCTTTGTTTGATCATGTGAATTCTGGGTTACTAAGCAGTCCCAGGCAATGCCAGGTCCTGTCTGGGAAACCCCCAAGGAAATTCTGACACGCTTCAGTAGGAGAAATCAGCAGGGTCACATTCTTCTCCCTGTCTCCATTTGGAGTCAATTTCTTAGGAAAAGGGTTTCTGAAATATAGATCTTTCCAGGAGATGAAAATTTCAAGTTCTGATTGAGAATCATAATATTCAAGAAAAGAGAAACCTAGAGAAGTATTATGTTGAATAGCAGTAATATTGGGCCAAAATCATAATAAAAATAAATGTTACATATTTGTATCATTTTTGTTATGGTTATATGCTGTTATATATTAATATAAACGCAATGTATTGTTTTATGTTACATACCAGTTTTATTTTAGTGATACATTATATTTTTCACATGTTACATATATATATGTAGCATGAATTCTATTCCATTCAGTTGATTATAATAATCTACTCTCTGGCTAAAGAGATTTAATCTTGCTTTCTGAAGATGGCTTCATTGCCACACCTGCATTAATGAACTTCTATGGTTAAAGTGTATAGAATTCTTTTATCTGTATAACAAAGTGTCTTCACGTTATCAGATATCCATTTCTGACCATCTATGAGTTGAGTATGGCTTCCTTTAATTTCTCAACTAAATTCCTATCTTTTACTGGACACCTTCCCCTCTTAATTCTAGTGCCTCCCCTCTGTTAATTATTTCTTATTTATTCCATATATTGCTTCATATCTGTTTGAAGTTTGTCTCCTCCATTAGATTGTAAGTTCTTTGAGTACAGGGTAGGTCTTTTAATTCTTTTTGCATCCACAACACTTATTACAGGGCCTAGAACATAGTAGGTGCTTAATAATGTTGATTAATTGATGAATTGATTGAGCAAGAGACTTAGGGAGCTTCATATATGACCTCATAGAGAACTGGGGATTGATTCAGCTTTCTTTTACTTAGAGGCAGCTATGTGATGCAGTGGAAAGATGTAAAGTTATGGTGACTTGAGTTCCAATCCTGCCTCAGGTACTTAATATTTACTACTTATTTGGTCCTGCATAAGTCAGATAATCTCTTTAAGGGTGAGTTTCCTCATCTGTAAAAGAGATAACTACCAGATATACAATACATGTAAGGCACTTTGAAAACGATAAATGTCTTTATAAATTCTGGTTTTCATTATTGTTGCCAAAAAGAACAGGTGAAAGCCAGGATCTTCAGTACCTATTAAAACTCAAAACATTTTTTCAGTAGGATAGAAAAGCTTAAGACAAAGAACCTTTTCAAGGCAACAGCAGCTTTTGTGTTCCATTCATGCTCTACTTTTTGTCTCATTCTGCTTTACATACAGGTCCAAAGAATGTCAATATTCCATGGATCTTTAATCTTGCTGGTGTGGGTATGAAGCAGAATGAAGTCCTAATCTAACTTCTTAGATAGATGACCTTTGAGCTATCTCTGCTGTTGCTGAAAATTCTGTCATCCCATACCTTACATGGTAATGAGCTTCTCCAAAAAGGTTCAAACTTTACAGTTCAGTAAGGGGACTACCATATAATCTTGACTTTAGATAAAAGGATGAAGACTATATAACTGGGTTCCTAACTATACATCAAGGCTCGTTTGCTAAAGAATGACATTTTGCAAATAAACAGAAGATCCACGGTCAAAGTTAGGGGAAATTCTGTGCCTAAATGTAATTCCTTGCAAATTGAGGGGTGATGTTAAGTGTGCTTTTTCTACATGAAACAATTAGCTTGGGTTTGTAAACAATTGGTAAGCTTTTTCCAGCCTTTAATATATTTGGTATTCATTGTTTTGTCCTCTTTATTGAAAGATTAATGTGGGATGGCTTTAGGTACATGTTTATTTTAATGAATTAATTTTGATTTTGTTCTTTTGGATAAATTAAGGAAATTAGGAGTGAAACAAAGTAGTTATGGTATGAGTTTGGGAAGCTAATTTTTTAGGGAATTGGTCCTTAGAGCCTGAAGTATGGGCTGCTGTCATAAAACCCCTAGCTAGACATCTGGAAATGTGGTTTTGGAGAAAAAAATTTTTTTTTTCCTGTCCTGCTTCTTTTCCCTGATCATCTGATGAATATTGGATGGAATTAGACTGATATAAACTGACTCAGTGACTTCCTGTGTCCTCAGCATCAGATTGAAAAATTAAATGTTTATGTGTATTTCCTGTGTTTGTGTTCTTAATCAGCAGGAACAGAAGGTATTTGGGTATCTCTGGACCTATTCTATGGGATGATGAACGTAAGAACAGGTGTAAAGGTTATCAGTTTCATAAAATGATATTTCAGTTAAATGAAAACCAAGCACATCATGAAGTCTACCTACTTACAAGTTTGTTTTGGCCCATTTGTTAGTATACAGACACCCATTTTCAAGGAAGTTATCTCTTTAGAGTGTATCCATACCCATAGGGTACATACTTAAATTCACATTTGATGACTTACCACTTTTGGCAAAAAGATACATTTCCCTCCCTCTAAGAACTAACTTCCTTTGGGAAGAGGACACATGCATGCTTCCGTGATTTCAGACATATATAGCCATTCATTGTTATCTATAAAGGAGACAACATACTTCTTGTTCTGCCTTAAGCAGTATGTTCTGTGGCTGGAACTTTCACGTAAACCAACATTGATTTCTTCTAGACTTCTTTAATTTGATGTCATCATACATGTCATTACCAGATAGACACTATGCATGATGGCATGCCACCCATGAGGAAAAGCATGATGCTCAAAGCAATGTGCTCACCAGACAACTGTGCATTAGTCTCCAGTTCAAGAACTCCGGAGAACAGCGGAGGCTTTTAACCTGACACAATCTTTGTGCCATTCCCAAGTAGCAGCCAACAGCATGGCAGCTTTATGTCCATCAGGCTTCCTCAAACTAAACACCAATCCTCGAAAAGCTTAAAAAAGTTTGATAGACAACAGAGAAGTCTGAATTGACTGGTTTTAAGCTGCTCCTTTAAGGAGAGCTGAGGAGAAGACTCATGGAGCAGACTGATTTCTGCATTAATCACGACCAAGTTCTTATATATTGTGGAAGTTACTTGAAACAAACAAAAAGTTTAACTTGCCTAGACAGAAAGCAAGGCCATATTGTAGCTTCCTTAAACTACTGATTGTTTAATCACAAATTTTAAATGACTCCTAAAATTCACAATCTTGGGGGCCTGCTTAATAGAGACTGCGGGTGTTGAGAAGCACAGTATATTATTTCATTAAGTGCTTTTGGGGAGAAGGGGATTTAGAAGTAAAACTGCTGGCTTTGTGTGGCAAGGTCATGACCTTTGACAACTTTGGGGCTTATCTCTTTCATCTTTCTACTCCCTTGAGACCCCCTAACTTACAGAGGAAAAGAAGCCCAGTAAGTACGGGCGAGACAGAATCCAGCATTGTTGTGGGACTACGTTCTCTCTCCCTCTCTCTCTCCCTCTCCCTCTCCCTCTCTCCCTTTTTTCCCTAAACAAAACAGATCTGAACTGAGCCAAGGAAACAAAAATGTATTGTTCCTCGCAGATGGAAGCGAGTGTCGCCTAGGTAACCAGATTAATCTCCTTTTTCTCTCCCTTCCTCTCTTGTAGTGCAGTAATCGGTGGGCTCTTTTCACAAAAAAGCCAGCCTCAAAGCTGGGGCTCTAACTAGGTTCCTAATTAGCTGCAATTTACAATGAAGACAACATGATGAGATAATAGAAATTTGCAAAATAATGACATACCTCAGCAAAATATTCCTCCTCCTAAGAACCATTTTTATACAAAAACAATAAAGAGGGCCCTTCTAAAGCAAAGCTGGAAAATGGTGGTGTATTATGTGACACAGAACATTATTGTTCCCCTCTTGTTCCCCCAATCAACAGCTTATTGTTTGGCATCTTAAATAAAAATGACTCAAATACAGGCCACATAATGATCTCCATTGCGCTAATACACTGTATATACTGAGTAGTCAAAAATGTGAGGGAGCCAATGCCAATGGGGCTGATAAAGTAGCAGGGCCCAGAAAGGTAATTTACAATACAATGCAATAAGCATTATTACTATTCTTAATCACACATATCTTTCTGATTCCTGTCAGGATGCACTCTGACATCAAAAAGGCACCCGAACTGAAGACAGCTAGTTAATGAAATATGATGCATCACATTTGTTTTCATGTGGTGGTTAGCCCAAATGAAGCAGCCTCCAGACTGTTAGCCAACAGTATTCTCTTGTGTGACATCAAAGACTACCATTCAATGGGGGAGAGAGAGAAAAAAAAATCACAGTAAGACAGCACAGAGGGAGGAGCTCCTAGAAACTGAAAGAACCATTAATAGTAATCTCTACCTTATGTCCAAAAGAACACAGCGCAAAGAATAAAAGACCAAGGCCACCAATTTCACAACGGGTATCATCAGCACCTATGCTGATTTGGAGAGAATGGTACAGCTATAGAGGAGCAATTTGTCACCAGTGACAGGAGATGCATAGTCTCATGCCCTTGTCTGTATCTAGATTATAGCATCCTGTGAAACACGGACTCCCAATAATAAAATAGAATCCAATGACATGGTTCATGTCAACAGAAATGTTTCCTAAATGGCAACAGATTAGCCAACCAATCTGAGGGGGGAAAAACAACCTTGCACAAAAAGTAAGTCCACATTTGCTTATAGACTGGTAATTATGAATAGTACAGCTGCACATACTTGAGAACTAATGGCCCCTGGACGTCCCCATAAATAACTACTGACTAAAAACCAATTGGCTAGGAACAGAAAAGGCATTAACCCCTTGGTCATTTGGCCCCCAGCAACAGCAAGACATCTAGGTCCTCTCATAGAGTAATTAAAAGGTAACAAGTAGGACAGATTATAGGAAAACACCAAATGGGTTCAAATGACTTTTGAGAAAAAATTGTTGTATTTGGTAATCACATTTGCAGCAGCACACATATACACAAAAAGGAAGAACATCTGGATATAACACAACCCTGATTGACATAAACAGTTGGGAATTATGATAATAATATCTTTACTTACTGAGTAAATCTACCTTTTGAAAGAACAAGTTCAACAAAACAAGCTCCAACCACAACTAACAAAGAGAGTGAACAAAGGAAAAAAGTGATTGGTGGTCACAAATTTTTGTCCTCCTGCTTTGAGATTTGTTATTTTCTGAGTAAAATGGAACCTAAAAACTCTAGTCTATAAGATGAAGCCACCCACACACATACACACACACACACATACACACCTGAGATGTACTTTTTTAAAAAAGGATTTGGGTAAGCTTTCCAATGAATTCTTTTAGCTTCATGACTATTTGTAGTATTCAATTTTCTAAATTTGTTGCAAAACAGAAAAAGATGACAGTAATCTTTTATTTTTAGAGAACCTTTCCTCTCAAGAACTTTAAGCATTTAAATAAGAATATCAAAGAGAAGCTTCTCATCTGAGATGGTATATAGGCAAGCTAATAAACTATGTTGATAATAAAAATAAATGAGGAGAGAATGATAGAAAAAAAAAGCATGAATGGACAAAAGGAATGGAGCACAGGGGAAACCTCAATTACAACTGAGTATATTGACAAATGTGAAGGACCAGAAATTTCACATACATAATCAATATTTCAAAAGCTATTGGGACCGCTGTAACTTCCAGTAATTGACCTATACATTGTTTCTAATGTATTGAATCAGTTTTACTGTTGTAGTCTGTGTTTCTACAGACAGAGATGATGTCTTCATTCTTTTTAAACAGTAAATGCCCATTCCTCTGAAAGTTGTTATACTTTTTCTTGATTTATTTTAGTCATTCTATCCTACTTTCTTTACACAGACACACATAAAATGGGGGGAATGACCTAGAAATGAAGACAATTTATAGGAAGACAGCTTCTCTGGAGTTTAAATTCGCGATTTCTTATGAGTAAAGATGGGGAAATTCACAATCAGAATATAAGAGCTGGAAGATCATTTTGAGATCATATATTATAATGACTCCATTTTCTAGGTAAGGAAACTGAGATTTGGTGAGATTATATAATGTGACAAGGTGATTAATCAATCAGCTTTTATCAAGAAACTAACAGATGCTAGGTGGGCAGCTACGCAGCACGGTGGATAGGGTGCTGGGCCTGGAGTCAGGAAGATTCATCTTCCAGAGTTGAAATTTGGCCTCAGATACTTATTATCTGTGTGACCCTAGGTAAGTCATTTTATTGCTTCCTTTAGTTTCTTCATCTGTAAAATGAGATAGAGAAGGAAAGGTAAACTAGTGTCTTTGCGAAGAAAACCCCAAATGGGCTCACCGAGTTAGACACAAGTTAAAATGACTGATTTTTGCACTTAGGAAAATAAAATCAAAGATGAAACTGTCCCTTCTCTCATAGTATTTGCATTACATGAGGCGACAAAACATGGATAGATAGATGGATGAATACTTATCAATTGATAGATAGCTATATATACATACATACATACATACATACATATGTATATACAAAATGCATACAAGGTCACAATGTGTATACCAATTTGGAGGATATTAGGAAAAACTTTATGTAGGAGTCACCTGAGATGAATTTTGAAAGAAACAAAGGATTATTCTAAGAGGCAGCATGTCCAAACAGGGCTTGGAACACAGGTTTGAATTTCTTATCCACACAACAAATCTACTTCATGTCATGATCACACATATCTTAATGAAGTTAAGGAAATATTTTATATTGATCTATTAAATAATATAATTAATATAATATAAAGTAATGTAATATGATATAATATATTATATAATTAGTATATTACATATTATAAAATTCATTAATATAATATACATAAATCATATAGATTTCTAATCCATACACATGGTCAGATTGCATAGACTCTGATGAAGAGAGCCCAAACTGAGATATGGCTGTGCTTGCTGGAGAAAAAAGGAGGCAGCATGGGATCTTCGAAGTGGAGAGAGAGAAGGCCATGGAGCCAGTAATACTGGGGTTAAGATGGCACCTCTGGAATATACAGCTGTTTGAAGTTGGAAAAAATGTTGTGATTTTTTTGCTCTCAGGGCTCTACTTTGCTATGACTGTAAGTTACAGTGAAGGTGCTGACCTGCTAGCTCCCTATATAGCATTTAAACCATAGGTCCAGCCCCTGTCTTTAGAGATGAAAATTATACACACTTTGAAAGTAAAGACAATGCATGACTACAGACCATTAATTATATACAATATTAAATATTCTTTTTGTATAGAGTTTTAAACTTGACAAAGCATTTCCCTCATAATAACCCCGTAAAGTAGATAGTAGGTCTTATTATTCCCATTTCACAAAAGTAAAACTGAAACAGAGAGTAGTGATTTGTTCATGGTCACATGAGTATAGAATCTTGGGTATGAATCCACATCTTCTGTATCCAAATCTAGTACATTTTATGTTATATAAATAATCAAATTATAATATTGAGTTAGACATGCTAAAGTAAGTAAGCTTCTCCCCAGAAAGAAACTAAGCACCCTTGGAAGTTTGCCAGATGGGTCATTTTCTAAATGGATTCAAATACCACGAAAAGTTGGTATACTTTCCAAATGTCTCTCATATTTCTATAAAAGAATCACCTGATAGGTTATAACTTCATATTTATTTCATAGTTTTGTGTTCATTATGCTTCTCTAGAAATACAGGAGATAGAATGAGAAAAACAAGAGGACAATTATTTGAGAAAATAATTTATTTTTTAAAGAAAAAAAATAGTGCTCCACCCTCAAATTTCAGCCTGTAGGAGAATATGCTTAGCAATATGATGGAGGAGAAACACTGCTATAATAAGGTCATGCCAGTTATTAAACTCCTCTGAAATGGGTCTGTGACAGGCTTATATTATATTGAATTCTAGGTTGGCAGGGGTCATACAATTTTACAGTGTACTTATTTTCACAAAGCTTGGACTTCTCAATGTCGAGAAGTCTTTAAATGCTTTAATAATCAATAATAAAAATTCTAAGTACATCAGTGAGGTCAAATCTGATGCAAATCCAGATAACTAGCTCTACCACCATCATTAACCTCCCATGGAGAAGGGAGACACAGTTTAAGTCAATAACTGAAACCCTGAGTTTTCTAAGTCTTTTAGCCATTATTTCTGGAGTCATGACTGTAAGTGTCCTAACTTTTTCTTATCCGATACCAAAGACAAGTAAGGCTCACATAAAAGAAACACTCCTGGACCAGAATTAAAAATGTTCATTCAATGCTCTTTACTTAAAGGAAGAAAACAATTAAGTGAAATCTTGAAGTAATCTCATTCTGCCTATTTAGCCTCTTCATCCCTCAATGTGTGGTTAGCAAGTGTTGCAATCAGGGCAAAGCCTGCTATCATTCGGCCTTAATTAAAAAAGACACAAGCAGTGGAGCTGTGAATTAGAAATGTAGCAATGTACTACCCCTGATTAATTCGAGGCTCATGTTGGATTAATAACTCCAAACAAAGAACAAAAGGAAATTGTTATGCGAATTGCAGCCCTCCCAGGCCAGACAAAGGTCAAATCACAGGATTTCAATTTCATCCGGAGTCGCTTAATCAACTCCCTTGGAAGGAAGACCATATGTAGTTCTGAAAGCTGCCCATTGTAGTCATCTTGTCACCGGACCTGAGAGACAGCACAGTCATCATCCCAAACTGTTCTCAATGTTTCTCTTTCTTTCCTCTTTAATATGACAAAAACTTCATTATTATCTGTGATTAAAGAACAAGGGCTCTGTCCTGCAGAAAACATCCCCAACTACCAATGGCCTATGGAAACTATTCTCCCCAGGGTGGATCACTCTGCGTTAAACACTCTTGTTGCTGAAGTGGAAATGATGGGAACCTTGGGGGTAAGTGAACACTATTTTAGAATTTGGGAAAGAAAAGGAAAAGAAAACTGGGCATACTTTGACATAGAAACTAGATTTGGGAACAACAGATTTCAAAGGTTTCAAAGAAAGAATCTATAGCATCCTGTAGTCCAATAGTTTATTGCTAAGTTAGCACAACAGGGATGGGAAGATGTCAAGAATAAATTTCTGTAAGCTCAAAGCAATAACAGGGAAGAAAAGGAGGAGTTTTATAAAAAGATAGTAAGCTCATCTGATGTGGATGCACAGGAAACTCCTGGGGTACTTAGATTTTTTTTCTAAAAATGTGAACCAAAGACAGAAACAGGTAATTCAACAGAAATGTAATAACATGGCATTACCCAATAAGAATACTGTGGGAAAATGAAATTAGCCGAGGCTTTTGAATAATACTGAGAGGGAAAAAAAGTGTGTGTGTGTGTGTGTGTGTGTGTGTGTGTGTTTGTGTGTGTGTGTCTGTGCGAGCGCATGCGTGTGTGCACACACATGGGTGTAGCTATACTGGAGACAAGGGGGAAGATTAAAGTAGTGATGGAACATATGAGTATATTGAGTATAGACCAGATGGGCTGGTATACCCAGCCCATACTCCATATACTCCAGTATACCAGACTCTTGATATTGGTGGGTGGGATATTAATGGACAATTGGTAGAAGGCAAAACTACTCAGTTCTGATTTTGCTTTTGTTTTCTGCACCAAATAAATAATCCTTGAACAGGGAGATAGAAAGAGAAAACACAACAATCATCCAAGAATTCAAGTATTTAGGCTCTGAAGAATGACATAAAAAATACTAAAAGAACAAGTGGTGGTGAATATGAACCACTTGAAGTAATCATTGAAAGATTTTGAAGACTAGCTTTTTAAAAAATGTTCCCAAAGATGAAAGAAGTATAAAATCACTATTTTCAAAAAAGGAAAGACACTAGGGCATGAGATATAGAGTTGAGTGAGCTTCACTTCAATTTCTTCTAAAATTTTAGAATTTATTATTTTAGGGATTATTAGTGAATATCTAGGAAAAGATGTGATGATCAGCAAGAATATATCATACCACTTTTACATAATTTTCAAAAATTAACTCCATAAATACAAGAAACAAACAAGCAAGCAAGAAAACAAACAAACAGATTGCTTTAAGAAGTAGTCATTTTCATCTTGCTCGAAGTCTTCAATTCAAAGGCTGGATGACTGTGTTGTAGGGGGCGTTCTTGTTCACGTATGAGTGGTTATAGATGCTATTTGAGGTTCTTTCCTAATGAGATTGTCTAATTCTAAAAAACCAGGGTGGGACAGGTAGAGATTAATATACTTTTTGTTCTCTGATTAAATTGGATTCCCTGGAAGGGAAAAATTGTAATCCTTAGATCATAAATTTACAATAAGTAAAACTTTTTGGATTAAAAATGTAAGAATAACAATAAATTGCCCTAGTATCCTGATGAAGTAAACAACGTCTTTCTAAACCAAGGATAATAGATTCAAGTCTTCTCTGGAGTGATTTTTTTAGTATGTAGTTCAATACACTAGGTGCTCAATAATGTAACTGTCAAAACACAAAGTATTCATCTGAATAATTGAGAAATTATCATATCTGTTTTCTTCAAGGAAAGCAATGATGGCCATCAGTTACAAAACCACCTCTATGAGGTACATTTCCAGTACTAAATTCATGGCTCCTTTTGTCAAGTATTGGAACTTGTGACAGACTCCATCTCCTGGTATCCAGTTCCACAGAAAGATTGTATACCATCATGGTGACAGGGTTAGCTTGGAGTCAAGACCTACTTTTTTTTAAAAAAATTTATTTACTTTTAGTTTACAACAGTCAATTCCATAAGCTTATGAGTTCCAAATTTTCTCCCCCTCTTCTCCTTCTCCCTGTCCTTGCATGCTGGCTGTATCTAATATAGGCTGTACATATACCTTCCCACCAAACATTAGTCAAGTTGTAAAGAAGAATTATAACCAACGGAATGAACAAACAGAAAGAAGAAACAAAACAAAACCAATGAGAGAGAGAGAGAAAGAGAGCAAGTGGTTTGCTTCAGTCTGCATTCAGACTCCATAATTATTTCTCTGGATGTGGATAGCCTTTTCATCACAAGTCTTTTGGAGTTGTCTTACATCCCTGCATCAACACATCTCTTGCTGAGAAAAGACCAGTCTATTAAAGTTAGTCATCACAGACACAATGTGTTTGTAATTGTGTATAATGCTCTCCTGGTTCTACTCTCCTCACTCAGCATCAGTTTATATAAGTCTCTCCAGGTTATTATGAAGTCTATCTGATCCTTGTTTCTTATAGCACATTCATTCATAGGTTACCACTACATTCATCAACCACAACTTGTTTATTCATTCCCCAATTGATGGGCATCCCCTTGATTTTCAATTCTTTGCCACCACAAAAAGACCTGCTATTAACATTTTTATACATATGGGTACTCCTCCCCTTTGTATGATGTCTTTGGGATACAGCCCTTGAAGTGGTATTGCTGGGTTAAAGGGTATGCACATTTTTACAGCCCTTTGGGCATATTTCCAATTTGGTCTCCAGAATGGTTCACAACTCCACCAACAATGCATTAGAGTTCCAATTTTCCCACATCTTCTCCAGCATTTATTGTTTTCCTGTTTTTTCATGTTAGCCAATCTGAGAGGTAAAATATTCACCTATGAGTTATTTTGGTTCGCATTTCTCTAATCAATAGTGATTTAGAACATTTGTTTCATATGATTATAGATAGCTTTAATTTTTTCCTCTGAAAATTGCTTGTTCAGCAGGGCGGAGCCAAGATGGCAGCATAGAAGCAGCAAAATTCCGCAGCTCCCACACAACCACCCTAAATACCCATAAAATATGACCGCAGACAAAGTCTAGGACTCTCAGACTCACAAAAATACGGAAAACACATCTCTTGCTGAAGGCAGCTTGGCAGCAGGGGCTCATCACAGCCAGGCCAGGCCCCAGGATGGTTGGGAGGAGCTGAGCTGCAGCCAGTCTACAAGAGAGAAGATCTACCACACCTCCAGCAACTCCACATCTATCAAGGCGTGAAAAACAGGGATTGGAGAGGGGCAACTCGGCAGGAGGGGCTCATCCAGCAGATCGCCAGGCCGGGAGCCAAGACGAGCCCAGCCCAAAACCACAACTTGGCTAGACCAGGCCCCAGGGTGGTCAGGAAGAGCCAAGCCTCCCAAGCCCCAAGAGTCTACTTCAGATAAGATCTACTGCACCTGAGGGGAACTTCACATCTAGCAAACCAGGATCAGAGATGATCAGTGAAAGTGAAACTTTTAAACTTAATTTGGGGGTGGAAAAGCAGTTCGGTCAATCTGCCCCAGGGGCAAGGAAGCAGTGGAGGAAGGGGAGGAATTGCCGGAACCAGCAACGGCCCCCACTGAGCTGCTTCAGAGCCCCTGGTCTGCGGACTCCGAAGGGGGGCTGAATCCATTGATCAGGGCCAAGTGCTCTTGTGTTGAGCAGCCTGGATCCGGATCATGGTCTTGGGTGGTGGTCCTGGGGCACACTTTCAGCAAGCCAAAGCTGGGGGTACTTGCAACACACCCCTAATAGCTCTGGCAGCTGGGAAAACCCTAGCGATTTGGAATAGTGCTTTCCCCCCGGAAGAAGAGTTTCACAGAGCTATAAAAACCAACCAATTAATTGACTGGCCAACATGAGGAAAAGGAAGCAAAATAAGAACAGCAATAAAACTCTAGAATCTTTTGTTGTGGACAAAAAGGGTCAAAGCATGGAATGGGAGGAAGACAACACAGTCAGAATTCCGACACCAAATGCTTCCAAGACACTTTAAGAATTCCTAGCAGCTATAGATAAGCTGAAACAAGACTTTGAAAAACAAATAAGAGAAGCGGAGTAAAAGTTGGCAAGAGAAATGAGAATAATGCAAGAAAATCATGAAAAGAGAGTCAACAGCCTGACTGAAGAAAACAAGACTTTAAAAAATAGATTAACTCAAATGGCAAAAGAGGCCCAGAAAGCCTATGAGGAGAAGAATGCCTTAAAAAGTCAAATTTGCCAGATGGAAAAAGAATCTCAAAAGCATTCTGAAGAGAATAAAT